>JAHWFO010025106.1:95961-135883 GCA_023313115.1 Rhysida immarginata
TTTTTTGCTTTGATAAAGGATAGGCTCTATCCGAAACGTCAGCTTTTTATTTTGATTTAGATTAATTATTTTTGTTTATTATACCTTATTTTTTATCTAATTTGTATTTTTATTTAATATTTATTATTTATTATTTATTGTATTCCAGGGTTCTTGTGTCTCGTCCTTCTCTAAATATATATCCAAACATTCTAGAGCAAAGATTCAAGAAGATAAAAAAAAAAGGATAATTGGGAGGGGCATTCCGGCATCTAATCTCTCCCACGTGATGGGCAGCCTACCTGTCTAAACACTTTGGTATAGAACTCCTTTCAACTATGTATAAATTCAACGACCATAATATTTCAATGCCATACTGTCTTTTCAACATTAGACCTAAGAATAAAACTTTTAAATTGTTAAAGGTAAACATTGTTGTTATAAAGAAGAAAATACTTGAAAAGAAAATACTTGGAAAAACTTTTTGTTATCTTTGGACTTAGATAATACAGTGTGAGTCAAAAGTCGCAGTACACCCTGATTTTTTTAAAACCTTGCAGGAATTGGTAAATCTGAATATTCCAGTAAGGTATGGGTGAGGTGGTCGATCTTTTACGGTATGTACCGAACATGGCCGCACTCTTGAAAGTGGCCATCTTGAATCTAAGTCAATTTTTTAAATGGAAAGGGGGTCGTGTGATATATCAAATAGCATCAGCATTTTCTGAGAATTTCATTCCTGTAAACAGATTTAAAGTAGCAGTTATGGTTCAAAAGTTACAACACATTCTGTCTCATTTTCTAGCAGGTAACTGAAGATGGCTTTGACACCAGAGGAGAGAATTGAGGTCATTTTGATGTCTGGAGAACGAAGTTTCTGTGTCATAGCTGCAGATTTTAACAAAGGGCACCGAGAAAGAACTCCAATTTCACACAACACTATCAGGTGCTTAATTAAGAAATTCCAAGAAACTGGGACTGTGGTTGACAAGGCACAGAGTGGCTGTCAATGTGGAATCAGCCACTCATCCATGTTCATCAGTGGTTAGATGTTTAATTTCCTGGTCATTGGATTGGCCGACGCAGTGCTGTGGTTGGCCACCCAGATCACTTGATCTCACACCATTTGACTTTTATCTGTGGGGTCATTTAAAGCAACTCGTATATGCAGAGAAAATCAGAAACAGACACCATCTCCAGCAACGCATTGAAGAAGCGTGTGCCAGCATTTCTGCAGAAATCCTTCTGCGAATGCAAGATGATTAGAATCAGTGCCTTCAAATGTGCCTTGACCAAGAGGGACACCATGTTGAACACATTAAATGACTGTCCTTTATGGAGAACAGTCCAGCTTATAATTTCAAACAAAATGGGTTGTAACTTTAGAACCATAACTGCTACTTCAAATCAGTTTACAGGAATGAAATTGTCAGAAAATGCTGATGTAATTTGATGTATCACACGACCTCCTTTCCATTTCAAAAAATTGACTTAGATTCAAGATGGACAATTTCAAAATTGCGTCTATGTTCGGTACGTACCGTAAAAGATAGACCACCTCACCCATACCTTACTGGAATATTTAGATTGCCCAATTCCTACAAGATTTTCAAAAAAAACAGGGTGTACTGCGACTTTCGATTCACCTTGTATAATGACTGAATATTATTTATATATTTCTGTATCTTATAAGATATTTTAATATGCCCCTTTTTGCTTTATCCTTGCTGTACCCTTATTTTATTTTAGTCTATCCGTGAACCGACCCCAACACTTTTTCAAACATGCCCATAAGTAATTGGTATGGGACATCAGAACAAGCAGATGGTTGGAGCAGAAAGGGTATTTAATAGAGCAGTGACTTCTGTTGTTCTGCCGGGGCTGTTGGAGCTGATTTCTTCTCTTGGAGAACCCTTTTCTGCATCCACCAAGTTGTTCTTGTTTATCAATGTCTCCAAAACTTCTTGAATGCTATTACTCTGCTGGTTCCTTTCTAAAACCTCGGTTGTCCATATATCTTACACAGAGGGAAGAACTCACGGAATTTCCAGGGTGCTCTCATGTGGTCTAAACATGTATGAGGGGGTGTATGAGCTGCTCTCCCAGCCTCATTGCTTTCTCCTGGAGCTGGCAGTGGCCTCACAGGCTCTGAGATCGGTTTGTCTCTCTGAATCTCAGGAGGGTGGCAGCTTAAAGATTTCCTCGTCGAGATATACCATGGGTGCTGATGTTTTGGGCTTATCTGCAGGTTGGACTCGGGCTCTCCTTTCCTTTTGCTGTGGCTCAACGGAATCTTCCTCAACCTTTGGTTTGATGCAGTTGGCATGCACCACCTTTGTTTGGATGTTCTTTATGAGAAAATTTACTGGGGAGTATTGATACAGTATTTGATAAGGGTCTTCGTATGTCCGATGTAGCTTTATGACCAAACAAGGTTTAATTTGGAGGACTGCCAAATATGCTATATCATCAATTTTGAATAAATAAGGTTTATGCCTCTTATTGTGATATTCCTTCCGTTTTTGGTCCTGCTCCTCCCAAAATATCTCTGCTGTTTCAAATGCATGTTTCACATGTCCTTTTACCTTGCAGCTGTAGTTGTTTTCAATACCATACGTTTTTCGAGGGGCTATGATCATATCACCGGGCAAAATAGGGTCCTATCCATAGAACAAGAGAAACGGGTTTTTGCCTAATGATAAATGGGGCATGGACTTATAGGTGAACATGCAGAAAGATAATCATGTTGGCCAATCCTATCAATGTAATGTCGAATCATCTGAAATAAACTTTTGTTCAGATGCTCCACATTTGTAAAAAGCCTTGTAATACCTAAGGTCTTACATACTTCTCTCAGTTCTGATGTGAAATTTGGGCCTCTATCTGTCAAAAGTTGGATGGGTATTTAATATTGATTGAAAACTTATGTGACAAATTCTTGGCTACTGTTTTTGCAGTTTGATCTACACATAGCACAGCTCCGAATATCGAGAATAATGCTCCGTGATTACTATGATGTATTTCTAGACTTCATACATTGTAGTAAGTAAGCCTAACATGTCTGCAGCTATGCAAAAAATGGGTTTCACAGGGGGAAAACTCTGTACAGGCTGCTTGTGCCTTTTAGGTCGGGGAGCATGGAGCTGACAACTTTCACACTCAGAGCAGTACTTTTAAATATGTGCTCTAATAGTAGGCCAATAATATTGGTTATCCATCTTTATTCAAGCCTTTTTTGATCGAATACGGCCACTTCCCAGTGGTTGTAAAAAAGATAAAATTTGGTTCCTCAGACTGTTTGGAATGACGACCTGCCCCCCGTCTCCTTCCCATCCTGCGAATGCTGGATGTGATACAAAACTCCATCTTCATCAATAAAGAACTTTTTTCCTTATCTGGCCAAGCTTCAGGGGGTGGCTTCACACCTTTACCCAGTAAATGTTCTCAAGTTCCTTTCCATGCTGCCCTCTAATTGTTGTTCTCTAGCAATCTCTTGCTTACACAGGAGTGGTTCATATTCTGCAGTGGCATAAATAGGATCTCTAGACAACCCATCGGCATTGGTGTTTTTTATGCCTGGCTTATGAACTATCTTGAAGTGATACTAAAAAAAGACTAACGACAGGCAAGCCAATCAGCTCGTGGGATCCCTAAGAGAAAATAGCCAGAATAAGGGATGACGATCGATTTGCAAAACGAATTGATTTTCCCTAAAAGATACACTCGAAATTGTGTAATGGCATAAACTACTCCCAAACATTCTTTCTCGATTACCGAATAATTTAATTCATTCTTTTTTAGCAACCTACTACAATAAGCAATAGGAAACTCCTTCCCTTCGAATTTCTGTGACAGAACCGGCGTCTGCGGAAATTATGAAAGGTTTAGTTAAATCGGACTTTTAAGTATGGGTGTTGAAATTAAGAGCTGTTTGAGGGTTTGGAAAACTTGTGTCAATATCTTCTGTCTAATTAAAAGGTATGTCTTGTCTAATCACATTGGTTAATGGTTTGGCAATAGCACTAAAAGATTTTCATACCGCTGGTAATAATTGGCTTAACCACTTAAATTTAGTAAATGGTAGCCTCTTACAATCTTTTTCCATGTGACCTAACATACGACATCTAAAACAGATAAGCTCCATATACATCCAACTCACTCCTAGGCCTCTATTCGTGTTAGGGGCTCTCTCCGATCATGGTGGGTTGTTCCGTCCAGGCGCTCGATTACGTTCTCTCGGCCTGCCTCCACCTACCATGTGCACAGTCTAATATCTTCCCTTTGCTTCTTCTCTGTTCCGGGCCCTAACATGACTGCCCAGGTGGCAGTAGGGAGAAACACATCCCCGGCTAGCATTTCCGTCTCCTTAGGCTTCATATACGAAAACGGTCTCTCTCTATTCATTACATCTCCAAATGCAATGACAGATACCCACCATTTGTAGATAAAGTTAATGCTGCTCATAGCAGGAGAGGGAGTGTAGATTCTGTAGTCCTGGTGGGCGACTTAAATGCACACGTAGGGGCTCATGACCAAACATGGAAAGGTGTGATTAGGGGAAATGCTGTTCACGATTTGAATGCGAATGGGAGGTGCTTGTTGGATCTCTCTTGTAAAAATGGACTTTGCATCAAGAACACCTTCCAGCACAGGGATGTCCATAATTAAACCTGGTATGGGGATGCAATGGACCAGAAGTCACTGATTGATTTTGTAATCGTATTAGCTGACTTATTCCAATCAGTGTTGGAAACTTGTGTGAGCAGTGGGGCAGAACTATCAACTGATCACCACCTTGGTTTCTGCACTTTGCGGTTCTCTGATTCCATGCCAACCAAGTGAAATACCAGATCCAGATAAATGGGAGGCATTGGAGGATAGATCTTTGTGGAAGACCATTGCAGATAACATATGAACAGTTGCAGTGATTATGGTAATGTTGAAGAGCAGTGGCAGTTGTTTAAAACTGCTATGATTACTTTGGCTGCATTGTGCTGTGGTTGTAAGCAGCTGAGTGTGGTGCAGGACGGTGATAAAAAGAACTGCATGGTGGAATGATGAAGTTCAAGAAGCTTTCAAATCAAAGAAGGAAGCCTATTTGCTATGCCTCAACTGGCCGAAATGAGATTTCTGAGAGGTGTGGCAGATGCATAGATTGATTGCACTGCAGCACAATAAAAGAGTCTTTAAGTGTTGAGCCGTTACTTCTTCGCATTAAGGTAACTCAGTTGCGCTGGTATGGCTACGTGATACGGATGCTGCAAACTGGTCTTCCTAGGCAGTTATTTTCCAAGCCAGTGGGTATGACACCAAGGGGTTGACCTAGAACTACATTCAGACTGCATGGAGTATCTGGTTTCAAGTCACTTGGTTATTACCAGGGAGGATATGCACCTATTGGAGATCACTGCAGATCTTCCATAGGGTTGCTGCCCCTGCAACCTTAACGGATATGTGGGTTTGAAAAGTGAGTGAGTAAGCAGCTCCAGCAGTGTCCACTTTAAATGGAGAAAACGCTAGCCCAGTCTCTGTAGAACTTTACTGCGTCCTACACATGAAGGACAGTTAGTGTCTCAAGACTTTTGTCAGAGTTACTGTGTGCTTCCCTAGTAGGTAGTACCAAGAGGCAAACAAGTTTTCAATACTAGGGTTTTTTTTAAGTCGAACCATAGATGTAGAAGCAACCATGATTAGTGTTACTGTAGGAGGCCTTTCTCAATAATGGTTTAATCATCAGGACTAGAGTGGACCAGATGTTTGAACAGCGAGATGTCCTCCCCAGTACTAGATTCAACCATATTGGATGCCGACCCACCCGGGAACCACCAACACAAGATTAAAATAACTGAAAATTCTTTCATTTACATATAAAGCTTTACTAAGGAAAAAAAAGATTCATAGACTTTTAATTATGATCCATACGCCTAACCACTGTTGGATATCATTAGGCCACATAATTGGAAGCCAGGAGAATTATGTAGCACCAAATGAACTGTACCATCAGCACTCCTTCAGGCTCCTTCATTAAAGAAAAGACAGGTTGGTTGGTTGGTTGGAATTTTAGGGCGTCGGCTGCTATGGCAATTTTGCGCCCCACAGAAAGTTTAAAAACCCACATTTTATGAGCCTCAAAAAAAAAATCAGATGAAAAACATTCACTAAAACGTGAATGACAAAGATGGAAAAACAATAAAAAATATGACTGAGTATTTTAAAATCATTAATAAATTTAAAAACAGACATTTTTCCCCAGGGTTCTCCCATAATAAGAAATATTAATATAAGGCAGTGTAACTCATTAGTGTGTAAAGGGCACTAAATAAAATAAAGTAAAACATATGCTTAATAATCAGATATGTACAATGCAAAAATAATAAAAGGATGACTATATGAATTTAAAAACATGAATAATTTTTAAAAATAGAAACACTTTTTTAAAAATCATTGGGATGTTCACCAATAAAAAATCTAGTGAATAATTCAGCCCTAATGAGCGTCGTAAATTAGTGTGTAAAGGGCACTGTATAAGAATATGTTTAATAGTCAGCATTGCTCCACAGGAGCACAATGGAGTTGGGTCTTTTTTAATAAATGGCCATGAGTAAGATGGCTGTGACCAATCCTAAGCCGAGTAAGAACAACATCTTCTCGCCTGTTTGTTAGACAAGGTATGGACCACGGTGTAATGGCACGCTTTATTTCATATAATTTATTCGCTGGGTTAAGAGGCCAAGATTCCTGCCAAGAAGATAAGAGTTTCTTGTAGATGACTGGGAACAAATGTTCGGGGATTGAGAGTAGCTTCGAGATAGGTAAGTATGTAATAGCGTCTTTTGCCGCCTTGTCGACCCGTTCATTTTGCTGGATACCCATATGGCTAGGGATCCAAACAAAATAAATTCTGGTACCTTGGAGATCCAGGTAGTAAAGATATTCCTGGATTCTTATAACAAAAGGGTTGTCTGTATTGTTTGACTCCAGGGATTGCAAGGTGCTCAGGGAATCGGAGAAAATCCAAAAGTTGGATTTTGGATAATTAAAAGAGAACTCTAATGCTCTGGCTATGGCTAACAATTCCGCAGAGAAAATGGAAAATTCGTTTGGCACATGATAAGAAAATACCAAATTATCTATAAGGAATGCACAGCCAACTCCTTCCTCTGATTTGGATCCATCTGTGTATTTGTGGAAGCCATCAGGGATGGATTCTAAAAAATTCCTAAAAAATGCCTTAATTGCAGCTTCCATAAAATTAGATTTTTTCCCAGCAAACAAGTTGTAATTTATATCTGGTTGGGGGAGAATCCACTGAGGAACATCTCTGACCTCTCGGCTATGCATGACTGGAAATGAGAGGTTCAGGCTCTCCAAAAGATTTTTGAGCATATTGTTTATGCTTCTAAAGGTATGAGGGGGAGGAATACTAGCCTTATCATATAAACAGGCAAAAGCTGGATGCAGACTTTCACCATATATACGAAGAGCATATTTAAGGAGGAGTTTGGCTCTTCTTAACCATAATGGGGGCTCAGAAGCCTCCACATAAAGGCTCTCTACTGGACTTGTACAAAAAGCTCCTGTGGCAATTCTTATGCCTAGATTATGAATTCAAAGGGCACCTAACAGCTTCAAGGTGCTCTTTGAAGCAGAGGCATATACAATGCTTCCACAGTCTAGTTTAGCTCTAACTAGGGAGCCGTATAAAAATTAGAGCATCTTCCTATCAGCGCCCCATTTGGTAGCGGAAATAGAGCACAAAACATTCATGGCTTGTAAGCATCTCGCTTTTAAATTACGCAGATGTGGAAACCATGATAATTTTCTATCACAGGTCAGACCCAAGAATTTGTGGGAGTCCACCACTGAGATCGGGGATCCATAAAGAGTAAGATCCGGGTCTGGATGGAGGCATCTCAAAAAGCAAAAGTGTACGGCCTTTGTTTTTTGGGGTGGAAATTTGAAGCCTACTCCATTGCACCAGGTAACAAGCTTGTTGATGGCCATTTGCAGTTGACGCTCAATAAAAAACATTGAGGACTCTTGACAGTAAATGGTGATATCGTCAACGTACAGGGAATAGTTCACAGTAGATGGAAGTTAGGTAAACAAGCCCCATTAATAGCAATGATGAAAAGGAAGGGACTCAGCACACTTCCCTGTGGGACTCCATTATCCTGCGTAAAAGGGTCTGAGAGTGTTGACCCAACGCGAACTCAGAAGGTTCTATTCGCCATGAAATTACACAGGAAAGAGGGAAGATGTCTTGTAAGGACGTATTTACGCAAAGGTATTGCTATCCCATGTCTGCAAGTTGTATTGTAGGCTTTTTCCAGATCGAAGAAAACCGTTACGACATGTTGTCTATGTCACTGTGCAAAATGAATCTCATGCTCTAACCGAAGAAAGTGATCAAGAGTTGAGTGGGATTTGCGGAAACCGTACTGAAACCTAGACAACAGGTGTTTTTTTTTTCCAGGTACCACATAAATCGGACAGAGACCATCCTTTCCAAGACTTTACACAGACAGCTGGTTAGCACTATTGGTCGATAGTTTGAAGGGCAAGAGTGGTTTTTTATTTGGTTTTGGAATAGCAATAACAATTGCTTCGCTCCACAAAGTTGGAATCTCTCCTAATGTCCAAATGTAGTTGTATAACGAGAGAAGGTGAGCATAAGCTTCCCTCGTGAGATGTTTCAGGAAAGCGTATAAGATATAATGGCCTGGCGCAGAATATCTGGTGCAATGAAGAGCATAATGCAGTTCCCGTAAAGAAAACGGGAAATTATATTTTTCGAGGTTTTGAGATTTAAAATTTATAGCATGCGATTCATCGATACGTTTTTGTCTTTGGAAGTACGCTGAGTAATGTTTTATTTGTGAAACCTCAGCAAATGCCCTTCCGAGGATATTAGCTACCTCTTTCGGGTCAAAGTATGTATGACTATAATCAATGAGAGAAGGGAGTATTTTCCTATTTATTTTTCTAATCATGCTCCATACAGTTTGAAGGGGAGTGTTTTTATTAATGGAGGAGATATAATCTCTCCAACAGAATTTCTTATTATTGGAAATGTTTTGTTTACAACTGGCCCTTTTTTTTCTTATAAGCAATAAGATTCTCAAGAGTGGGTTGTGCGGAAAAAATGCGGAGAGCTCGCTTACGTTCTCGAACCGCTAGGTCACATTCTTCATTCCACCATGGCACTGGAATTTTCATGGAAGACGATCTATACTTAGGAATGGATTGTTCTGCCACATGGAGGATGCGGGAAGTGAAATCCTCTACAGCCTCATCTACAGATGGAAAAGGTGTTTTATTCTCAACCTGTAAATGGGATTGGAAGACCTGCCAGTCTCAACCTTTATCCAATTTCCAACATGGTAAAGGGTTGGAAAAAGAAGAAGAGCTCAGAGAAATACTAATCGGGAAATGATCATTACCATGTAAATCTTAGAATACGCTCCAGGCTAAGTTAGGTGTAAAAGATGAAGAGGATATAGATAGATCAATGCATGACAGAGAGCCATTCGCTGAGTGGAGGAATGTTGGAGAGCCATTGTTTAACAAATTGACTTTAAAAGAATTCAAAACTTTCTCTATCATATATCCTCTTTCAGAGAGCTTTATA
Organism: Rhysida immarginata; assembly: GCA_023313115.1. Taxonomy (NCBI): domain Eukaryota; kingdom Metazoa; phylum Arthropoda; class Chilopoda; order Scolopendromorpha; family Scolopendridae; genus Rhysida; species Rhysida immarginata. Next base: position 105,572 of record JAHWFO010025106.1, read on the forward strand.
GACCCCCAAATGGGTTTATGGCCGTTAAAATCCCCCAGAATAAGAAAGGGGCTTGGAAGTTCACGCAGCAGAGATGACAAAGATGTTTCGTCCGTATATTGATCTGGAGGTAGATACAGTGAACAAACAGTTAGAGGTGAGAGATCTTTGAATAAGACTCTAACTGCTACCGCCTGAAGGTTAGATTTTAAATTAATGGTAGTAAAAGGCAAAGATCTTTGAACTAAGATGGCAACACCACCACGGGCTTTATTTCCTGAAGTATAATCCTTCCTAATAATATTAAACCGTTTTAGGGTCGGAGACTGGGATGGCAAGAGGAACGTTTCATGCAAAGCCAATAAGGAGAAGGAGAACTTATTGACTAAGAGCTTTAGGTCTTCTAAGCGACAACAGAATCCATTAAGGTTCCATTGTAATAGTGCCATGATGAAGGTTTTAAGATGTAGGATTAAACTCCCGAGATAACTCCATCTCCTCAATAGGAGATACCTGTACGTTTAAAGGGAAGTCTGGCCCTCCCCCCAAAAATGGAGAATTTGGTGTAGTCTCTACTACACGTTTTTTGGAGGGGTCAGAGGAAGGTGACGCCTCTGACGAGCGTTTCTTCCCATCTTCTCTCTCCGTAGTTTTTGGAGGAGTTCCTGGCTGTATGATGGAACTAATACTTGCAGATGGTTCTGTGGGGGTGGAAGTTCCACAGGAAAAATCTGCAATACGTAAATCTGTCATGGTACCAACTGTCATAACAGAAGGACGACTCTTAACTACATATGCGTAATTTCGGACTTCATTCCGTTCTACCTGCCTAGGTGCTTCTGGATAAGACAAACCCCCAAGGACACGAACCTCTTGGATTTTCTTTTCCTTCTGCCAAATAGGACATTCTCTTGAAAGGGCAGAATGGGCTCCCTTACAATTACAACTCCGGAACTCGTTTGAACAATCTTCCATCTCATGTCTGGGCAGGCCGCACTTGCAACAAACTGCATTAAAATGACAGTCTGATCTCATGTGGCCGTACTTTTGACATTGGAAGCATCGCAACAGGTTGGGGATAAAGGGCCTCACATGACAGTGGCTATAGCCGATATAGATGGTATCAGGCAAAACTGTTCCCTCAAAGGTAACAATGACGGAATGAGTAGGATGAGAACACCATTCCTCCTTGGAGTGATCCGGCGAATGTCAACAACAGATTGATCATCCAATTCGGCAATGATTTCCTCGTCCCCCATTCCTTCCAGGTCCTGGCACGTGAACACACCTTTCTTATAATTCAAGGTTGCATGGGGAAAAACCGGAACGGGTTTCCCTGCAAACTTTTTTAAGGATAAAAGGGTGGTAGCTTGTTTATCCTTAAATACCTCAATCAATAAATAGCCAATAAACAGTCTCTTTACATGTTTGATATCCCCAACGAGTCGTTTCAGTTCTTTTGAAATTAGAAATGGGGAGTTGGTCTTAAACAACTCCACACTTGCTAATTTCATTTCCAAAAACTGCGGATTCTTTGGCGGTCTGCGACTCGATCTCTCTTCACGAACGTTTTTTTGTTTATGATTTATTTTCTTATGATTATTTTTACCCATAAAGAGGAGTAAAGTTTCATCTCCCTCGCTACCCACCCACCACCGAGCCCAATAAGGGGATGCACATTGGCACCAGGGATACGAGGAGGATATAGGCAGCACCTAATCCTATGGCCGACGCTCCAAGGAGCAACGACCAGCTGATTGATCTGGACGGGCTCATCCAGACCACCCATCCTTCAGAGAAGCAGGGGCCAAAGTGGTGTGTTGTTCCGGAAAGCCTTCCCTCAACAACCAGGATCCCCCTTTCCCCAGAAGTAGGCTTGCTGCGCACGGCAAACACGCAGGTGGACGTACTGGTCGTAATGGAGGCCATGTTAAAAACATGTCTCCATTGCGAGCACCGGTCCCTTAGGAAAGGTCCACAACCAACCGGACACTTTTCGTCTAGCCTCTCTGCTAAGGCCTGTCTGGCATGGGTGACCTGATCCAGCATAGCCCTTAGCATCACTGAGGCACTCAAGCCCCTCCACCACGTCAAGGTAGAAGAAAAGACAGAGTGAACCCACTTTAAAGTCCTGAGAAGATTCAACTATTAGTCATAGTATTGTGCCCCAATGAGTGGCAGCCATGTTATGTTATATGTGGATGAAAAATTCATTTGCCTTGATTTGTTTGTTGTTGTTAGTTGTTATTCTGTTTACTGTTTGTTTTGTTTTTTTTCCTGCAGGGGTACATTTTTAGAATGTCCAGTCCCTTGGTATTGCTGTTTGTTGGTGTTTTCTTTGTAGTGTATAGCCACCTTTCGGAATCCTCCCAGAATGAAATGACCATGGGAATATGCAAAGCGGATTTGGCAGAGAAAAATAAACCCAGGTAAGAAACACTGAAGAAAAATGTTTAATGTGCAAAAAATGAACTTCTAGTTCCAAACAGGTTACATCAATCAAATACCAGTGTTTAATTCTATGTGGTTTACTGAAACCCATGTTTTCCGAGAAAGAGAGTTTTGATCAACAATTATTACTGATGGTTTATACTCGAGATTTCGAGCTGCATGGGAAGGTATTTTCCTCTGTTAACTGTTTTGGGATCATCCGATCTAGGTAATTTTATTGAGGATTTGTCACATACAAGATCATACGAGTCAGTGTCAAATGACCTCTATTCACAAAACGATTCCTTTTGAGGGGATGCTTCATGAGTTCATGGAGCAAACATTGAATGACGAAAAGTGGGCCGTGGAGACAAGACACTTTCCCAGGAAAGCGGTTATGCAATGTGTTTATAAAAGGAAGCAGAAATACAGGTGCATCTAATTTTGATAGTAGGCACCTAGGTTCTCTTGCAGGAAAGCTTCTAGCCCCCAGGGTATAATCAAGGTCCAATAAGCACTCTGTAGGCTGGCTGGGTCATCCTCTGGATGTAGGAATAGCAGTCCTGCTGAATAGGGCAGTCCTTGTAGCAACACCAAGATACAGGTCACCATCGGCTGATTCCATGATACTTGAAGACACTCTGGGCATAGAGAATTCACTAGCCTCACTGGAAAGCTGAATAGCAGGTCGTTCACCGACTTGGAACTCGCATGTGGGCTGTTACTGGGCTCGGCACTTGGTTGCGATGACGACGTCGTTCATTCTCTCACTCTCGCACCGGCCTTGTCTTCCTCTCCTCGTCGAATATTGGATGAGAAGGAAAACTAGAGTGTCTATGACGCTGCATGTGCTCCGTGCACTCATTGTCTTGTACCAAATCGCTTGGGTTGAAAGGCGAAAAGAGATGACGGTCACTTCTTCTGAACGCAATTTCTGTTGATAGAAATAGAATTGCTTCTACACATTCGTATTGCTGAATGCTCTGCTGTCCACGTAACTCATAAGACCCATCGAGAACTTTTTTGCTTGACCCGTCATTGGTCACTGGCACTCTTCTTCCGTCTCTCAAATATTCCCAACAAGACAAATCTCGCACTTTTGTTTATCGCATCATCATTTCTATGGTGCTGCTTTTTGCTCCACCATCTATTGTCACAACATGTATGAGAAGATTTATAGTTATTAATAATAATATTATTAATAACGTTGTTGACAATAGAGAGCGGCTTTTTGTTAGGCACCATATGCCGCAAACCGCACTGATTAGAGCTGGTATCGCCTAGGCTATTGCTTACAATTCCTTGTGACATCTTCGTGCCGGACCAGTGCTGTTTTACCAGTGAAGTAGCGGCCTGACCTATTTGTTTGCTGTCCAAAGAGTTGTAGGCAAAATGGCGCGACAGCGCTTTGGCTACAACATTGCTAGCCGATTTGTGACGACCTCGCCGACACACCCGTGCCGGAGAACCAAGGATCTGAGCGGACCGATTCAGCTACGAGCGTCGACCCTCTACAATCAGAATAATAGGTGACGTTTCAGCACAGTTGCCGATCTTGACCCTATAGGATCTGCCCCAATTCCCAAACCATTGATGGACCCTGTCTCGACGACAACAGGCATCACCCCAGCCCGACAGTGAACGACCACGAGTTTGCAAGCATTAGCCACGTAGAGATCTCATGCTATGAGCCATGCTTGGCTATCTCTTCTTAAGAAGTCTAGAAATCTAAGTGTGACAAGTTTAATCACCTTCTCTGAATTCGACTTTCTTTGTTAAATCAAACTGTTTTTTTCTGCAAATGAAATTGACTTTCCTTAATTAAACATTAACCATTTGTCATTTCTTCATTGTAGTGATGCTCTTCATTAAGATAAACCCAGAAGTTTCTTAAGCATTCGAGGAAGTTGTGGTACCCAGGAGACCAAGATTTCGGACAGACTTTTCAGCCCATCTAGTCAGCTTAGAAACCCGTCTCCCATTGCGATGCTTCTTGTGGATGACAGCAATTATTTACAACCTGTCACCTGATTACGTTTGAAGATTTTATTGCCCGCGAAGAGCAAAATTTGAAGATCAAAATTTATTTGTAATTCTAATTTCATCAATTTTTTTAAATATTCAATGTAATCCATTGCATCCATCCAGGGCCTCTATGGCCAGAGGCCGACTAGTTGGGTCCATGGATGAACCTGCATTAATGGCTGCTATATGATGATCGCAGCAGCCGGAGGGGGTGATGTTCATGTGTCACTTTTCATCGCCCATCCAGTGACTAGCCGTTGCTCACCAGGCCACGGCCTCCCCTTTATTAAAATTTTTAATTATCATTAAAAATATTGGTATTTATATTAACATTTGCGTCCTCTTTCAAATTACTGCTGAAACTCTGCAAGCTGTTAATTTCTCTTAAATTTCATTAAAATCTCATGATAGAGAGGGGGAGGTGCTTTGTAAGCAAGCAGTGTAACGTCTTGGACCTCTAAAAATTTCAGCACTTCCATTAAAAAAAATATTTTATTTGTGGTTCCTATTTATTTCCACATTGCGGCCAGTTGCCGCAAAGACGATCTTCAAAGAAGGAAAAAGGTGAGGTGCTAATTAGGAGCTACGAAGGAAGAAGGCAGAAATCATATCAAAAGTTCCACTGCAGCAACAATGAAAGTCTGCCTTAGATTAGGAAAAGTGATCATAATTACATACTTATGCTCTCATATTGTAATTCTGAGGTTCCCAGCGTGCTTGTATTCAAGAGAGAGAGAGCAGAGAGTATCTTGAAAAGCAAACTTCGAGAGGAAAGGTGGAGCTATGAATTCTTCAAAAGAAGTGAAGAGAGAGAAAGCAGAGCTAGTACCTCGGAAAAAAAGTCTACAGGTGGAAGTCGGACAGGAAAAAAGAAGTTCATCGAGTGGTGAGAAATTAGTCTAAATGAATGGAGGAGGAAGAGTTAAAAGAGTGGTTAAGCAAAGAGCACTTTAATAGAGAAAGTCTGAAACCCATGAGGGATTATAACGAGACTTTTTTAAAAGTTGCAAATAATATTAAAAGTGGGAACAAGAAAGACAAGATAGAGGCCTACTTTAATAGCTTCGACAAAAGCTTACATATTAAAATAAGAGTGGGAAAATTGAAAAATTTAAAGGCAATTATGAAGCAAACTGAAAAGTTATTAGAAAGGAATGAAGATTTAGTAGGCAGAAAGAAATATTTGCAAATCCTAAAACGAGAGAAACAAGTCCTTATTAATGATAAAATTAAGAGAAAATCTTCAATTAAAGTACAAGCGGACATTGTAGTAGAGAATTACAGGGCGAAAATTGAAGAGAAAGAGGAAGCTCTCATTTCAATAAGAGGGAGAAGGCCGATTAATATTAATGATGCTGATAAAGTGCTTAGTTTAGAAAATCATTGTGGGAATAAGATTAAGTTAATAGAAGAAAACAATGATGAAGTTACGCAAGATTCTGGGAATCAAATTCAAAGAAAAAGCGTAAAAAGAAAAATAAATCAGTAATGGAGGTATTAGAAACTAAGGAAGCTAAGAAAGATAATAATAACATTGAGGTCGCTTGTAATCTAGTATTGGTAGAAAAAAGGAAGGATTGGAAGACAAAGGCGGTTATGAGAGGCTTAGAGGGGAAAAAATAAATGAAAAGAGCGAATTAATAGAAGAAACAAAATTAACTGAGGAAATAGAGGAGTTAAAGAAAATAATAAAAGGAACCGGACTTGTATGTGCATATAAGCAATCGATTGCCCTATAGGTAGCTTATACCTGGAATGAAGAGCAAGACCACGCTTCGGAATTTCTTAGCATAGGTGGTAACATCAATCCCAGAAAGGTTAAGCAGGAAAGGAAGTTTTTGATCGGAGTTAGATAGGATAATACAAAGTTCTACACGACAAAAAACTAGAAAAGCAAAAGGATAATATAGACAGGAAATCGACAATTTAAAAAGATTAAATTTGTCAGAGGATTGCAAAGAACTATGGGTTCGGGAAGCACCGAAGGTGTTCACAATGGATGAAATTAGATTATATGCAAACCTTTTAAAAGAAAGGCAGTTATTTCCTATTAATTAGCAATTACGAGAAGTTTTAATAAATGAAAACCCATTATGTTCGATAGAAGAAATTTAGACGTGATAGGAAAGATTCATAAAATTCATTCAAACCAAAGTAACCTGAAATTAGTTGACCCTTTAGGAAAAGGAATGGGGAAGGTTATAGAAGAGGATTCAGTATTACAAGAAAGCGGTGATAAAAAGAGAACGAAGCAAAAATTTGAGAATCATATAGAAATCACGATGATCAAGAGGAAGGATTGAGAAAAAGGAGGAACATAATTAAGGAGGTCGAAAGGATTCAGAAGAAGGAGGATGATAGTAATAAAACATTAAAGAGAAACTCTGAACTATTGAAGAATAGAAATAATTTATTGAATAGCCTAAGGCAGAGAATGGAAAATTAGAAACAAAGTGAAGTAAAGAAAATGAAGTTATGGAAGTAATAATGGATTGTTTAGTTAATAAGGAAAGAAAATATGGAGTCAACGAAGTTAATCTGCTCCAAGAGAAAAATTTGGGGTTAAAAGAAATGTCAAGGCCAAATTCAAAGTTTATTAAAAGTGCACTAAACCAAGAAGTGATGAGCGACAATCATCGATGGAGAATAGAATCACATGGGCATCAACATTTGGAAAGGCAAAATTACTTTCAAATATTAACGGAGTTAAGAAGCATAATGATGAGGCAAGAGTCATTAATAAATGATCTAGTAAAGTGCATCAAGGATCAGGACAATACCTTTAATAGGATCTCAGAGGTATTGAATCAAATGCAAGAAAGAGTAATCAGACTAGAAATAAAATTAGAGGAGGAGACAAAGCAAAAATTGATTAAAGAATAACGTTCTTTCGAAAGTTATGGCAAAGCATCTAAGCAAGGATGTCTGCAATAATGGCAGAAATAAACAAAGATACAAAACAAAATTTTTTATTCAAGAAGTTATTGGGAGGGAAATCAAGACAAAGGTCAACGAAGGTGTTCCAATAAAGAAGATAAAGGGTAAAAGGTATAATAAAGTTTTAAGAAACGATGTAAGAAAAAGTCGCAACTGAAGAGTAGAAACTCACGTTATGGGTTTGCGGCAGGGATGGTGTCAGATCATCGAATTGAAAGAAGAGAAAGAAGTTTAAAAAATTCTGCGATCTGACTCATCAAGAAGGAGAAGGGAGAGAAGGAGGAAAGCAAAGAAAGAAAAAGAAAAAGAAGAAATTCAACTGCCTGCCATCCATGGAATGCAATCAAAGAAACCAAAGATTCGAGAAAGAAGAGCCACCCCATTCGTTGGATGGAGAAGAAAATATGCAAAGTGAGACCAAGAGAATAAGAATAAAAACTGAGGGCGAGGGCTGCAGAGAGGGAAGTGTGCTCGATTCGATAGCAGACCGAGGAAAGAAAGTTGTCCCCGAGGGAAGCCACTCGCAACTAATCGGCAAGGAGAATTCCCAGAGCAAGATTTGACCAAGCCTAAGAGACAGGTGACCGCGAAGGAAGATGGCCCATGATCCAATGCCAGAGTGAACGACATCACTGTAGTCTGCCTAAGGTTAGGTCGACCACATTCAAAGGCCTGAGAAAGTGCGGAGCCCTTGTCGAGGAGAAAGCTTCCCACCCACCATAAGCTATAGGCAAATGATTGGACTAGAACATTCATTAATTCTGCATTAACTAATTCACCTTGTAGTGTTCTGCATGTTCTGTCGTCAACCCAGGAGCACGAGCCATACACTACTGCCTCAGCTGCCCTGATCCAAGCCCAGTCGGACATTATTGTGACCTCAGGAATTTCCAATGTCGAGAAATGGAGCTGATCTTTGGAACTGTAAGGTAAACGATCAGTTAAGACGGAGAAAAAGCCGTCAGCTCAGCGACAGTGACAAGGTGTCACGAAGCCACGCCGCAAAGCAGTGACGACCTCGCTGACACACACGCACCAAAGAACCAAGGATCTGCGAGGACCGTTTCAGCTACGAGTATCGACCTCTACAATCGGGATAATAGGCAACGTCTCACCGTAGTTGCCGATCTTGATCCGATGGGATCCACCCCAATTCCCAAACCATTGGAGGACCCCAACCCAACGACAACAGGCATCACCCCCAGCCCGACAGCGGATGACCACGATTTTACAAACATGAGCCCTGCTTGGGTATCTCGTCTCCATTACAGGGTATCGTTGTTCGTACTTTGACTAACATAGTTTAAGAAGTCTAGAAATTTAAGTGTGACAAGCTTAATCTCTTTCACTGAATTCGACTTTCCTTGTTAAATTGAACTGTGTTTCTTTCTGCAAATGAAACTGACTTTGCTTAATTAATCCTTAATCGTTTGTCATTTCTTCATTGTAGTGATGCCCATCATTAAGACAAACCTAGAAGAATCGCCACCTGTGGAATTTGTATTACCCAGGAGCCCAAGATTTTGGAAGGACTATTCAGCCCATCTAATCAGCTTAGAAGCCCGTCTCCCATTACGATGCTTCTCGTGGATGACAGAATTAATTACGGCCTGCCACCCTATTACGTTTGAAGACTTTGTTCAAAAAATTTATTTGTAATTCTAATTTCGTCAATTTAAGATTTCATTAAAATTTTTGATATTTATATGAACATTTGCATCCTCTTCCTTTCTCTATGCATGACTTTCAAATCACTGCAAAAACTCTGCATGCTATTAATTTCTCTTAAATTTCATTAAAAAGTCGTAATAATTATCTAACTTCCCCTGACCAGGAATAGTCAGCGAATTTTTTGTAACCGGGAAAAGTCAGGGAATCATAAATTCCAAAAAATTCGAATAATGTCAATAATATTCGATAAAAATAGCCCTTTTTTGGCTGTTGATGGTCAGAAATATCAAGGAAAAATCAGGAAATTTTACGAAATCGTTTTGCTAGACACCTTGTTATATCTGGAGCCTTGCCATTCCTAACTTTTTTTATAATTTCTGTCATTTTAATTCTGTATGTGGTCTCCTATTACATTTTACTCGCCACCTCTTATTATCTCCTATTTGTCCTCCTTCCTGTCCTATCCCAACACATCTTCAAATTCATCTCCTGTCCTCCCATTTGTTCTCTTCTAGTAGGCCCTATTTCAGCGAATACAGTCTTTCTATTCCCTATGCTAACTATATACGCTTCAAGAAACCCGCTTGGTGCACTACAGTAGCGGCCATCAAGCAGCAAAAATTGCAAACACTGACCCGGCAAAACACTGGTTTTAAACTGAAAATGAAGAACAAATTGAAAAGGGAAGGAAAAATTCCGCGACCTGGGTTCGAACCAGGGACCATGCCTATTGCTGGCACTGCTCTTCCGTGAAAATGAAGGTTCAACTGAAGTGCCATGATAAGAAAGCGAAGAAATAAGAGACATTTTTTCGTCTCAAAACAATGAGCAGAGGGAAAAAATTTTTAAAGTCAGGTCATGTACATGATGACACAGTTTGTCCCTGAAGGGGTAATTACAGGAAAATGTTTGCCACAGATGATGGTAAATCAGGGGAGCTACATTATAAAAAAATTTTAAATAAATCTGGAACAATTTTTTACAAGTGAAAAATATTGCATAAACAAATTAATAATTAAATTGATTACATTTCAAATTGATAAACGCACATACAAATGTTGTAAATCATTAAAATTGTGCCGTGCAGATCAATTAAAATTTATTCAAATTCAATTTGAGTATAGTTTTGTAATCTTCATTTAAATTGATATCATTTTGCTCTTTTATTCATTGAGCAAAATCGCGATTTATCCTGTTTTCTCAATATTTTCTTGAATATCATTAAAGAAACAGGAGGGGAGTTCTTATTTTAGTGCAGTCGTTTTTTTGCCTCCCAATTTTGAAGACCTCCAAATCTGAGACACTTAGCTCAGAAGGAAAATAAAACATATGTTCACCCCATTGTTGAAGCACGTGAGTACCATTGGAGGGGAAGCTGGAGGAGCATGAATGCAGGCATCTGAGTATTGGCTATTTCGTTTCCTTTGCTCTATCCTTTTTATTTTTCTGTCTTAGCTCGTAAGATAATGGGAGAGGTGGAGAGAATGAATGCTGAACGCAGACAGAGGGACAAGAGACAGCAAGCTCTCCACAGAGCAGAAGTAGCAGATGAAATGGTGTACTTGATAATTCCATGGATTCTTTATTCATTAATGCAAAAGAACACTGGATAGCATATTATATGGATATCCCACCACACAAGAGTAATTCCGACCACATCATTTCCCAACCATTGGTACACCTCCAGTTGTTTTTCATTCCATCACCAGAGTGCGCCGCCATTATAAAGAACGTATATAAAGTCGTTCTTAAGTACTCCTTTCATAACTTCAGGATAATTCTTAATATTCTATTTGCTTTTAGAGAATTATCCTTTTTGCTCTGATAAAGGATAGTCTCTATCCGAAACTTCAGCTTTTTATTTTGATTTTATTTTTTCTTTATTATTTATTAATTATTTTTAATTATTATTTATTTCTTTTTTATTTTTAATTCATAACTATTATTTATTTTATTCAGAGTTTTGGTTTCTTGTCATTTTCTCGTTTATATCCGTTCATTGTCTTCAGAAGGGAACATCTGAGGGAACATTCTCTAATGACGTCATCAAGAAAGGATCTCCTCAGCAATGGTTTTAATTTTTCTGAATTAACTTATGAAAAAAATATAATTTACAAAAAAAAAGTTTTAAAACACGAATATAAGGAATCATTTTAATATAATTCAATTATTAAATGATTCAACTGTGTTTTTGAATTTTATAATAAATTAGCAGAGGATCCGACATTGCCTGGGATAATTATACTTGTAGGTAAGCAGAACATTCTCAATCTTAAATTATAACTCCCAATTAACTGACTTGCCTCAGATTAAAATACCCATCTTCACCACCAGGTAACACCACTGGATACTATAAACACAAGTTTTTCTCGCCCTTGACGTAGAAGCTCTTATACTCTCTTGTTCTATTCAAAACTTCCTTTTTTCAGATGTTTCCAACGCCCATATAGATTTTTCTGTTTTAGCTGCAAAGTTTCTGTGACCAATACTCGTTCTTTCTCTTTCCTTTCCAGGCATAAATTTTTGCCAGTCATCTGGAAGTTTCATAGGGAGCTTAAGGGACACATGTGTGATTCGATTTCCCTCCTCAATAGATGCTGCCTTATTTATGTCCTCTCACTGCATCGTCATTTAATGCTCATTATTAAAATATTATTGGAAACAAACGTTCAATTATCGCATCATCAGCATCTCAGTTTCCAAAATATTCACATTCACACCGAATATAGTCAAAACGTATTTTTATGAAATATGTGGATCTGCTGTGCTACCAAATAAGCTAGGTGATAACCCCAGCTTGGCTCAGACTCTGTTTTTTGATTACATTTTGAAATATCTTAAAAATAGACACATGAAAACACTTAGAATTAATACAGTAAAAATTCTTAATGAAAATACAGAAAAAGTTTTTAAAGGCTCACAATGGGTGGACCTCTCCAAGTATGCCACTGCTATCTTCTATATATATAAAGAAGGATGTTTGTGGGTTTGTCTGTGGGTCTGTTTGTCTGTATGTTTTTTATACAAATCTACAGTTTTATTCCGATCTTGATAAAATTTCGCATACATGACCTTTAAAGCATGAGGAAGGTCACTGTCTACCTCAGATTTCGGAAAAATAATAAATATCGTTAAAAGATCGATATTCATGGTTATGCAAGGCATATTAATGAGAAATATCTCATGACCAACAATGCAAGGCAAAGTTGGTACAACAATAGGTATCAACAATGGTATCAGCACGCAATTCACAAACACACTGCATGAACCAACAATATATATCTCATGACTAACAATGAAAGGAAAAGTTTGTGCAAGTGTAATTATCCCGGGGAACGCCGGGTACCTCTTCTAGTTCTAAATAATTTCTTAGCCACGTAATCTTACTTTAGGTGTTCACTTGATATTGTTGCAATTCCCACTCTTCTCACGATATCGTGAAGGAAAACTTGGCCATTCATCACTTTGTGTAGTCTAGCGGTCACCGATTCTTCTATTCACATGCATACCATTTGCTCAATACAGCACAAAGCTAGAGGAGTTCTTCCTTTGTCGACTTCCCACTCTTTTTCAATAGTCTGGTATCTCTCCATTATCTCCAGTTACTGATCATTTTTAAAGATTCTCAAAAAATTGTTAAGTACCAAGAACTCCCAATTCTCAGAAAAGCCTGAATGACAGGAATTCTATGCATTGTTACAAATTGAAACTTATCTATAGTGCACAGTTTGCTTTGCATTGTTGGTCATGAGATATATATTGTTGATTCTTGCATAGTGTTGGTGCATTGCATGCTGATACCATTGTTGACACCTATTGTTGCTCAAACTTGTCATTGCTTTGTTGGTCATGAGATATCTATGTTGGTCCGTGCTTAGTGTTTTTGAATTGCGTGTTGATACCATTGTTGTTACCTTTGCCTTGCATTGTATGTCATGAGATATTTCTCATTAATATGCCTTGCCTTAACCATGAATATTGATTTATTATCGATAATTATTATTTTTTCGAGGTAGACAGTGATATTCCACATGCTTTGAAGATCAAGTATGAAAAATTGCATCAACATCGGTATAAAACTGTCAATTTCTTTAAAAAACAAACAAACCCACAAACATCCTTCTTTATACAGGGTGATTCATAAAAGTAGGTCAAGAATGAAACACCATGTACAGTTGTTAACGGGAAACAATATTTTTCTATAAACATGCAACCTGACAGAGCTAATGCAACTTGTACGAGGTAGGAATGAATGTGCGTTACCCGGACGGCAATGGTAGGGTCCATGTAAATTAGGAACTAAACATGTAAATCGTTCGTGTTCTCTCCTTTAAAAAAGCAGAAACAAACATATAACTCCATTGTCGTACAATGGATCGCTTGACTAATGCGGAGCTGGCTGACATGCATCTCGTCTATGTAAAGGCACAGGGTAATGCTACTCAAGCGGAAATGATTTACCAAGAGCAATTTCAGACCGTGATCACCCACATCACTGGGCGTTTCAAACACTAGAACAGCGACTTCGAGAACAACGGCTCAGGGTTGGCATTTTGAACACCTACTGTAATGTTATTCTTACCTCGATCTCTGTAATTATGCATTTCTGGATCCATGTTTATATAAAAAATTTTGTTCCCTGCTACAAACTGAACATGGTATTTCATTCTTGACCTACCATTCTGAATCACTCTGTATATATAGATTCGTATTTTTAGATGTTGCTGTGTTTCTCTATCTCAAGTACACATTCTAAAATGTCGAATATCATTAATTAATAATAAATTTGGGGTATATAATTTATTTGCAGTTAATTATGAAGCTTTCAAGAATTCAACAAATGTAGTTTGAAGTTTTTATCGATGATCAAGAATTTCTTTATAAGATTTTTTTTCGGTCATGATTTCACCCCCCCCCTCCTTTGACAAAACCTGTGGAAAATCATTATTTTTATTATAGTTTCTCATTTAGTTTTAAGATTTAAAGGGAGATATTATTAACGAAGTGTATCTGAAAAAAAAAATTTAATAATTTATCTGTAATAGAATTTCAGTTATATGCATTTAAGTTTTGTAATGTGTTATCTAAATCTGACAGAGCTGTACCTGGCTGAATTCGGCCAGGTTCGCTGGGAAAGGTTAAAAAGTCTCAGTTCCACTGCCCTACCAGATGGAGAAGCTGGGGCAGCCAAGCATGGCATGCACACCGAGATCTCAAATGCATCGCCGATGCTTGCAATGCAATCCTGAGATGCCTGGGCCATTGATGGTCCTGCTCGAAGAATACTAGCTGCGTTAGTCACGTGAGTTGTTGCAATACATATACTTCTCGTTGCTACTGTGCTTGGTTCCAAATTGTTGTTCCGAGCTGAGTCACCAGTACGCTCTGACATGGAGGCATGGCAGAGTGGATGTTTGTTGAACCTCTCTTGTGCGCTCGCAGGACATCTGGGTTTCATCTGATTTGGCTGCTGGCAAGCTGCACCTCTTGCACTTGTAGCATCCAAATGCTAAAGAAGAATCAATGGATATGGTTTTGTTTTAATTCCAAAATTATCAAAGTCACTTGCCTGTGAGTGGTGATGCTTCGATCTCTTCATCAATTTCAGCCGGAAAGGACTCCTGGCTGGTTGCTGCTCGGGAGTCACAGAAAGATGTTCGATAAAAGCCCTGGGCCTAAGTGTCCCTTGCCATGAACTTGATGTGGCTTTGATTCGATTTCCTCATGCCATTGCTCGGTGCGACCCTGAGTGAAATCTCTTCGGTGGGTGCCAGCGACCAAGCAGCTGATTTTCAGAATCATGAAAATTTCGCAAGGATAAAGTTCGATTATTTTTCAACTTGTTTGTCACTTTGGTCCTGCATCTCTTCCTCAGGCCTGAAGATGATCGTGAAGAAGGATATCTTCTACCTTTGGCGTAGTGGTCACGAAAGCTTCTATCATTTCTCCTGGTCAGCTTACTGGTTGAAGGGCTGTTTGTCTGCTGGGTTGCTCTCATTGCCTTGCTTATATTCACCTTTAATGAGCTTATTAGGCATGGGACTATGCAAGGCCAACGAGAGCAGCTTGTCGTCGTTTCTGCAGTTCCCGGTCGTTTTACTGGTCTCCCCGGGTGTCGGGCATATAACTGCTTTCTACGTTTGTTTAAGATTTTTACCGGCAGTTTGAGAAAACCTCGCCATGCCTTACAATCCGATGGCTTAGTTCTAGTTATATCGGTTGTGCCCACTCAAAGACATGACACCATCCCTGCCTCTATCAGGCAACGATGAAATTTCTTCTTCGTTTGCTTGCAAAAATCATCTCTGTGACTTCCACTCCGAGGCTTCTTTTGGGTATCTTTTGTCATGTTCCAAGCAGTCTTATTACCTCTCTGCCATCTTCTCCTTCTTGTAGCTTTTGCAGTCATCTGAGAATTCTTACAAACACCACTTTCCTCTGTAAATGACTCCTGTCCATTCATCTTCTTTTGGTCATATGCCTGATGTTTTTACTCGAAATTTTCTTCTTCTCAAAATTTCTGTCCATCGCTCTTCATAACATCCTTTTTTTTCTGATACCAATACTTTTCTATCTTCTGCTTATTGTTCTGTCTTCGACTGCACTTATTATTACATCTTCTGTTAATAATTCTTCTTCTAATATGCCCATTCTCTAACTTATTTTCTAATTTTTCCAATTTCCAAAGTAGCAGATTAATTTTCTCCAACATTATGTATATATCTTCTTCCTGCTTTTTAACAGTTCCAATTAACTCATCACTTTGAACTTTCTTATTCTTATTTAACTCAGTTAGTTTTCTATAGCCAAATCCATTTCTATTCTCTAATTGCATTCCTTCTTCTGTATCATTTTCCTTCGAAGACTTTTCATCTTTTCTTCATTTCTCTATTGTCCCCGAATTAACTTTCCAGCTGTTTTGCTGTCCATCTTCCAGATTGTTAGCCAAGAGGACTTGGATTTTTCCGCACAGATTCATCTATTAATATAATTCCCTGCGAAAAGTCCTGATAAGACAGTCATGGGTTTAATAATTCTATCATATTGCCTCCATCCCTTAAAGTCTTCGTCTATACATTGCCGCCCTGCTCTGATACATATGCTTCTCCTTGATGAAGCCCTTTTGGGTTTATTTCTTCAGTTTTTCTATGAGAGTGTGTAATCCTGGCATCACTTTTTATATTTATGGATTCAGGGCTGCAGAGCCAACGGACTTCACCTGGCCTCTCATTTACAAAATTTCTACCATTAATCTGTAGGGCTTCAAAGTTCATGACACTTTTCTTGATTTCTCTTCTTAATATGCCGGAAGAGAAATTCTCTCTGAACCTTGTTTTGTCGTTTATTAGCCATCCAGTACTAACATCCATCTCAGGGACCGAGCCATAGAATTTTCAGTGTTACAGCTCTAACGCGTGTAAATAAATGGTTGATTTCTTGTGTACCTTTAATTTTCAGATAGTCCTATGATACTATTTGTACTATGATACTAAGCAATACTATTTATGTACACGCACTAGTGAATTATTTCTACCTTCGGTCCTGTGGACCGATATTAGTAATGGTGTAATTATTTTCAATTGATATTTTTATTTTTTATTTATTTATTTTTTAATTGTGATTAAAAAAATAATTTAAAAAACAGAACACACACAGAAAAGATAGAGAAAATTATTTGGTTAGAAAATATAAAGCCAATAGGTGAAGTTCTCCAAATGAACATAAGAAATTCTAATATTGTGCTTTTCATTATTTTCATGAACAAATTCTGTCTTAATAAATAAATTTGTGTTGTTTAATTTTTAATTGTTGTAAAAGATAGGTTATTGATATATATAGTTTTAAAAATTTATATAATTATTTTTTTGGTAATTTTTAATTTGTTTCATTATTATATGCTTTTCATTATTTCATTTTTACACAACGTGACTTTTCAAAGGAAGTGACTTTATCTGCTTTGTTGCTACAAATTACGTTTATAGACTGAAATATATCGTTTCTTTATCTTATTTTATTACCTAAATACTTATGTCTAACAAATTTGTAATGAAGTTTCAATATTTGTATTTAATTTAGAATTTCTATATATTCCTCGATTTTGAGTCATTTTTCTACACAGCCAGTTGAGCAAAACAACTTATATAAACTTTCAATTAATATTCATATGTTTAAAAATATAAATAAACGTAAGATTTCATACGATGTAATGATGTTTCTAAAATTCACGTTAATACTGGAGGGTTAACTATAACCCCATCACTCCTCGGAATTTTATTTACTATCTCAGATAAGCAATTTAATAATGTTGGTTCATCCACTTCTTTACTCTTAAATGCTAAAGTTAAGGCTATTGAAACCCGGAGCCATTAATCATTTTTCGTTTCTCGAATTATTCTCTTATTCTGTTTTGCCAAATCAATTTAATTCCTCAGCTCTTGTTTTAACTCTACTTTCCTTTCTTCAGAGTTCTCTATTTCCTTTGCCTCTTCAATTTCGCCTCTGACTCTCTCCATCGTTACTCTACTACACTTTGTATATACCCTTGGTGCTAACTTCTTTTTTCTCTTTACCAATAGTCTTTTTCTTATTACTCTTTCTCTTCTTAATTTGATATTTTCTTTCCTCGTTTTCCCAGAATACACAGTTTCAGTCTAAAGAAATATCCTTTCTATTAATAACAACTGGCGTATTATTTTTCAAAAAGTAATTGTCACTTTCCTCTTCCTCACTTTTCCAATTATTCTCTAACTTCGTAGGACCTTTCATCCATTTAATCGTTTCTTTGTACACTGCCTCAATTTCCGTATTGTCAAAATCAGCCAAATACACCTTGTCATATAGGGCAGGGTGTGCATAAAATATTCAAATATTAAATTCGGGTTGTCCACTTTATTAGCATTCATTATATTCCGGTGGCTTTCTATTGATCCGTCGATATAAGCCATATTCCTGGCCTTATGAACAATTTTCGTGAAACAGCTTCTTTTAATTCCAGATTTCTTAGGAGGTTGCTCACAAATGCCACTAAAGGACATGTTGGGATTTCTTTTTCGTCTTCCTAAACTTTCTGAGCTTTACTCTACCCCCAAAAGTTTCTAATACTATGGCCTTACATTCTGTGGCTGATGAACTTCTTTTCTTCAGATCCTTTCTGTTCTCCAGAGCCTCTGATGTTTGTACG
This sequence comes from Rhysida immarginata, assembly GCA_023313115.1. Taxonomy (NCBI): domain Eukaryota; kingdom Metazoa; phylum Arthropoda; class Chilopoda; order Scolopendromorpha; family Scolopendridae; genus Rhysida; species Rhysida immarginata. The sequence continues at coordinate 123,795 of JAHWFO010025106.1, forward strand.
CTGTCATAATTCCAACACTTGGCACCTTTGCTCACACTAAACCTCATCTAAATCATGCTTCTTTTTTGGCACCTCTCTGACGAAACTTCCCAACGTGATTGTCCATCCGAGTTCTCTTCAAACCGACTGCTGTCGACCTGTTTACTTCACTCGTGTGTTTCTTGTTTTTCCAGATCGAGTCTACTTAGCACCTCACCTCCACGCAGATTTCTCCAAATCTTGACAATTGCTGCAACTGAAGACAGGCTAATGAATTGGAAAAACGAATAAAACAAATAAGTTGATTAGTGGAAGCGTACTTTTTCTTCAGCCCGTAATTTTCTGCCACGTAGAATGCCTAATGCATTGAGAACATAGAGGGTGTGTATTTGTGAATAAGTGAAGTGTGGCACTGCGGGTGGTAGTGCAACAGTAATGATCAAAGTGTGTTGTGTGATACTGTAAGTGTAATTGTAATTGATAATGCCAGGAGACGAGGGTGATGTGGGGCCCGCAGCAGCCCCAGGGTTGGCCGGTTACACTGGAGCTGTACCAGCGTTTGTGAGGGAAGAAGGGGGGGGGGTAACAATTAAAGCCTTCCTGGCAAGCATGGATAGAATAGGAGCGTTCATGAATTGGACACCGGAATTAAAGGTGACCATAATACACTCCAAATTAAAAGGGGCTGCTGCCAAACGTGCAGCGGAGTATGAAGTATTCGACATTGAGGAATATGATCAACTCCAAGCACGTTTGGAGCAGGTATTTGGTCACCTCAAGGTGACGCGGGACTTCTCACAGGATCTTCACGACACAATCCAGGGGCCATCCGAGTCAGTGGCTGCGTTTGCTGGATGTTTGGAGTTGGCCATGGCAAGATATATCAGCGCTACTCCTGAAGCTGTCCCCATAAAGGAAACCATATTACTACAACGATTTAGTAATAGCTGTTTCATCACTCACAGGAGGGCGCTGATGATAGCGAACTCCAAGACTTTAAGGAGGCAATGAAACTGGCAATGAGATCAGAGGAATTAGAAAAAAGAAATAAGTTGTTGAACGTTGTGGAGTCCGGGGAGATGAACCTAAGTGACCAAGGTAATAGTAACAATGGGGGGCGGAGTCAAAGAGCGTCGAAAATGTGCACCCCGGGGGTTGAAAATATGAAGCAGCAAAGTCAGGGGTGTAATTATCAGGAGTCTATTAAAAAACTGGAAGTGATGGTAGAAGGACTATCGCGGACTATGGAAAAATTTATGGTTGTGCAGTCAAAAGCACCCGCGGCGCAGATAGCCCCTACTCAGAATGAGACTCAAGTTATTGTTCCGCATAGACTGACTACGAATAACGGCTGCTATCGATGTGGACAATTGGGCCACATTGCCAGAAATTGTCTGCAGGCCGCACCACGCCCACGTAGCATGAATACAAGTGGGCAGCTTGAGGGACCCGTGTTGACACAGTGTGGTGAGGGCGGTATGTGTCTTGCAACAGTGTACCTGCAAGATAGCCTGTCACCATGCTGTTCGACACTGGCTCTCAAGTATCGCTTATAGATGAAGAGGCGTACCATCAGCTTTCCGGCTCTCCCCCCTTACAGGTAATGGACATGACCATTAAAGGGATCAATGGCAGCTGCCTAAACCTTAGGCAGGGGGGGATGCTGGATGTGGTAGTCCAAGGCCGTCATATGGGCACGCGGACGTTTTTGATCCATTAGTTTGCAGACTGCCCATATGACGGAATATTGGGTATGGACATCCTAAAGGGAATGACATTCTAATGTGCTGCGTCTCAGGTCACCGGAAGTGCTGATGTGTTGCCTATAGAAGAAATAGCCTATGGGGATGCACAGCCAGGAATTCATGATATATAAGAAGGTTGCGCCAAATATGGAATGCGGTCTGGGAACAATGGATTAAACATGGATAACAATATTCATAACGCGATTCAACCAGAAAACGTGATCATAAGGGAAGCTAGTCATGGGAGACTGGGGAGATCCGCGAGATGGTTGGGGCCATTCGAACTGTGTGCGACCGATGGCATGGGATGGGTACAGGTCAGGCCGTGCAGAGAATTAAACGAACACTCAGAAACATCTAGTTCTAGCTTGCCAATCGGTCCTCCCGCCGAGAGCAATCGCCACGAACATTCTAAGTGTCGTCACTGAACCCACACGCTGTTTATTGCATAGCTCTCAAAGAAACCAGAACTGTCAGCTATTTCTGCGACTTTTTAAGCATGCTGTTTACACTGTTTATAGTTATAATTATAAACTGTTAAGTCGGGGTATTAAGCACTTAGTTCAAAAATATGTATCAATCACGCTGTATGCAGGTAACTCAGTCAGAGGGGAGTATTGCCCAAGTTCGTTGCATCAGTAGATTCTATGTTAAAAAAATAAATCAATGAAAACGGTGACGGAACTTTTGACTCTCCAGTGGCCTCTAAGTCGGGTTCTTCCGCGCTGGCCAAGAGGGGTCTTTGCACCTCTCTCCTAATTGCCCTAGCAAAGGAGGTGCACTACGCCAACGTGCGTTAATGAAGAAGGAATACTTATGCGGGAGCGCACGGAGTTTCCTGACAAATGTGGCTAGGAGTTTTATACTCCCTCAATAATGACACTGGGACCTCCATGTATGTAGACCTTGATCTATTTCTGAACCCGAGTGCCGATAAAGCTTTAGTTTGTAAGTCGGATCTGCCACTCTGAATAAGGTCAATGTTTTTTTTTTGTATTTTGATATTTTAAGGGGCCCCTCTATGTAATATGATAAGCGTATCAAAGGTTAATATGTATAATGTTGATAGATTTTTAAGTCAAATTGGAAATAAGGAGTTATAATGCAATGAATATCACGTTGTCAAGGAGCATTTCGTAATAATTGGTATCGAACTCTTAGCACCCCTTACCCAACGCCATACCTCATGTTCGAGTTTGACGGAACCACATCGATTGTGGGGGTGGGGGACACTACACTCTCTACCGACGAACTGAATTTTCCTTTATTATTCCTCTGGAATTGCTTCTCTGCACACTCTCTTCGTACCTTGGGTACTAATTCTTCTAAGCAAGCATGTAAACCTTCCTCATTCATCAATTCCCAAGAATTTGCTACAGTCATTGCTATCGCTGCCTAGTACTTCTCTCTCGAGCCATTTTCCTTGATGAATTGTTTATACTGAACTATTTGTTCAGCCCTTTCCTTGGGCCGCATATTCTCTTCAGCATTTAAACTTCTGCTATGCAGATTTAAAAATAATTCCCCTTCGCTTGATACAGCACTTTTCTCGACTATTGAATTTTCACTTTCTATCAGTTTACCTGGGGTTTCTTCTTCAATTTCCATTAAATTACATTCTTGTCCTTGTTCCTCCTCAACTCTTTCTTGATTAGAGCTGCCTGACCCCATTTTTCTTATTAAACTCCGGGAAATAATAGCGTCTTTGCTTATCATTTGCCCATTTAACAATTTAGCTCTTCTCTTCCGCTACTTAGTATTACTTGGGGATATACTTTCAGTACTTTCGTTTTTTGCGGAATTGGAAGGAGCTTTATTCTCTATTGTTACATTTTACTCGACTAATGCTTTATCTTCATTATTTTCCATAATATTTGTTCACTCTACTTTTTGCGTTTGCAGAGCCTCCTCTATATTTTCATTAACCCTCTCAAAGAGCTATCTTCTAATTACCTTCTTAATTCGATTTCTACATCTGGTGAAAACCTTTTTACATAGATACTTTTCTTTTTCTACTCGTTCCAACTTTGTACTTTATCAAACAACATTAGAATATTGTTATTAAACACTTCTATCTTTTTTCTATTCTGAATTGAAAATTTAATTTCCTTTAGCCATATTTTAGTTGCGTTTGCTCTTTTCTGTCCTTAATTTTTTGCGATTATTTACAACCCTAGATCCAAACTATTGCTGTTTAGTAAATATAAAACATTTCACTCTAATAAGCCACCCTGCTTAGGTAGTAAAAAAGAAATTTCTTTTACACATCACAAACGTCGCTTTCGCCACTAAATTCAATCTTTACGCAAATACTTCACTTGCCGATTTATCGATTCCCAAGCTCCAGGCTACCAAGCCGACCCGCCTCTCTCACGTGTGCTTTGCTTAACCATCCTGAGCCACGCCAGTTTTTGAAGGAAAAAGTGATTTCTGCGATAACTCAGGAAACTTTTTTTGTAAAATAATAAATGATCTTTTTGGATCAAAAATTTTTGTAAGAAATTGGAGATGTGTGTAGGTTTATAGCATGTATTTCATTTTCATATAATATATTTCACTTTTTTTGAAAAAGTAATAGAATTCGATAGATTTTGTCACAGAAATAAAATACGCAATTTCAAAATTATTTCAGAATATTTATCCAAGATTGTTTACGAAAAATGAAAATAATCATATTTTAGTAATTTTTGTTCATGATAGAAGAGTGAGGAAATTTTCAAAATGCGTTTGTAAGTTATTTTTCTATGAATTTTTATTTGAATTTATGACAAATTGTAACATGAGCTCGCTAACGTAAACACGTCATTTGATAGCATCAAACAGCTAACAACGGCGCGAAGTTCAACTTTCCTTTGTTGTCTCTTAGTGGGCTTGATGACGTAATGGAATCGCGCAGCCAAAAGTGACGTAGGGACGGGGGGAGGGCGATTGCTAGGGCTCGGTTTTTTATTGAAATACTATAATATTTCCTAATTCCATTTATAAATAATAAGGACATCGAAAGCAGTAGTGTCTTCTGCCGTGTTTTGTACTGTTTTTTTCCTGTTCTGGACTGCAGTATTTTATAATGGAGATGTTAGTGCGTGCGAAATATGAAAATCTTCTCCTTTTATGCTCCAGTGCTCTGAATAAGTCTAAATATCATTTCTTATTACACTCTGGTAAACATTCCTGCCTATTACTAGAAAATAAATGTAGGGCTTGAAATATACAAGGGCAGTTTGAGATATCTCAGGGCAGTTTGAGATATGTAGCTGCATAAGAAAATTATTTATAAGATCAGATATACATCGCTATTTTGTCGAGTTGCAATGCTCTTCATTATGAGAGCAGCATGTTATAAATATTATTTTAATAAACTTCTAATGTTTGCATGTGAATAATTTTAAACAGATAATTTAAAGAAAAGTTTCTATATTATATATAAAAAAATTGGCGATAAAGTGTCAAAACTTTTAACGTTATTGAGTTTTAAATTTCGAGCTGCGTGCATCTCACACTGAAGCCAATACAGAAGCCATATGTGGCTTTTTCAGGCTGCGCACCGTTAATTTAATTTAGTTTTATAAGTAAGTCCTTACTGTAAACAATGTGTGAGCAGAGGGGCTATAATCAGCAGAGTGGAATTAAGTTCATTGCACACTAATGATCAGATTTATTATCCAAAGATTAATAAATTTGGCAAACATCAACAGAAAGTCTTTGACTATGTTGAAACTAATTATAATTAAATAAAGAAATACTTTATCAAGTTTCACTAAAGCTCTTTATTTGGGTATTTTCCGTGGGTAAGATGTGGAACAGTAGCCTGGAATTCATGCTGTCGCTCGTAGGCAATAACGTAGCAAAAGAAAGAGGCACTATATCAAATAAACTAGCAAACGAACATAAGTATAAGTTTAGGGATGATGATTGCCAATAGCTTAACCATAATTAAGAGTTAACTTAGGCACTATGAATTAATAACTACTAACGGTTCTCTTACATTCTATCGTATTCCTTGATAGCCAAGAATGAAGAGGTCGCATATCACTTGTTATCATAGAACCCCCATTACCTGCTATAATGTAAGGGAATCCATAAGAAGCCCTTCGTCGGCTATGTTGTGGGACTAAGCTGCCTGTGAGTCGGTCTTCTGTGTAGAGTAAAACGTCCGACTTTTGTAGCTGCTTTGTTTGTGTCGTGAGCTATTGGCATGAGCAAATGCCACTCCTTTTTCTCGGTAACTCCTTTTTGTTGTATGTGGAAGATCATTCTGCCGGGATATCTGTTGCTTGTAACAAATTTACGGTTCCACTCACTTTAGTAAATTTGCTTCCGATTTTCGTTCTTTTTCGGGGTTCTGCTCGAGGCCTGCTGTCATAGTTCGTGTAATCATTGGAATTCGTGTACCTCTCCAAAGCGCCACTGACTTCTCTTCAACTGGTTGTCTACACTCCTTTCGCCCCTGTCCAGTAATCATACGTCCCTTTGTGCCATTATTCTTGCCTTCAAACTTTTTCCTTTCATCAACTTCGTTCCACCTCCAATCGCCACTATCTTCTCCTTCTTTACCTTCTTCCACAAGAAGCAACGCTCCGCGTTTATTCCGTTGATCACTCTTACCACACATTGGCCCGTTTTGTAATTTCTTCGTCAATGATTGATTGGCGTCCCCACAGAACGCAGCGGGGGTGGGCGGCTAGTGATCATCATATTCCTCTACCAGCATCGACTCTAAATTAATTGACAATTAGTAATCTTGAAAAAATAAATAAAATTAAAAAAAAAATAAAAATACAAACCTGCAATCAGACCCAATTTTTCTAGCAGGAACTGTTTACCCAACCCAGTTCATATACTCCTGTTTTTCGGATTTAAGCCTCTTAATCTTTTTTTTTTTTCCTTTAACTTCGACATCAGAATTATCCCTTTCACTAACCATGTTGCAGTCAACGATTTCACGAATAAACTAAATAAAACAGCTTAGACTCGACAGTGCTGCCAACTAGCGGCTGAATGGTCATTGAAATCAGTAACACACAAACTCCATGGATTAAGTTGGTTCTTAATCTCCACGCAATCTTAAATTCTTTGTAGCACACTATACACAACTGGAATTAGGTGGTTTATGCTATACATAGTGGAACGATCGCCCCTGCCCCTTTTCTGATAATGTTCCAAAAACATTCTTGAACTTTTCCTTCGTTTAATTTAAAAATAAAGTGTTCATTTCTACCACGAACTTTTCTACTTTTTTAACCTTTGAATCGACGATAAAATTTAATGTGCGCGTTTTCAACAATGGACGAGTGATGACAAAATGGAATCGATGACGCATTTTTGAGTTAATAGCGTAGCTTTGATTGAGATGGATTAACAGCAGAATTTTTAAAGCTGTTTTTCCAACTTGGCTGGAAGTAGGAGCAGTCGATGACGATGGGCGATGCTAGCCCATTGACCCTACCTGACGACAATGATTACGACTTCACCGTTCAAACACCTGTTTGCAATCGAAAAAGAGAAGCGACGACATCTAAGTTAAGTGACTTATTTTTAAGAATGATTTTCCTTGACTTCACCATAAAGATATCGAAATTCGAATGTTGTTAACCCTATTCTGGCATTAAAGAGACTTTAAACCCGACCGACTCACGACCCAGGAACGACGAGGGATTTCTCGTACTTCAGTGACACAGAAACTATGGCATGATATAGACAACGCCAGAAGACCAAGTAATGTCTGTTTACTTATTCTATTTTGGGGGCCCTTTTATCGAAAATTTGATGCTTAATGGAGGCGACACGGTGAAGACAACGAAGCCAACTGTTGATGTTCGACTTACCTTTTTGTTACTTGGGGATTTGGGTGGGCATCCCTTGCTAACCTTCCCCTCCTGGCCCTGGAATCAATGTATTAGCGCCCTTTATCTCGCTCACCCCCCCTCACTCGACGTAATTCTTACTACGATTCCACCATTGACCGTCCCTGATATGCCTCAGCCCATCAGTAAACGTCACGAATAATTTTGAGGAACTTGGACCGTTCAGACGAACCGCCTTGAACGATATCAATCTCACAGTGTTTTGGATAATACCCTGCAATAAGAAAACAAAAAAACAGAGAAAAATAAAAAAAGTTATAGAATTATTAGTGAGCAAATTAATGATAAGTAGATTTTAAAAGACAGAGAACTCTAGAATTAAAGAGAAAAAATAATTAAAGAGTAGAATAAGAGAAAACGAAATGTTACTTATTAACCTAAAGGAATAAGAAAAGATTAACTTACCTGATGCGTTTACATCAAGTTAACCCCGATGTTAAAGCCCGAAAAGTGATCAAAAGTAAAGACGAAAATTAAGAATGACTCTTTGATGTCGACAGACGTAATTTAAAAAATTTTAGAAATTATTGATTAAGACTTGCCTGAACCAATACTTGATTGACCTACCGAAATTTTGAGACTTTTAATTGATAAAATTTGACTTGATAAACATTAATCACGAAATTTAGTGGTTTAGGACTTTTGAAAATTTTACATAGTGATATCACCCAAATTTTTTGACTTTTACTGACGTTTTTATGTTATATTCTAGTTGATGCTTTTGACAATTTTGTCAATGTTACTTTTTTTAGTTTTCTATTGCCGCTAACAGCCTAGGGGTAACTCCCTGCATGTTTCCATAATCGAACCAGTGGAAATAAATTTTCCTTTTGCTATGGTCGGAGGGAGGAACCAATCTTTGTTTGGGAAATTATTTGGGTACTTCTTCCTCACAGTTTAAGAAAATTATTCTCACTAGCCATTTTAGCTTTGGAATTTGCGAAAAAGCACACGCAGTGCGATATTTGTAACCTCCCCAATAACCTGGGCTGTTACAAAAATTTTTTTTTGGTTACAACCTCTTGCGGAAGTAATGCGAAATGGAGACAAGACTTTGGTGGATCCTTATTTTAGCCATAGCTAACCTTCCATGGATTTCCCATTATAAGATAAATAGGTAGATCGAATTAATCTGGCTACTGAAAAATGATAACCTATCTGCCACAGCTCGACGAAGCCGAGAAAGTTGTCTCAGTCATCTTACAGGGACGAGCGTGTTCGTTGTGAGGAATAAAAGCTCCGAACCTATGGGAAAAGGCTCCTGGTGGCAGGGGTAGAAGTCGCACGTTGAAGAAGGCATTGGCCGTCTTTGCCATGAAGAATGTCCCAACCAATGACCAAAGAGCTTTCATTTGCTACAGGACCACGAAAGTGAGTTTAAGCCACAGATATTATGTCAGTTACAATGGAGGAGAATCAGAAGATCATGAAGAAAACTCAGAAATTGACTGCGTCCGAGAAAAACCAAGAATTTTTTTTTCGTCTATTTCCTATAGTAATACAAACCAAGCAAAGGACATTTTCCCCAACCCGAAAGACATTTTCTCTACCGCCACTTCTCAGGTCAGGAATCTATGAAATAAAGTGTGCCCAATGCCCTATGGTTAATAAAGGGCAAACGTTGCGAAACATTGAAACCAGATTTAAGAAGCATATAGGACACAGAAAGTACAGGAGAAAGCAATCAGTTCTCTGTAGCAAAACATTCAATAGACACAGAACACGATTTTCCTATCAACAAAGTACATCTGATAAAATCAATAAATAAAACACACCTGCTGGATGCTTTTGAAAGCATTGCTATCCAACAAATGGATAGAAATTTAATACTTAAGCTAGATAGAGGTCCGATTAGCGATGGTTGACCCAAGTAACCAATCAGAGAAAATCATTTTTTACGTTTTTCTTTTATTGGTTGTTGTTCCTTATATATACTAGACACAGGTAGTTCTCTCAATTTCCGTTAGGTGCTCCTGGGCTGCTGAATGATGGAAGCAATTGCTTCCAAAAAGTACTTCCAGTATCAGGTTGTCTATTTTCAATCTATAATCGTTGTGATGAAAGAGTTTTTTATTAGTTTTAAGTGTTGCAATAGAATAGCTTTGATTGAGATATATTAACAGCAGAAATTTTAGGGCTGTTTGTCTGACTTGGCTGGAAGTAGGAGCCGTCGATGACGACGGGCGATACTAGCCCATTGACCCTACCTGACGACAATGATTACGACTTCACCATTCAAATGCCTGTTTGCAATTGAAAAAGAAAAGCGATGATATCTAAGTAAAGTGACTTATTTTTAACAATGATATTCCTTGACTTCACCAAAAAGATATCAAAATTCGAATGTTGTTAACCCTATTCTGGCATTTAAGAGACTTTAAAACCGACCGACTCACGACCCAGGAACGACGAGGGATTTCTCTTACTTCAGTAACGCAGAACCCCAGCATGATATAGACGATGCCAGAAGACCAAGTAATGTGTTTACTTATTCTAATTTGGGGGCCCTTTTATCGAGAATCTCATGGCTAATGGAGGCGACACGATGAAAATAACGAAGCCAACTGTTGATGTTAGACTTACCTTTTTGGTTCGTGTGGATTTGGATGGGCGTCCCTTACTAACCTTCCCTTCATTGTATTAGCGCTTGTTATCTCCACCCCCCTACTCGACGTAATTATTCCGCCAAATCCACCATTGACCGTCCCCGAGATGCCTCAGCTCATCAGTAAAGGTCACGAATAATTTCGAGGAACCTGGCCCTTTCAGACACAGTATTTTGGATAAAACCCTGAAATAAAAAATAAAACAAAAACGAAACAGAAAAATAAAAAAAAAGTGAAAGAACTGTTAGTAGGTAAATTAATGATAAGGTGATTTTAAGATAGAGAACTCTAAAATTACAGAGGAAAAATAATTAAAGAGTAGAATAAAAGAAAACGAATTATTACTTATTAACCTAAAGGAAAAAGAAAGGATTAACTTACCTGAAGCGTTACAGAAAAACGAACCGTAAAAACTATTTTCCGATAATGTTAAAGCCTGAAAAGTGATCAAAATAAAAGACGATAATTACGATTGATTGTTTGATGTCGACGGACTTAATTTTAAAGATTTTAGAAATTAGTGGATAAGACTTACCTGAACCAATACTTGATTGACCTACTGAAATTTTGAAGCCTTTAACTGATTGTATGAACTTTGACTTGATAACAATTAATCACGAAATTTAGCAGGTTAAGACTTTTGAAAAATTTAGATAAAGACTGAAACTTTTGTGATATCATCCAAATTTTTCACTTCTATTTACGTTTTTATGCTATATTCTAGTTGATACTTTTGAGAATTTTGTTAATGTTACTATTATTTAGTTTTGTATTGCCCCTAACAGCCTATGGGTATCTCCTCACAGGTTTCCGTAATCGAACCAGTGAAAATAAATTTTCCTTTCGCTACGGTCGGAGGGAGCAACCAACGTTTGTTTGGGAAATTATTTGGGTTTTTCTTCCTCACATTTTAAGAAAAATATTTTCACTAGCTATTTTAGCTTTGGAATTTGCGACGAAGCACACGCAGTGCAATATTTGTGACCTCCCCAATAACCTGGGCCATTATAACATATAGAATGCAAAGCTGTATTTACATTTCCATCAAAAAATCATAAATAAAAAAAGTGGAGTTAGGTGATTTTTGATTTGCCTGATTCATATACAGGTTGTTGTTTAATTTCATGTCAAAAATGGTAGGGGTGATGGAATATGAGATTCTAAACAGAAAAGTTCATATAAACATGGGTCCGAGTTTCAATGATAACTGAGATATGAACAGGAATAGAAATGCTGCCACTAACATCAACACGTTAATAACTCACTTTCTATAACGCCTAGGATAATGACTTTTGAAGAAATAATAGAGTACATGAAACTGTGTATCCCATTAAAATTTGAACTGTGTATCCCATTAAAATCCCATTAATTCCAACGAGCAGTTTCCGAGTTAGCACTCAAAATATTAACACGTGCTCACATGTGAGTACTAACCAACACGTGTTACGATGTTGACTACGTAACTCGGAAACTACTTGTTGGCCTTCAATCAAATTTTAACGGTATACACAATTTTATGTACCTTATTATTCTCTCAAATTTCATCATCCTAGAAGTTGTAGAAAGTGTGTTATAATCTTGTTGATTTTAATGTCGGCATTTTTATTTCTGTTCATATCTCAGTTATCGTTCAAATTCGGACCCATGTTCATATGAACTTTTTTGCTTAGAATCGCATATTCCATCACCCCTATCATTGTTGACATGAAATTAAACAACAACTTGTATATGAATCAGACAATTCAAAAATCACCTAACTCCACTTTTTTCATTTATCATTTTTTGATGGAAATGTATTTACAGCTTAGCATTCTATCTGTTGTAATGGCCCAGGTTACTGGGGATGTTACAAATATTGCACTGCGTGTGCTTCGTCGCAAATTCCAAAGCTAAAA
>JAHWFO010025106.1:143972-158360 GCA_023313115.1 Rhysida immarginata
GTCCAAGCTGCAATCGCTGAGAACCCAGGGAACTCCACAAGGGCACATGGGAGGGAGTTGCAGGTTAATGAGGTGATCATTAGATGTGTCGTATCTGTTACGGAGGGGAAAATTCATGTCCGAGACAACCAAGAAGAATCTACTGGACAGGGCCAAGCGTCTCCTCAATAAGCCGAAGCATCTGGAAGAACCTTCACGATCACATTTTTCCCAACATGTGGCCCTTCAGCCCCCTTGATCTCAACCTTTGGACTATTACGTCTGGGGTGTCGTTGAGAAGAAGTCCAGCAAGCATACACAGAGCACCGTTGAAGCTCTCAGGCCAGCTATTTTGGAGGCCATGATAGAAATCCAGAAGACCCACCTCATTGTTTGGAAGCTGCAGTGGACAGTGGTTTTATTGAATACTTGCTTGCTTACTTTTCAAACCCACTTATCCGTTAGGGTCGCGGGGGCAGCAGCCCTATGGAGGATTTCCAGCGATCGCGATCTTCCGCCATCAGGTGCATGTCCTCCCTGGTAATACCCAAGCGACTTGAACCCAGATTCTCCATGTAGTCTAGCCACCTGGTTCTAGGCCGACCCCTTGGTCTCTTACCCACTGCCTTGGAAAAGAACAACTGCCTAGGAAGATTTGTTTGCAGCATCCATATAATGTGGCCGTACCATCGCAACTGAGATCTCTCAATGCGGAGAAGTAGTGGCTCAACACCTAAAGACTCCCTTATTGTGCTGCTGTGCACTCTATCTAGTAGGGTACCACCTGCCACACCTCTCAGAAATCTCATTTTGGCTGCTTGTACCCGCGATCGCACTCTTTCGGTCATTACCCAAGCATCATGACCATAGGTGAGAATGGGGACAAAGATAGATTTGAAGACGGAGAGCTTGGCTTTGTTACCCAGCTCGCGTTTCGTTACCACGGATCGCCACAGTTTGCGTCTGACACAGCTTGCTGCACCGATCCGAGCATCCAATTCTTTCTCCTGCCGCCCATCACTCGTGAATGCAATCCCGAGATACTGGAATTTCTCCACCTGTCTCAATCAGGCTCCCCTAACATGGAGAGCGCACTGAGCAGGCTGTCTTGAAAGGACCTGAACCTCGGTTTCAGCCACACTGATCTTCATGCCAGCCTCTTCACATTTGGCTGCAAACCGGTCTAGTGCATGCTGAAGGTTCGTGCGAGAAGACCCAATGAGACAAGGTCGTCAGCAAAGAGCAACCTCTCCACCAGGCAGTCACCCACAGAAACACGTTCATCGACTCAGCTGCACCTGTCTATCCAGTCCATAAAGATAATGAACAAGAGGGGCGACAGTACGCACCCTTGGCAGAGTCCAACACCCATGGTGAATGGTCTTGACTTAATGCCATTTATCCGGACACAGATCTCAGAGTTTCTTACAAAGACATGATGACAACCAGTAATTGCCCATCCACTCCATACTCTTGCAACACTTGCCAGAGCTTCTCCTGAGGAACTCTGTCATATGCTTTTTCGAGGTCCACAAAGCAAGCGTAGACCTCTTTTGCATACTCCCAGGATTTCTCAAAGATTTGCCTTAGAGCAAAGATGTGATCCGTCGTGCTTTGGCCAGGTCGGAAAGCACATTGCTCCCCCGACAGTTTGGAGTCGACTATTTCCCGACTTATCTTCTCCAGGCACTTAACGTACACTTTCCCAGGAATGCTGAGCAAGGAGATGCCTCGATAGTTGTTACAATCTCTCTGATCTCCCTTCGTCTCACTTCTCAACCACGACCTTTCTGGTAAGGGTGACCCTAAAGTAGCAGTACTACAACCAGTATAGCTCACAGAATCCCTGAAGCACCCAAACCCCTCACCCATGGTAAGGGGGCATCCACTCAGGGGGTTTTATTGAATAACAATATATATTTTGTAGTCCTTTGTACAAAGATGCAAATTGTGTTAAAGGCTCTGTGGTATCTTAAGTATCTGCTCCTTTTACCTGCGAACGATGTTTTGTTCGCAAATACCTGAAAACGCCTTGTAATAATCTGATATATTAGTATGGTCTTAATAAAATTAATTTCATAAATGAAAACCTTTCATTTAATTCATGAACTAGAAAAGTCAGTTTTATTGTAATGCATTAATTTAAAGGATTTGTGCATCTGTATTTATTATACCTGTGGATCTGTGCCACTATGTATCTGTGGTTTAATTGATTGCCATTCATTTTCCAGTAATGTGTTTTATTTATCATTACAACATAATATTTTACAAATTTATGTTTTTGGATAAACACTTTATTCAGAGTCATTTTGTCAATTTTTCTTTTTTATCACATTTATGTAGGTCCTTAATTTTGGGTATGGTCACTCATCTGGCATGGTTTAATCACGTGATTGTGGTCATGTTCTGATTCCTTGAGACTGTTGATAATAAAATTAATTTCATATTCTTAGTTATGCATGGGTGTTGGGGCTTCACTGCAAAAGGGGCTTTTGTGATTTTATCTCACAATATACGCTACTCGGGCTGTGCTATATATGCCCACTGGACTGAAAAACGTTTCATTCCCACATCGCGATATTCAGTCGCCCCCCCCCTCTCTCTCTCTCTTTCTCCCTCCTCCTACATAACCATTACAAGTTTGCAAAATGTTGCTCAAAAATGTATCCTAAAATTGTTTTCATTCTCTCTCTCTCTTTCTCTCTCTCTCATACAGAATACAACGTTTCTGTTCACTTATGGTATTAGGATATGAGATTAATATACTTTGTATGCCTCATACACTTCCTACGTACAAAAGCCAGCGTTCAATTTAAGACTGGGGTTTCACAAGCGTTGACTTCGCAGTGTTCGTCACAAGTCGTTAAGTTCTCAAAGTCACGCACTTGTTGGATTGTTTTACAGTTTGAATTTTAAAATTTTTACTTAATTAAGGTTGTACGGGGCCTGTACTTTCGTTTTGCATCACTCTACAATTCACGTCATGTGGGGCAGTCACATCCACATTGCTTCACAGGCATGCTTTCTCAAATTCGTGTCCTTATTGGCTTGTTCTTCAGCCTGATTACATTGATTTTTAGTTTTTAAACACTTGTCATGGTTTGTATGTTCCTTTCACGGTCCTTTACGATGTGGTACAAGCCATTAGATACCTCGCAGGTGTGTGTTCAAGCGTGGGTGATGCTTTCTATGCCTCTTTCAATGGGGCGTCGCTGTTCCACGCGTTTGCTCATAGTCGCATACTTCACGCTTTTGTGTTTGCTAAAACACTATGTCTTCCAGTCAAAGGTATGTGATATGTATTTCTGTACTCTGTTAGAGTTACCCAGCTGTTTAATCGTTTTCTTTTTGTTTTTTATCCTGATTAATGTCTCTGTCGCTAACAAATTTGCATGCAGTTGTTTTCGAGGTGATCGCATCGCCTAACGTGCGTGTACAGCGACGTCAGTCACCACGTTCGGTGCTCATGTTAATCGAACCTAAAAATCTATGTACAAGGTACGCCAGAGAAACTTACTTATTTGAAAGGTCAATAAAAACCAAAGTACTTCTGTTATTGTTTTAATTCTTTTTTTATTTGAGAATACAATATCCCAATTTTTTTTTATACAGTCTTGAAAATTACATTGTTTAAATGGCGACCCCCATTGCGCATACACTGATTAAGTCGATTTTTGAAGTTCGTGTCCACTCTTTGCAGCATATCGATCGGTATGTTGGCAATGGCATCGCGAATGTTGTTCTTGAGGTGAGCTATTGTCCGTGGTCGATCCACATAAACCAGGGATTTCAAATAGCCCCATAAAAAAAATCGCATGGAGCCAAATCTGGAGAGCATTTTGACGGGCAACAAAATCGCGTTCAGTTAATTCTTGCACAACAGCCAATTTATAGGGATGAAATTGAAAGTCTTGGTGGAGAATTCGTCGAACAGTGGTGTCAGAAATTCCCAAAGCAGCTGCGTGTTTGCGAGCCGAACGCCGGGGAGAACGCAGAACTGACTGCCTTACTCTTTCGAAATTTTCCGGAGTTCTGGTGGTCCTTTGATGTCCAATTCTGGGTTTAGCGAAACTTCCACACTCTCGAAATGAGTTAACCCACGACAGAATCGAATTACGGCCAGGAACAAGTCTGTGAGGAGGAATTTCAAAGCGAGCGCGGAAGGCAGGTTGCGTAGCAACAAGTGAGCGACCGTTAGAAAAGAAGCTCTCCACGGCGAAAGCCCGCTGTTCTCTAGACCAGAGCATGATGGCACCTGACTGCAAAGAGAAACAAACTTGGGGACTTCCCCCTCCAGTAGCGCCCCCTATCACCCCTCTACCCACCCAACTCACCGCTCCGGAGTTTTTTCAAATAAGTAAGTTTCTCTGGCGCACCCTGTATCTGACAACCCCGGGTATTTAAAATACGTTTGTTTATGCTGCATTGGCGTTTTCACATTACTTTCACAGTTTTTCACCTAATTAAAGTCTGTATTAACAGAAGCATATGTACTTGTTATCACACAGATCGTGCTAGGCTTAGCATGTTCGCGAGGAGGACAGCGAAGGTAGCCACTACAAGCCGTGTTCAAGCTAATGCATGCTAAAATTCTTTGCGTTTTCTAGCCCGGGTATGTCATATACGTTTGCTTATGATGCATTGGTATTCCCCCCATTCGTTTTATGCTTTTCCGACTAAATTTAAGCCTTTCCTATTTCCAAAAGTGTACGTAATTCTTATCATACCGGCCGTTCTAAGCCTAGCGTATCCGTGACGTGAATAGCAGTGATCAATGCTCACGCTAAACTAAGCTAAAAACACTTGTCTCTTCCATAGGCTTGCAGCATTTTGCTAATGTAAAATGCAGTGTTTCAATTTTAATACAATAGCATCACATGTGCGGTAGGGCTTCTTCATTTCTTAGTACTTGCGGCCTATCGTTACCATGGAAAATTTATCTCCACATTTCCATATCTCTGTTTTTCTGTTTTTCATTGATTTCTTATAAAAGTAATACAAATAATGATGATGATGAATAGTTTTTCATTTTTTTCAGTTACTTTTTTACTGAAGGCATTTTAGGTGACGTTCTAAATTAATAATTAATAAATAAAAATTAAATAATAAGTAATAAAGTAATAAAATAAAATAAAATAAAAAAAATCAAACTTTACTTTCACTATATTCATTTCTATATTAATCTACAATGCATAATAAATGTTTAAGCGAAAAATTTCACTTTTAAGGTATTACTAAAATTATTGTACTAAGTACATATTTTTCTGTGCATTACATAATATTGTTACTGAGTAATGCAGACGTCATTACTCTTTTCTTTTTTTGGGTTATTTGGGGCGGTTTTTGTTAGTAAAGTAGACAGAGCAACGGTATTGTAAGTTAGGTGAGAGTTTGAGACCTTCTCTTTTCCTCGTTTGGTTTTAATTGATCGTAGGCCAATTGTATAAACGAGATGCTCAGTCAGTTACACATTCTTCCTGATTTCAGCCCCCGATGTGTGGCAAGCAAATAGTGAACCATCTTAAACAATGCCAGCGTTCAGTTGTGAACTCCGAAGGTTGCTTTAGCAACCACTGCTCTGGTGGCTAAGAAGGGCTAAAGTAATGATAGGCTCACTATTATCTGACTACTGTTGCTATCTATCCATTGGTGACCCTATCTGACTAGATTCAGTTGCGTTCGTTTTAGGCCTTGTTACTCTTTCGACTGAAATTTTGTTTAATCAAATTTTTCGTTCTCTTTAAAATCAATTTACTGTTTGTTATTCTTTCATTTCCGCCCGCATGAGTCAGTTTGAAAAAAAAATTGTCTTTTAAGGGGTCCTTTGTTAACCGACAGGCCCTTCCTCTTACTGCGTTGTTGGTTTTATGTGAATTTAAGCTAAAATTGTGTGTTTAAAACTACAAATTTTCCTTTTTCAAGACTTGAGGTTTATATGTGCTTCTCGTTACTAATATATGACTGAAATGATCTGCTGTGATCATTAAAAATGCACCATTTCTCACTGTTTCAATTCGATATGGTTAACCTTATCTTCATCTCTCTCTCTCTCTTTTAAAGTTTCTTGCTCCTTAATCTTTTGTAAATACAAATGCTAAATGACTTCTTTTACTCGAGTATTTGTCAACAATTCCGTTTCTCTTTTGACACAAATCACACGTATTTTTCTGTTTTTCTGTAGTGATTTCTCACCAGCAACAGGGCCCAGTAAGGGTGACATAGGCAGAGTTGACTTTCAAATACACTTTTTCGAATTAATGTTAGGTATTGCACTGGTTCAGGAAACCCCACACACTTCTTCTTTTAAGTTTCTCCGATTTTTATGATGTTTTCATTTATTCTTAGCGATGGTTAATGTTCAAAAACGTTGATGACAGTTGATGGCCATTACTGTTTCCCGACGATTGCGAATGCATTTGTACTAACATTGCCTATACATTTCGTCAGCAGCAGATTAACCGACATTGTTAAAAAGGTTGTTCTCTTGAAATCAATTGAACACAGTTGGTTACTCTTCAATTCAACTATTCTTCTTTACTTTTGGTATGAAACTTAGGGTATTTTATTTTCTTAATTGTTGTTAGTTAAACAGTATACGTACAGGTGTAAGCAGTGGGTTCCTTTTAACAAATTTATACATAATTGTTATCAGCTTCTTGTTATCACTTTATGACCTGCCCAAACGAGCATTGACCCAGCTATCCCTGTGATAGCTCTAAACAGCACGTTGCCCACGTTATTTTATGCAATGAAACCATCTGAAACCTGACTCGGTAGCACCATTGGTAATTTTGATAATTACGCCAGTGGTTAATTGAGTGCGCCATTTATTACCTTCTGTGTAGAATTGGTGTTTTGGTAAACAAGAGGTGTCGCTTATTTGGTGGATGGTACTTGTTCACCATTTTACTGTAAGCTGTTATTGTCGGATGATGTTATTGTTAGTGTTTCGAAACTGTATTGCATCGAGTGAATGTGTGACTGACTGCTTCGTTGTATTTTATGTAGTCTTTTTTTTTTACAACACATAGGATTTTACTTTTAAATCACTTCGATTTATCCTGACACGAGACAAATTTAACAACTTGAAATTACGTCGAAGACGAAAATTGAATTCGCAGGTTTAATCCGAGTCTGGAAATTGTACTCACAGATCTGCATGGTGGCAAGAATTTGCATTCACAAAATTACATCTCCGCCATTGTTTGCTTACATGAAAATACGCAAGGACAAGAAATTGCAATTGTGGATTTACGTGTCGGCAAGAATTAGCTGCAACGAAATTACATCTCCGATGTTTTTTGCCTTCACAAAATTAGGCACTGCCTAGAAATTGTATACACGATTTTACATGTTTGCAAGAATTTACATTCACGAAATTACATCTGCGACATTTTTATGTATGTAAAAGCACGCAATGACAAGAAATTGCATTCGCAGATTTACATGTCAGCAAGAATTTACATTCACGAAATTACATCTCCAAACGTTTTCGCCTTTGCAAAATTAAACACAACAAAGTTACTAACGCAAAAAAAGTTACTTATCCTACGACAAAGTTACTATCGCTGCGTTCAGATGAGTTGTTGAATTATACAATTTTTTTATTAACGACGTGAGATGTTACACCGTGTTTCAAATGATGGTATCTTAACCCTTAGAAATGATTTATGGATGTTGAGTTCTAGACTTACAGTTGATAAATAATGACTTGGATAAAGACATGATTATTGCAAGTACTTTGCTTTGTTTATGAAAGTGGTGTCTGCTGAATTTGTTTGTTTGTTTGGTGTTTGGTTGAGTGATTGAATTTGCAACTTTTACACTATTAAAACTCTTAAACGAACAAATACATGTGGTACCAACGTCAGATTTGAATTACTGGTAACGAGTTTAGAGTGTAAAAATTAGATAAATGTGGGATGGTTATTCTCTATTACATTTCAAACCTTCACTACGTCTGAACAAATGCCTCCATATTTGAATGTATGAAAACTGAGTTTATGCAAGAAGTGCATGAGATGGCTGTCGTAAGAATAGTTTGCACTGAAGATGCAGACCATAGAAGCTAGTATTTTACTTACCAGTTAAAAGTATCTTTATTGTTTATTGTAGATTTTGATATCGAACTTAATTGTGATATGTACCCTGAAATGAATGCGTGTCATATTTCTTACCGTCCATACACTAGTGTTGGTGTTGTGAATGATATCATGTTTTTCAATTGTAACGTTGACATAGTGGATGTTAAAACCTTAACTATGCTGTTGTGTAAAAACCTTGAGACGTTTGACATTGGAGAACGTTTGTTCACGAACAACACCAGGCTGTCAAACAAAATATTTACTTTATCACACACACACATGACTGCCTCAGAGCATAGACGGATTAGAGATATTGTAGGTAAGCACTTCCAATATTGTTTGTTGGTGTTTTCACATCAGGCCTGTTTTGCATAACCTTGAGAGCAGTTGATCTCGTGCTGAACCATTCAGAATAGCAAGAAGTGCTATCATTTGGTCATAGTTAGTCTTAACTATACAACATTTTGGATAAAGGAGGCTTTGCCATTGTGACGTCCCAGTTGAAGGTCGTCACATATGTCCGACGGGAGTATAGGAGGGGGGGTGAGCTAGTGAAATTTTGTTTTCGTTGTTTAGAGAATTATGTAGTTTTAATTTTCGTTGTAATAAATGATTATTGTTGGTTGTAAGGGGTTTATTACGTTGCAAAGGATACAAGTGCGTTGTGTTTTGTGTCGTTGATAAAAAGTGAATTGTTGCTATTTCGTGAGTGATCGTAGCTAATCCTCTGTTGGAGAGGCAATTGTTACGAGTTTTTTGAGAAGATTTCTCAGCCTCCGGCAGAGGATTGTTGCGATCGATTTTGTGGAAAAGAGGATGCGTGACTAGCTGTGTTTGTTTTGTTTAAAAATATTCGGGTTTTTTTTAAAAAAAAAAAACTTGAGTGGTATGGACATACCCTTTTCACTGTATCGTTTTTGTTGCCTCAGGTTCAAAAAAGAGGCCTTGTAAAACAAGTCAAAACGCATGTTTGTTTTATAGTTGTCTTAATTAAATTTTTTAACTGTTATTTTGTTTGATGACGAGCGTCCGTGAATCAACATCGTAGTTGGTACATTTATATGATTGAGTCGATCAACAGTTCCGAATGATGGGATTCCTCGGAGCAGTTCGTCAGCCATGGGCGATTCGTTTATGATTGGAAGTGGAAAACTGAGTATGAAATGTGATACTGAATGCTGATACCGTGACGGTAATTCGAAAAAAGATAGCGGACAATTGGTGAGTGAAACTTTATTAAAACTTTTCAGCGCAGTGAACAGACCTTCGAACTGCAAACTTCTTGCAGAGCCAGATAATGCCATTCGTCCTCCCGCCCTTGGCATTAACAAAGATGAACTCTTTTCAGCTCTGTTCCTACGCGATGCACTTTGGTGTCGCTCCCAATGAACTAATTCTTTTCGAGAAAAAAAAAAGCTTTGTAACTGATTAAACAATGATTACTGATCTAGTTAAAAGTAATTTGTCTAGTTAAGCACCCTGCCATGAAAACCAAAATCCTGCAGTGATTAAAAAGGATTTTCCTAGTAATGATAAACGTCTTGCTGAGTTAACTGATTTAGCGTACTCATACAGGCGAATTAAATATGCCTACGCACACTATCAAAACTCAGGCTCGCCAGTGGCTGGCGTGACAGGGAGCACTGTACTTTCCAAGAGGGGTTCCTGCACCTCCCCCCCTGCACGCTAATGAAAGGAGGCGCTTGGCGCTTAAGAGCATAACCTTTATAGGAGTATTTGACTCGGGAGTACGGAAGTGCTCATAGCTGTCACCCCAGCGGAGCCGATGCATTCCTACTCTCATGTATTGATAGTCGCAATTTCTTACCTGCAGGCTTGATCATATATCACGGGCAGGAGTGCCGGTAGTTTTGTACAGAAGCACTGCTTTGGTACAGAATGTTACGTTATGTTATGATGAGCTATTATAAGATTGCAGTAGGGGCCTCTAATTAAGTTAGCCTATAAAAAACATAGTAGATGGAGTATTGGAAAAGGTCATTAAGTGTTTTAAAATGAATAAATTAAACGTCTTTGAGCTAAATACCGCAATGTCAGTCTGCCTTTTATTTGATTTCGGTCCCGAACCCTAGCTTCCTTCATGACAGTCATCGCGAAACGCAAGGGTAACACTATCAACTTATTGTGGGGGTCGCGGGATGCTACACTGGTGCCCGAACAGGGACCGAAAATCCGGATTTTCTGGATTATTGAGGGCACCCTGACATTGCGATATTTGGAGGAAATTTTGATATTTTTTTTGTAGGCATGTTAAGAGGTTATGTGCAGTATGGTCCAATATAGTGTGTTGTTGATCATGCGTGTTTTATGGTAGAGGGATAAATGAGCGGATGTGTGGGTGTGTGTTAAGTTAGTATTTGTATAGGATTTTCTTTGGAAGATGGAAGCACAAGGGGAAGCCATGATGGTTTACGAAGGGAGGGTGCGTGGAGCGCTTCGTCCGCATGGAGGCACTAATTGAAAAGTTAACAGAATTAGTGACCAGATTGTTCTTGATGGGGGACCATGCACGAGAGGTGAACGTGAGTGGGGTCGGGGTAGATAACATGACTAATATTCCTAATGTGAGGAAGACGGACATGGAATGATCTATGACGTCCGACCCCGAATGGGTCATGCTTCGGGTACTTGGTAAAGGAGCCAACTACATGAGGTGTAAGGGGCCATTTAGGGTTCTATCGTCCGAGGAGTCAGGATGGGTGAAGTTAGGTTTGGCGACACTAAGTGGGTAGGGAGTGAACAGGTTTGGATGCCCTGGCGAACTTGGAATTACAATCGTAGGAGAGGGGCACGAGCAGAGTGTATTAGTTGTGACCAACCCATAGTACTAGATAACAGTGTTAATCTTGTGCCATGGATGGATCCATGGTATACCCAACCTGGGAGTGAGGGCTGGAAGATTGTCTGGTCTGGCACAACGCCGGAAGTTACGAATCAGGAGGTTCATGAAGTAGTGCATACTCCATTTACATACCCAGGGGCGATGCATACGAAGGGTTGCGCAACAGGAAGCCCGGGAGTAAAGGAAGCAATATATCCTAATGCAGAAGCCGCGCTGGACACAAACCACCAGGCTTACTTCATGGGAGCATACCATGAGGAGGTTTCCATCTATATGGAGCCCGAAGAAGCGGGTATGCCCGATGAAGGGCTGGGTATTGCCGAGAATATGTATGCAAATTCAGTGTGTGATGATATTTGTGAAGAGGGGTTAAATGCAGAATCCAGGGGTGTAGGCACATGGGGTCAGGTGCCACCAACATTGCTGGTTTTGCAGGAGGCTACCACGTCCCACGTGTTGGGTTTGAGCACAGAAGAAACCTTTAGTCAACCAGTTGTGAATTCTTGGGAGGATTTACTCCTGGATGTGGGAAGAAAGGGTGGTGACGAGGAGGGGTGTCTCATTAATGAAGCTGTGGTTTCGCCAAAGGTAGAGGAACCGAAAACCAGACGAAAACCAATGACTCACTCGCCATTAACAGTTGAAGAACATCATTCTGATTCAGTGCAGGGCAAAGGAAGTAAGCATGATAACGAGCGTTTTGGTAGCTCGACAAGAAGGGGAGGGGAGCGCTCTGCACTGAAGAGTGGGATGATGTTCTATCAATCTAGGACGGATTGTACTGTGTTGGCATTGGAGGGGATAGAGTCCGGGAATAATGTGATAAAGGAAAAAGAGAGCGCAGAGCATGCAGGGTGCGTAAATGGCATAGTGCAACAGAAGGTGGAGGATGAATGTGCTTTGGATAAGAAGAGGAAAGTTCGTGGCGTCGCTAGACATCGAGCGAAAATGAAAGGGAAAGAAAATGAAATAGCAAATAAGCACAATAATGAGAAAAGGAAACCCAGGACTCGGGTAGGGTTGCGAGAAGTGTTGGAAGCATGCAGGACAGGTCTTCAGCCGCGTGAATGGGCGGCGGCAGGCGCTATAGCCCGGGTGCTCGCCTACGGTTAGATGGAATGGCACGTTGGCTTGCGGAGTGATGTCCGGTTAGTAATGGGTGGTTGTTAAGGGGAAGATTGTATGTGGGGGCGTAAAAGTGAGATTAACTGTTAAGTTTGGTTACTGAATACGTGTTTTAGTTTTAGTATATACTGATAATCGGGAGCATTGTAAATTGGGAATACAGAACCGGAAAATGAACTTTTGAATAAAGGAATTAGTATTAAGAAACTTGATGTTAGATTATTAGGTACTAGTTTGAGACAGACTTAAGAATTTGAATTTTGTTGAACTGGAATTGTTGCAGCAATGAATAATAGAGTTGTGTAAAACGTTTTGGATGGATCAGGGGTTGTGAGTGATTCGTGCGTGGTAGTGCTGGGGAAATTGTTGAGGGTTATGTTTCTTGGAATCGTCACGCAAGTCAGTGTCCTGGGTGATGGAAAGATGATCTAAGGTATCGCAATTTAGAATGGGAGGATTTTACTATGAGGGTGCATTCTTGACTATTTTAATGTTGTGTTTTCGGTTGCGTTTAAGTTCATAGGACTAATGTTTAGAATGGGGTATTTTATGAGGAAGTGGAGCTGCAGTATGGTTGTGGGTAGTGTAGTACAATAATGTTTAAATGTGCGCGAGTCTGGTGTAATGTGTTTGTTTGTTTTGTTTTAGTATATAGGATATATGTCAGAGTTATAGTGGTTGTTACAAGCATGATGTTAGTTGTAAGGTTTCTTTTGGGTTGCTATTGTTTTGTTGAATTGGTGTTAACTAATTATACTCGAATGTAACCAGATTAGGTTATGTTCGATGCCTTTCGTCGGGCGTATGTGACGTCCCAGTTAAAGGTCGTCACGTATGTCCGACGGGAGTATAGGAGGGGAGGGGGGTGAGCTAGTGAAATTTTGTTTTCGTTGTTTAGGGAATTATGTTGTTTTAATTTTCGTTGTAATAAGTGATTAATGTTGGTTGAAAGGGGTTTATTGCGTGGCAAAGGATACAAGTGCCTGGCAAAGGATACAAGTGCGTGGCAAAGGATACAAGTGATTAAAAAGAAATCAGCCTAGAAAAACAGAGAAATACGTGTGACTTGTGTCAAAAGTGAAACAGAATTGTAGCATAAACATTGTATAATTGTATTCGTTGACAAATACTCGAGGAAAACAAGTCTTTTAGCATTTGCATTTACAAAAGATTAAGGAGCAATAAACCTTGAAAGAGAGAGAGAGAGAGATAGAGAGAGAGAGAGATAAAGATAAGGTTAACCATATCGAATTGAAACAGTGAGAAATGGTGCATTTTTAATGATCACAGCAAATCA
The DNA here is from genome assembly GCA_023313115.1 of Rhysida immarginata. Taxonomy (NCBI): domain Eukaryota; kingdom Metazoa; phylum Arthropoda; class Chilopoda; order Scolopendromorpha; family Scolopendridae; genus Rhysida; species Rhysida immarginata. Next base: position 157,321 of record JAHWFO010025106.1, read on the forward strand.
TTTCAGGCATATATTAGTAACGAGAAGCACATATAACCTCAACAGTGTTGAAAAAGGAAAATTTGTAATTTTAACACACAATTTTAGCTTAAATTCACATAAAACCAACAACGCAGTAAGAGGTAGAGCCTGTAGGTAAACAAAGGATCCCTTGAAAGACCATTTTTTTTTCAAACAGACTCACGCAGGCGAAAGAATAACAAACAGTAAATTGATGTTAAAGAGAACGAAAAGTTTGATTAAACAAAATTTCAGTCGAAAGAGTAACAAGCCCCAAAACGAATGCAACTGCACCCAGCCAGATAGGGTCACCGATGGATAGATAGCAACAGTAGTCGGATAATAGTGAGCTTATCATTACTTTAGCCCTTCTTACCCAACAGAGCAGTGGTTGCTAAAGCATCCTTCGGAGTTCACAGCTGAACGCTGGCATTGTTTGAGATGGTTCACTATTCGCTTGCAACACCTGGTGGCGTATTTAAGACCGTCATATGTTACAGACGGAGGCAGAGCTTGTGAAACCGAAAGCGCTCCCCATTGGTCCTTTTCACGCCTGGGTCATTGAAGCAATAATCAACTTTAGGTTATCCATCCAGAATGTTTTTAATACAAAATATGAATAAATTGCTTTAATAGAGCTTACATATTTTCAAAAATATCAAGAACAAAATCGTTGCTTTCTGCAAATCAAGAGAAAGAAATCAACTCGCTGTCGTGATCCTTGTTGGAGAGAATAGCATTGCAAGGGCAGAAATTACGCTAAGAAGGAGAATCCACGAATTCTGATGGCACTATCGCATATGACTTTCACCTAATAAATAGATGCAAAACCATTCGACGCACTATTCAAAAGTTTATGACGAAAAAGAAAACAAAAAGTTACCACCAAATGTATGCATTTTATAAATATCTAAATTTTGCTCATCTCTGTCGGATGTCGTAGTGGCTCAGTTTTAATCTTACACTTCATATACCAAAGATGGTGCGTTCAAATCCCATCAATGATAATTCATACTTTTCTTTTCCTCCTCCTAAAATTC
>JAHWFO010025106.1:158925-187685 GCA_023313115.1 Rhysida immarginata
ATCTCTGTCGTCCCTATGTTATACTGTAAAGTTACTACCAATTTCGTCTATATATTGAATATCTGGAACTTAAATGAATTTCAGCACATTTATATTAATCAGACACTTATTAATTTGAGATGAAGGATGCACAAGAAAACTATAATAAACAATAAAAATTAAACACAGGATGGTCCTTTACAGGGTCTTACCATCGCGTGTTTGATTTGTATTATTTATTAATTTGAGATGAGAAAGAGAGTTAGAAAATCTATAGGGTGCACTACCCTTATTATAAAATTATAAGATCGCGTGAACAAATGCTGTTTTCAAATTATAATTTAATATAAATACGTTAATTTTAACAAATAACAAGCCATATTCTTTTATATTTTTTGCCACACAGTTGAGAAATTGAAATGGTGGGTCTCAAAATTTACGAGAGCTTTTTTTTTTTTAATGATTTTTAAAGATTTATTTTAAAATCTTCACCGTTTTTCCATCAATTACTATTTCAAAGTCATTAAAAATATTTTAGAATAATTGCAATAAAAAAATAGCAGAAGAAAAAATTAGATTATGTCCACAAACTGCATTTTACATTTTAAACACACATTAAAAGAATTTAGGAGGGGAGGAAATTATAGGTTATCAATGATGGGATTTGAATGCACCACCTTTGATGCATGAAGCACAAAACTTAGCACTGCGCCACTACAACATCCAACAGAGATGAGCAAAGTTTATATATTTATGAAATGCATACGTTTGGTGGTAACTTTTTGTTTTGTTTTCCGGCGTGAATAGTGCGTCGAATGGTTTTGCATCTATTTATTAGGTGAAAGTCATATGCGATAGTGCAATCACAATTCGTGGATTCTCCTTCTTAGCATAATTTCTGCCCTTGATTTCTTTCTCTTGATCTGCAGAAAGCTACAATTTTGTTCTTGATATTTTTGAAAATATGTAAGCTCTATTAAAGCAATTTATTCATATTTTTTTATTAAAAACATTCTGGATGGATAACCTAAGGTTGATTATTGCTTCAATGGCCCAGGCGTGAAAAGGACCAATGCGGGGCGCTTTAGGTTTCACAAGCTCCCCCTCCGTTTATAACACATGAAGGTCTGAAAATACGCGGGTTACGCCACCTGGTGGGGGACTGAAATTAGGAAGAATGTGTAACTGACTGACCATCCCGTTTATACAAATGGCCTACGATCAACTAAAACCAAATGAGAAAAAGAGAAGTTCTCAAACTCTCACCTAACTTACAATACCATTGCTCTGTCTACTTTACTAACAAAAACCACCCCAAATAACCCAATATAAGAAATCAATGCAAAGACAGAAAAACAGAATTTTGGAAATTTGGAGGTAAATTTTCCAAGGTAATGATGTACCGCAAAAACTAAGAAATGAACAAGTCCTACCACACATGTGATGCTTTTGTATTGAAATTGCAACACTGCATTTTACATTTGCAAAATGCTGCAACCTTATGGAAGAGAGAGGGTTTTTCGCTTAGATTAGCGTGAGCATTGATCACAGCGGCTGTCGCTGCTGTTCACGTCACAGATACGTGTGAAAAGAATTACGTACACTTTTGTAAATAGGAGGCTTTAATTTATTCGTAAAAGCATAAAACGAATGGGGGGAACACCAATGCATCATAAGCAAACGTATATTACATACCCGAGCTAGAAAACGCAAAGAATTTTAGCATGGATTAGCTTGAACACGGCTCGTAGTGGCTAGCGACGCTGTCCTCCTCGCGAACATGCTAAGCCAATTAGGTGAGAAACTGTGAAAGTAACGTGAAAACGCCAATGCAGCATAAACAAACGTATTTCAAATACCCAGGATTGTCAGATACGTACATTTTTAGCTTGGATTAGCATGAGCGCCATACGTGGTGACTGACGTCGCTGTACACGCACGTTAGGCCTCGTGCTATCACCTCGAAAACAACTGCATGCAAATTTGTTAGCGAGAGAGACATTAATCAGGATAAAAAACAAAAACAAAACGATGAAACAGCTGGGTAACTCTAACAGAGTACAGAAATACATATCACATATACCTTTGACTGGAAGACATAGTGTTTTAGCAAACACAAAAGCGTGAAGTATTCGACTATGGCCAAACGCGTGGAACAGCGATGCCCCATCGAAAGAGGCATAGAAATCATTACCCACGCTTGAACACACCGTATCTGCGAAGTATCTAGTGGCTTGTACCACATCGTAAAGTACCGTGAAACGAACATATAAACCATGACAAGCTTTTAAAAAAGTAAAAATCAATGTAATCAGGCTGAAGAGCAAGCCAATAAGGACACAACTTTGAGAAAGCATGCCCAAGAAGCAATGTGGATGTGACTGCCCCACATCGAAACACGTTGCTCGCTTTCACGAACGTCACCATGACGTGAATTGTAGAGTGACGCAAAACGAAAGTACAGGCCCCGTACAACCTTTATAAAGTAAAAATTATAAAATTCAAGCTGTAAAATAATCCAACAAGTGCGTGAATTTGAGAACTTAATGACTTGTGACGAACACTGCGAAGTCAACGCTTGTGAAACCCCAGTCTTAAACTGAACGCTGGCTTGTGTACTTAGGAAGTGTATGAGGCATACAAAGTATATCAGTCTCATATCCTAATACCATAAGTGAACAGAAAAGTTGTATACTGTATGAGAGAGAGAACAAACACAATTTTAGAATACAATTTTGCAAACTTGTAATGGTTATGTAGGAGGAGGGAGAAAGAGAGAGAGAGGGGATAAGCGATTGAATATGGGAATCAAACAACGCGTTTATTAACCTCGGTGTGGCAAGGCTGTGCAAATCGGTAAAGAGAGAGCCATGTATGCCTCACCAACATTGAGAAATGAGAAATTGGTATTTTTATTTGAGCATTTCAAACCCGAGAAAAAAACAACCATTCATGCGAGCAAAGGCAATTAGTGAGAGAGGCAAAAATGAAAATAAAACAAATTTCAAACAGACTACCTTTAAAATAAGCTAAAAAGTTAGTGAACACGAACATTTCATCAAGCTGTGTGAGCTACCTGTATTTGTAAGCCTGTAAATGTGAATTCAGTCATCTGTCATTCAGGCTGTGGGAGCAAATAAATGCCCCCTCAAACGACACGATGCAATGCAATTTTTAAAAATGAATTGTAAATTAAAATACAAACTGAGCACCTTGAAACAGAAGTAGTTAATTAGAAGAGAGTGTAAAGCAAAACGGGAAAAATTTGGCAATGGTAGAAACAAAAGGATAATTAGTAATTATGTAAAAACAACTTGAGATGCCAGCTCGTTAACCACGAGTTAGTGGGTATATATAGCACGGCCCGAGTAACTTATACTGTGACATAAAATCACAAAAGCCCCTTTTACTGTGAAGCCCCAACAACCGTGCATTACTAAGAATATGAAATTAATTTTATTTTCAACAGCCTGAAGAAATCAGAACTTGACCACAATCACGTGATAAAACAACGAGATGGCCGCCATCAGGTGAGTGACCATACCTAAAACAAGGACCACCACCAAAAAATTAAGGACCAACACTCAAAACAAGGACCAACATCCAAAAAATGAACCACACCCCAAAACAAGGGCCAACACCCAAAATAAGGACCAAAGCCCAAAACAAGGACCAACGCCCAAAACAGAAGGCCAACACCCAAAACAGAGGACCAATAGCAGGCTATTTCAAGAAATGTATAGGAAAACCAAGACGAAAGTGCGAACCTGCCTGGGAGAAACGAGCAGCTTTGAAGTGAGAATGGGTCTCCACCAGTGCTTGGCGCTGAGTTCTTCCCTGTTCAACATACTCAGAAAAGGACCAATGCCCAATACAGAGGGCCAACACCCAAAACAAGGACCAACACCCAAAACAATAACCACCACCACCACCAAAAATAAAGACCACACCTGAAATGGCAACATCCGAAAATTAGAAAATGGCAGGTAAAAAATTAAGTTTAAAAATTAAAATGAAAAATATAATTTAAAAATAATCATATCAGCTGTGACGTCACGGGGAAAACCCATCACATGACCTGAAAATGGCCACCCATGACATCAGCGTGGTGGTCACCTGACACAAATACTGCATGCTGATTGGTGCATTTAGGCCACGCCCACCTCATTAATATTCACCCTCATCAACGCCTCTTCTGCTGAGATTGAACTTTTGGAACTATGTTGCATGCTTGGGTTTTTCTAAGTACTTATTAAACTATATTATATGCGGCAACAGAACAGCATATGCGAAGCATTTCTGCTGCATTATTTGCTCATCGAGTCAATCAGTGACGTCACAGTTACTTAGCATCGGCAATCGTTGCTTCCTTAACTTGCCTTTGTTTGTGCACCAGCCAGGGAGCCGAGAGGTCTAAAGCAGGGATTTCTAGTTCTTGAGTGCAGCTGGTCGTGGATTCGAATCCGACCGCGGGCATGGATGTTTTTGTTTGGCTCAGGCTGCATACAGATATAACGTGTTTTAGTCTCGAAATGACTTTAGTAGTTGACATAAAATATTCTAATAAAATCAAACCAAACCAATGTTGTTTGTGGTCACTTCTCCTTATGTGCTCTTGCATCTGCTGTTTCTAGCGTGGCCAACATCGATAATTTTACTCGCATTTCGCCTATATTTATTCTTTTTCAAGGTGGCATCTTTAAATTGATGATGCTTTTTATCAAATATTTGGGTATCTATTGAGCTCTTTAATAAAAAGCTCTATCGATACACGATGCCCACGGCCGACGTCCATTGTAAATTCGCTGAAAGGCGAAAAATGCCTTTTATGACATCACCGAATTACGATCTTCTATTGGCTGAAAGAAAGCCTATGTGTAAAGCTTACACTGAAAGGTTAAGTCAAACTGAACTCCTGTTTCGGTGGAATTTCCGTAGTAAAAAGCGTAATTTTTTACGCATTCCCTATTTCGCTGTACGTTTCAACTGATATTTATCCAAGTGGGACCCTAGCTTTAATCTATCACAGCATACTTAATCTCTTAATCCCTTAATCTCTTGGCGATTTCTGTTCTCTCGTTGGTCAAGAGAGTTCTGTGTGTTCTCGGTTTTAGTGTGTATTTTTTCTTTATTTTCTTAAAAATTGAACACTTTATGTGTAATATATTTAGTGTTTGTTGCTATAGATAACGTGCATATGATGTCACAGCTAGGCACAGGGCTACAACTGGGTGAAAACAAGCATATGGCTTAACTAGTTTCAAATACACCAACGTGTTTCCTAGAGGTGTATGATACAATGCAACCGGACAAAAAGCCACAGTCTCAGGGTCTCGTATTATAAAACAAAATCAATAAATATGAATGAGGCAGGTCTACATTTTAACAATCATTTTGGTTCAAGTCCAAAGTACCATCCCCTAATTTTCTCAGATGACATAGATCAGCCCTGTCATGTATACACTCACAGCAATATGCGATTAATATGACCCGTTTGTGAGAGTCTTATGATTCTTCCAATACGACCCATTTAAAAGAGTCATTGGACACAGATGTCAGTAAGAGTTGTTTGACTCGAATTTCCGAATCGCCATTATCGGGTCAATTGATTCGACTATACAAGGCTTAAGACTCATTAACGGAATGTTTACTATACGCGTATATCATACATATTTACATATTTTCACAGCTATTTAAACATTTATATAGTCATATTTACACAAATTTACACACATGTATACACAAGTTTACATACGTCTACACACCTATTTACACAATTTTACACTTTTGTACACATCTGTATACAATATTTACACAACTTTACACACATTTAAACACACGTACACAAATTTACACACAGTTAAACATGTTTACGTTTATGTACACCTCTGAACAGCTTATTTACACAAGTTTACACACATTTATACACATATGTGCACAAATTTACGCATGTGTATAGACAATTTACGCATGTGTATAGACAATTTACGCATGTGTACAGCTTATTTACATAAGCTTACAGTAATATGTACACGTGTGTATACAATATATACAAGTGTACACACGGATATACACCTATTCACACAGGTTTACACTTATTTACACAAGTTTACACTTTTGTACACTTCTGTATAGCTTATTTACACATTTATACACACAAGTACACACATTTACACGTGTATATACCAATTTACTCAGGCTTACACACCTAGTTACACAAATTTACACACGTGTATACTGGTATTTACACAAGTTTACATTTGTATACCGACCTGTATTTGTATTTTATCATCTCTATAATCAAAATTCGCCAGCAGAAGATAGAAGTCCAAGCTTGTAGGCAGAAAAAAGGATATTAAAATGATAAATCTGTTGCTAAATTCTAAAATAACGATCGTCATGTACATAGAGTTGACAGCTCTTGAACGGTAGACAACAATAGGATAAGAAACGACATCTTTTTAAAATTTTTAAATGTCAATTTTTTTTTATAAAAATCATTTATTTATTTAACATTACATTCAACCAGGGATGGATAAAAGTAAATCCATCCCTGATTCATCCCTGATTCAACTTCTAATGTACAATGCAATAAATTCACCATCACCTAACAGAATTAATTTGCACAAAAATCAAGGGATTATTTTTATTGTAACCATTAAATCGTTCTCATTATAAATCTGCAAGATTCCTTTTCCATTCCTTTGGGTAAGCTAAATGGAAACTATGACGTATTGCTGAAGAGGAAGGCTCATATTAGTATCCTTGGCAATCTGAAATACAGAAAAAAGGATGAGTTTTAGATCAATGATTTACACTCCCTACAATAATGGAAAGGGAAACGGTGACATTTTATTTTAGTTAATATCATATTCGACCTCCATGCTGAAATTAAGTCAGTCACCCTTCTTACTTTCTGTAAGGCTCCGATATACAGCTTCCGATGTTTAGATCCATTCTTGCTACGAGAAACTAGCCATGTTGTTAGCAGTCGATAATAATGAATGCTGTTCAGTGGAAATGCATTTCAGATCACAACGAGTAAATAATAAATAATCGTAACAATAATGAATAAGAAAACGGGTCAGCAAATAAATTTGGAACTATTAAATAAGTATAATTTACGTTAGAAAAAAGTGTGGCTTACTTAGATCGCTGTTTTCGTTCAATTTTTCTTGAACCGGTAAAATTTGAAGGAGCAAGACGAATAACGTTGGAGAATGGCTTTATTAAACGTTGGGTTTTTGAGGGAGCCTGTTCTCGCGCTTAAGAGTTGAAGAGACCATCCCTACTGATAGATAGTCTCTAGATAACTTGTACCATCCATATTCATATTAAAGAGTAATATTATTTCTAATAATTTTGTATTAATCTTCTTACTAACACGAACGGTGGCATCGTCCAGTATCGCTATCCGCCATGTTTTCGTAACTTGATTTCGTATCTCTACCGGAAATGATTCCCTCTTCCTATGATTGGGACCGTAAAGCTGTGGATGGCGCTGTTAGATGAGTCGGAGGTTCGTAAACACTTGAAGATGGATGGTACAACTTATCTATAATCGAGTCAGAGTTATAACCTAATAAAATGAGTCCTACGATCTGGAAATTGCTGTGAGTGTATGCTCTGAATTTAATATTGTAACATATACGGGGTGACCCAAACTTTAGGAACATTGTATGATTCAAATGGAATTAAAAATGTCATATCTTGTGTGAGATATCGACGTTTGTCTGTTTTCTTGTGGAGTTGTTGAAGCAAATAAATAAAACACTTGAGAGTGCAGATCATTTTTTTTCTGCATACTGATGGAACATCACATTGAACAAAACTAAAATGATACACGGAATAAGAATAAAAGGAACGCAACAAATCTACACTGAAAATGGCTGCCCCCAGCCCCAATGCACTGGTTACATCTTCGGACAACTGAGCTGATATCTGCCACAATCTAGTCGGGTGTAATTGTTCGACTACAAACTTGAATGGATGCAATGAGCTCATCTCTGGTGGTGGGTGGATTGCTGTAGACCTCCTCCTTCAGTGTTCCCCACAGAAGAAAATAGACAAACGTCAATATCTCACACACGATCGAAACTAGATGTAATGTTTATAGGATATTTTTTGTTCCATTTGAACCATAGAATGTTCCTAAACAATTATGCTGGATAAGTTTAGGTCACCCGGTATAATTAATAAGTAAATAATTTATCATATTATAAAAGCTACTACGTATATGTATAAGTTATGTTACTATATAATTTATAGTATTATATTTTAAGAAATTTATGCAGGAAGAAATCGCGAAAGTCTCCTGATGCTGATCAACACTCAATGTCAGTGACACTCAATGTCAGTTTAGTGTTACATATGTCCAACGGGAACAGGGAACGAGGAACGGGAATTGTTTCGTTGTGTGGCTGGAGTGGGTGTTTGTGTAGTGTTTTGTAAATGTGAATTCGTTTTAGGAGGTTTATCGTGTTGTTATAAAGTTGTTTTATTTTTTTATTGCGCGCAATTGTTGCCGCGATCGCTCTATTGCGAGAGGTCCGCAAGAATTGTAGGGTCGATCGTGAGCTGGTTGCTGTTCTCTTGTTCTGTTGTTTTGTTTATTGGAGGCTAACATTGTTGGTAGATTTTCTTGGAAGATGTGCTCAGCTTCCAGCAAACAATTGTTGATAATTACTGTATAGAAATGTATATTGTTTATGGAAATTTAAATGTTTTTTTTTTGCGAGTTGAATTCCGTGCTCAGTGGTTGTGGTTTGTTTTCTCTTATGAGAAAATGGAATACGGCCTTGAGAAGAAAAAATAGAGCTGCATTCAACACATTTGTGCCGTTGGCAACTAATGTTATGTTTGTTATTGAATAATAATATCAGTTATTGCGTTCAACAAGTTTAATTAATTAGTTTGAAGTCATAGATTGCAGCTTTGCAGAGAAACGAGCGTCCCATGAGGGACAATGGCAGACAGTAAAGGAGAATCGAACATGCGGAGTATTATCGTGCCTAGCCTTCTGCCATCTCGACTTTTCAAGCAATGCTGAGGAAGCAGCTATTGATATGGTAAACAAAGTCCAAATTAACAAGGACTCAAGGAAACTACTAATCCACAACAAAAGTTTATTCAAACGAATGCGCATTTCGGCAGCCTAGTTGCCTTCGTCAGCATATCCAAGACTTGATCAGAGAGTTCTGTTCAGATGAAGTATGATAATGTGGGTAGATGTAGAAGTTTTGCCGCATCTCTTAGTTGTGTTACGTCCAGGGGGCCTACGTCACTGTTTAGTAAATTAGTTGAATCTTCATTGGTGATTGCGTAGGATTCCAGAAAGTTTAACAACTTTCGTATGAATAAACTTTTGGTGTGGATTAGTAGTTTCCTTGAGTCCTTGTTAGTCTTTTTCCATAGTTTCTGGCTCCAATTCTCTCTATTTCCGAGGTTATACACACCATGTGCCACCTAGAAGAATTAGAGACGTCTATTGTAAGTAAAAAATTTTTTAAGCTTAGTTACTTAGTCAAGGCAATTAAAGCCGATATTTGGTGTTTACTATGTTGCAAAAACCGTAGAGTGTTCCCGAAGTTCATTGATACCACACAAAGTCTCGGTTAGCATGAAAATAGCCTATGTAAATTACTCTATTGCCAACCTTTTCTCTAAATTAAGCAATGTTGAAATACAATTATACCATATCCATTTGTTTTTGGTAGATCATCTTGTCCCTTTAGAGTTTATCTCTCCAGGAAAGTGCATGTGGTCAATTGTCACAAAATTAGGGTCAAATATGACAGATTACACAACAAACTTAATAATTTGCAGAACCGATTTCGCTGTCCTATGAATAGTTCTGTCTATCGACGCAAGTGTGAATTGACAATTGGCCAGCCTGTACAAAATGTAATCATTAACAAATCTAGTATTGCCCTCACTCCTAACAAAACGCGCACGTTGGAAAAAGGATTTAAATTCGCGTTTGAGGATTTTAAACCTGACTTGTTAGCTTCCATTTCAGCTACCCTTCGTTATCACCCTGAATTAGACTCCAATAAGAACCTAGAACTAAAAAGCTTACTCCAAAAACAGTTGTCAAAAAACGCGTTAAACTACAAGTCCAAAAGAAATAATAACAATTATCAATCATTCATCAAACAACTTAATGAAAGAGATATTTTCTGCCTTAAAGACGACAAGTCGAACCTCATTGTGGTTGTAGATTAAGTAGACTATTTTAGTAATATCCAGGAAATGGTGGATGAAGGGCCTTATTTTGAACCCAATAAAAAACCTTTAAATAGCTTAGTCACCAAAGTTAAGGAAGCCATCAAAAAATGTAAGATAATTTTTGAGACACAAAATCGCATGAATTACTACCTACTAATCCTGTCCTACCTCGGTTATATTGCCTTCCTAAAACTCATATGGAAGGTAATAAGTGGAGGCTGATTGTAAACAGTATCAACTCTCCTACTGACCTATTGGCCAAATTTATGTTAAAAAACTTCCTTACTAAAGTGAATCTAGATGGACAAGATTTCTCCATAAAAAATTCAGTAGAACTATGCCAAAACATACGGGTATCTAATGATGACGTATTAACTTCTTTTGACATAGAAGCACTATATCCGAGCATCCCGCTTGTAAGAGCCATAGAAGTTCTGGAAGACACTATGGATGAGAATGAGTGGCCCTTAGGAGCTGTTGTTGAGGTTATAAGTATCATGAGGCTTATTCTATTCAAAAATATTTTTTCCTTTAACAACAGATATTACCAAATGATAGATGGTACTTCCATGGGAGATATCTATATCCGGAAATTAGAAAACCAAGCAGTGAATGAGTTTAAATACTTTCCGAGAGTCTGGCTAAGATACGTCGACGATATTTTCTCAATTGTTAATAAGAAAGAGGAAGACGTTGAGAAAAATCTTGTCCAACCTTAATGGCTTGTGTCCTAAAATAAACTTTATTAAGGAAATAGAGAGCAATGGAACCCTTTGTTCCTGGACATTAGATTAAATAGGTACAACCAGGAACTGAGTTATGACATCCACCGGAAAGCAAACTTTGTCCCTAACTTTATTAAACAGGACCCAAACCATAGCCAACATCACAAATTGGCAGCCTTTCGTCATATGGTTTATAGGGCGCACGTCATCCCCCTGAATGCTGAAAGCAGGAATAAAGAACTCAGAATGATTGAAGAATTTCTAACACAGAATGGATACCAGAAAGAAATTATTAGCAGTATCTCCAAGAAGGTAAAACAAAAGCTATTTCTGAAGAATTTTTTCACGCTGCAAAAAGAAAAAACAACGGGAAGTATTTTAGTCTTACCCTACAATCTGCAACTGAATAGGGGCATGAAGAGAATCACTAGAGATTTTGGCCTCTCTATAGTCTACCAGAGTCCCAACACAATCGGAAAATTGATAAAGAGCCCAAAGGATATAGTTCCACAAGGATGTATAGATTTATTGTTTTTCGTTGTATCTATTTTTTTGCCTTTTGATGGGATTGTAACTAGTTCATTTTTTACTATATATACATCTATGTAATTCTCATACTTCATCTGAACAGAACTCTCTGTCCTGATCAAGTCTTGGATACGCTGACGAAGGCAACTAGGCTGCCGAAATGCGCATTCGTATGAATAAACTTTTGTTGTGAATTAGTAGTTTCCTTGAGTCCTTGTTAGTTTTTGTCCACAGTTTCTGGCTCCAATTCTCCCCAAAGTCCAAATTGATGACATTTTGTGGGTGAGTTACAATTTTACTTGCCTTTTTCCCCGCGCCATCGAATGTGTGTGGCTTTTGGGCCCCCCCCCCCCCGCCCACCTTAGCGGAATAACATTCCTGCGTGCAAGTCGTCCTTGGGCTCTGCCCACATCGTGTGTTCGTAGATGCAACTTTATTATAAAAGTGCTGTGAACAATTATGTATTGCTTCAGAGTTATGTATCGGTTTCCAGCCTCAGTAGAGGTTAAATCTCCGTGTGTCCCAAAGTAGTTGAAGTTGTGCTTCCTGCGTTAAGCTTATTAGTTCGCTCTTGCGGATTACAAACTGCAGAACATTCGTAGAATAAAATTATGAACTGTATAAGAGAACCGAGTACTTTGTCTTAAGGTTAATTGCGAGGTGGAAACAGGCAGGTTGTCGGCGTGTAGGCTTCTACAGAGTAAGCCATAGCTTATAACATTTCTGGTTAGTTGTGAGAACGTTATTTTTTGTGGGTGGAATAGGCCCATGACGCTGATCATGGAAACGTCTCTTCCCAGGAAGAACTGCGCATAGACTCACAGGAGAATTGGAACACTGTTAACTCTCCAAGTTGGGGTTACTGTGCTCCTCCTCTCAACTGGAATTAAGAAATGGAGCACATCGCGCTTTCGAAGCGTGTTATACAATCGGATTATTTTAGTCGGGTGTTGACACGCTTTCCTCATATAAAGATAGGTCCCCAGCCTACCGATCTTGCACAGTGGGTGGTTATTGGTACCCCCATATAGCTCTTGGACTGGGAGCATATGCTGATAATGGCATTCCTGCTCTGAATATTGTACCATAGATCTTAAGAGGGTTTAGTGAACTTAAGTAGATATGTAGCATTGTAGCATTAAAACTAAGAGGGGCCCCGAAACAAGTGACTAACGTGCCATCCGTAACGTTCGATCCTTCTGTAACTATATGTGATATTGTAGATAAATGTGTTTAAATTCATTCCTTTTGTCACTGTGTTAGTTCTTCCCCTACAATTGATCCAGGTCCCGAACCCCTGACAAGCCCTCTTTCTTGAGTCTCGTTCACTATACCACCAACGAGGGTAAGGGGTGGCCCGTCACAATTTAACGTACACCGTCAGGAAACTTTCGTGGTTTTTTAGCGCATAAATTTCTTAAAATATAAATTCTATAATAGGATAAACCATTTACTTATTAACTGTAGATGTTATAATAACAAATTCAGAGCATAAATGCGACGGGGCTAATCGATGCCATCGGAGAAAATTAGGGAACGCTACTCCTATCATTGGATACAGATGTAATGTCCGATTGCTCGAATAAACAAAGGTAGTTCACAGCACTTGGATCTGATTTAAATCCGAGTTCTTGCTTTGGGTGGTCAAAACTTATGTCTAGGTATCTCGTGTTGAGTGCTCGAAACATTTCTTCTTACAGGCTCTGTGACTTGGACGTCATGAAAGGATACACACAACGAATTGTGCAATCTCCCACAGTAGCTCGTATTAATAACAACTGCCAAAAGAGGAGGGGTGCAACACTGAATGTTCAAACATCCGTCTTCTGTAAATAAGCAAAGTATTCATCTGTTGTAATTACTGTACTAGAATACTCTCATGCACCTGAGCGCCACTTGTTTTCTGATGGGGACAAGCACGGTTTTTTAGACGCAGCTTAGATTTTTTATGATTAATGTAAACTTGGGAACTATTTCGCTGATTGGCATAGAGGGAAATGAATAGTTGCATCCGTATCCAATGGCAGGAGTAACACCTATTCATTGTATATTATTGTGGCATTAATATTAACTCATGTTTAATACACTCTGAAACTTTTGCTTTTTGCCTGGTAGCATTTTGTCCTGTGGCATTATGTCCTACATTCGTTGGGGACATAAATTACACTTCAAAATTCTATGATTCCTCCAAAGTCTTTATCCATGCTCCATTTTCATCATAAATGAAATAAAGTTATTGTTAAAATGTAGACTTGCCTCATACATATTTATTTATTTTATTTATAATAAAAGACCCTGTGATTGTGTGGCTTTTTGTGCGTTTGAACTTCATTAATTACAAATCTAAAGTGATCTGCACAAATAACAGCATACTTTGAAGGGTTCCATCTCTTTTTTGCGCCACATCATTCCTATTTATGGCAGATTTGCCGCCACAAATTCCATCATTCTCTCACGTGATTATGGAGCAAAATAGTCAAAAACAAAGAATAGTGAGTTCCCCATCTGTCGCCGTCAAGATTGTTTATGGATGTCAAATCTCGGAGAAGAGTTAATAGAAGCGGCGATTCCGAGGATTTGGCATATTTCCAACATAATAATCTAAAAGCACGAAGATGGAACTCCCCTGCTAGAAGTGGACCCGCGGAGAAAACAGGAAAGCAAAGTAATTGGTGGAACGAGTGCGCAATCGCGCCTGAGAATCCACCTAGCCAGGATAAAATGAGGAAGAAGAGGCATAGAAATCAGAAAGGGTTTAGATATCGCCCGATGCGACAAGGAGGTCTACACGAAGGAAGATGTTGACCTCCATTGTCACCAGAAGATGTTGCCGATGATCAAATCCGCCATCCTCTCAAGGAAGCAAAGTCAAGATGGGCGAGTCATAGACGTTCGACCAATTATCCTTACTCTCAGAGACAGAGGCGTCAGCCAAGAGGGACCAAGCGCTCAGGCCAGAATTTAAGTAAGCGAACTCTTTCTCATTTGAACTCATCTTTTCATAGATCGAGATCCTACCCGTTGGTATCTTCATGCACAAGGTGTTGGATTAAATCAGAAAGCTAACAGTGCTACGGGAACCCAAATAGCCCACGCCACGGCGACTACAGTATAGGACGGAGCCACTGCCCTAAAAGAAGTCACAAACCAAACCATCCGAGAAATGGAGTGAAAGGGCGGCCACAACTGAAACCAAGTGAGGAACAATTTAATTCCTGTTTAAATAATATTGTGCCTTTATCTCTCCCTGAAAAACAGTTGTTACCGGACGCTGACGTCCGAGGCCCGCAACGAGGGACAGTGCCAGGACGAGCGGAACGATTGCCCGACAACTTGCAATGTATCGACTCACCAAGAAGAGAAATCTGTGAGGTAACGAAGCCAGAGGATGCACCCAGCCCAGAGGAAGCGGACCAATAGCCCAGCTTACGCACTTCCAAATTCTTGACGTTCTCGCATTCTCTATCGGAGCGTGACCTAGCCAATTTTATCCCGTGGGAGATCAAGCGCTTCGAAGTCGTCTATTCCCTGGCTGCAATACCCGGAATTCTTGCGGGGCGCCCTGCCGAATGTCCGCGCTTGGACTCGGGGATTACTTTTGATGGTATCAACACTTAGTTATTAAGAGACACTAAATTTAGGGCTATTATCAATTATCGTTTAAAATTAGTGATAGAAATTTTCCTTTTTCTAATATTTACTTCTATTTGCCACTGCTCTGCTGCCATGGTTGACAAACCTATTCAGGTCACTGCATTCTGAGTTAGCGGTACCAGATATAGCTTCAACCCAGTTTGCTCACCTTAAGGATCCTCCCGTGCCACGTGATCCTCCAAGGTCCTCATGTTTGCCCCCATCTGATGCCACTGCTTGTCTCGGAACTAAACCCGACACTTCGAATCCTTCAGCATCCCTAATTTATGAAGCAGCCAGAGAACTGGACTAATAATATTGTTGGTGGCATATTTAATCATTTTTTCATTCAAATTTGCTAATTCAATAATTATTCGAGACAATTTGTTATTAAAAATTTTCTACTTATTATCTGGGACTCACGCTCTCTGTTGCTTTCAAAGAAATACCTGACAGAATGGGCGAGGTGCTTTGATAGCAGACAAAGGCAGAGAACACGGATTCTAAAGACTTTTTCGTTTCCACTGCGTAAGAAGATTTCTGCTAATTATTTAACTATTTTTGATTATTACATGCAAGAGAAAGTAACGACGTGAATGGGTGAGGTGCTTGTGCTCAGAAAAGAGAAGAATTCGCCTAAGAGAAAGAAGCAACGGCTCTCATATTAAGAAAAGTTGAAGTAGAAACTAAGCTGTTGTTATTATTTTAAGAACAATTACTGACTTGGTGGCATCATTAAAAGAAACAGCAAGTTATTGAAGTAGAACATATTGTTTTTCTTCTAATTGCCTATATTAAAGAATTTCCGCCAGAAGAATTCCATGAGGGCACGAATTTGGATAAAGATAGTCAGCTATACAAGAAATGAATTCCACAGTAGGCTGAGAAAAACAATTCTCGTAAAAATTGGGGCGAAGTTAGAATTATAGCAGGAAAATTAGGATAGAGAAGACTATAGCAATTAATAGAGCAAGTAGAGGACGAAACGTTAGTAAAAATTAAGCGAGTTAAAAATGGGAATAATTATTAAAGAAGAGATGAGGCCGCATAATTCTAGAAAAGTGGCATATCACGTGCAAAATTTTAGTTTCAAAGGAGAAGATTTTGATACGCATTTGAAACGATTCATAAAAATTATGCACAAATATCAAATAAATGATAGTGGCCTAGTTAAAAAATATTTCCTAATGACTATGCCCTTCTATATTCGATTAAAAGTAGTAGATTTGGAGGAAGACGAAATAGAAGTGATTTTTATACAAGCTAGATATAATCTGAAGCAAGTTAAAGGGACTAGTATAGTAGAAGACGAGAAATTTGAAGAGGAATTAATACAATGTAATTTCAAAAGAGAGCCAATCATAAAGGAGGACAAAAAAGAAATAGGTGAAAGAAACAATCGGAGGCGTTAAACTGTGATATGTTCACTTTCCAGTTAAGGTGAATAAGCACATACCATAGAAGAGCAAACGCTGGGGAGTGAGCCAGTCAAGGTTTCGGGACCAGTAACAGAGATACGAGAACTCAGATTGAGTACTTTTAAACTACTTTCACTTTTATTGCCTTTAGACATAAAAAAACAGTAATATACGCTAATCAGTTGAACTCTAAAAGAACTCGAAGGGGCCCCAGCGAGATACACAATAAGCAAAAGCTTACAAAGCTATGCAAACGTTATCTTGGAATAAAACGAGAGTATGTGCACTCTGATGCATGTCATTCATATCTGAAGCAGGGAACCCTGGGACCGTTTTCATGGTACACTTGGAGGAGGGGAGGAATGACTCCCCACACAGTAATGCCGAGTTTGTGTGGAGCGGGCTTGCTACCCCGAAAAATTATTCCAATTCTTGCGAAAGAACGCACACTGTACCACCTTTAATTACCAATGTATGGGGGGCGGCACTGTGACCCCTCTTGGCGGGAGCGAACCCAAAATCTCGCAAACCACTGGCTAGCCCAGGGTGAATTTCAATGCACCTTATGCAACACATGACTTCGCTTCGCACAGTGCATCCACCGCTTTGTTGCTCCCCTCTATGCGCTCCGTTCACCCAGATCCCTGCTAGGCCTAACATGTTTCATGCCAAGCTGCAAAAATCTTTAAGGTATTTAAGCAAATTTCTACAGAATGGATGTGGAATCAATCAATAAAAGAAAACAATCTAGAGTTCTATATAGGGAGGGCTTTTCATTACAGCGATGTCAAGCAACCAGTCTCGGCAGAGATCGTGGGTTGAAACCCCAAAGTTTACGTGAACTTCGAAGGGAGGATAAGAAGCTACGTTTAAGGTGTCCTTCTTAATGTTCACTCAGCCCGCTGGCTTCCTACGCCGATAAAGATAAAAAAGACATCACTCACCAATGAAGACGTTTTCTCATTATTTTACCCATCACGTGCTGCTTGGCTACTCGATTGCTCGCTGCCTCTTGGAACATTGGTTGGTACACATCCCCTTCACATGTCAGCACCTTCAGACAACGTACGGCCTTCGCTCTGCCTGTCCTTTGCTCGACATAACCGGGCCTCACATTTTAATGTTACAACATATTTAATTCAAAAACTAGTATTACGATAAATGCTTATTACCAAAAGTGGAAAATAAGACCTAAAATATAATTTACTTAACAAGGATCCATCCCAGCGCGTTCGAACACGTGAAAACTTAATGACGTGAAGCACGTCCGTCTATCTCGGAAACTGACGCAGGAATGCCAATACAAATTAAAAAAACAACACTTAACACGTGCAACAAACAAAAACATTCACATATGAAGCACCTTTCCTCCGAAGCTTCCACACAACAATGCTCTATTGGAGGCTGCGATGGTCTTCTTGAAAATCAGCTGTAACAGTCGCCATCACCAACAGAGTGCACACACGAAATGCACACTTCTCATAACAATTCAACAATCAAACAAACGCAACACTTAGGAAGTTAGAAATATTGGATAGAATAGACCAAGAGCCCCGAAAGTCTTTTATAAAGGAATAAGTCTTTCAGTCTAGTGGAAAAGAATCAGTGAATGGGTTAAGTTCAGAAGAAAAGCTTTCTAAAAATTAGCAGCAGAAGTTTAGAGGCTTTCCTAGACCAGCCAAATGAGCAGAGAGACTCCATAGAGAGGCTGGTGCTAATAGATACCCAGTTACGACACAGATCCCAAGACTTGGAAGACAGGACGGAACCGATGGAGCAAGAAAGAATCAGTAATCAGCCACTCCCTAGCAAACAGAGTGACATAGAACAAGTCTATCTTCGTAAGGCAGGGAAGAATGAAGTCGATATAGTGCAAAAGAAGAATTATTCACCATGGGACAGAGATGATATACAGAATGAATCTAAGAAGAAAAAGGATTTTAGAGTGGGAAAATCAAAAGTTAAAAAGTCATAAAAGAGAAAGGAAAAGAGAATTTTATAAATCTAATATTGACTTTTGTTATTTACAGAGAAATCTCCACGAATCAAAACGGCAGCCAAGCATGGAAAAAGGACAAAAACAAAGTATATGCTCACTGCAGACTCCAGCTGAAAAAAGAGTTGAACTTTAAAGGTGGTTGATAATAGAACGGCAAGTAATAAATCAGAAAAGATAGAAGAATACAATATCCAGTTGGAGCTAAATAAGAAAAATTTTGGTCAAATTAAGAATTTAAAGTCTTTTCAGGAGAAAAGAGGAAGAAAGAAAGAAGAAAAGCCTTTGGTCAAATAAAGGATTTTCGATGCGGTTTCGGCAGCGGGATGATATCAAATCCTCGGAACAGAAGAGTTAACAGAAGCACCGATTCCGAGTGTATAGCATATTTCCAGCATAAAAATCTAAAATTACGAAGATGGGACTCCCCTGCTATAAATGGACCCGCGGAGAAAAGAGGAAAGCAAAGAAAGAAAAGTAATTGGTAAAACGAGTGCGCAATCACGACTCAGAAACCACCGAGCTGGAATAAAAGTAGGAAGAAAGCAGAGATATCGCCCGATGCGACCGAAAGAGTTTAGATATCGCCCGATGCGACCGCCCGAAGAAGACATTGCCAATGATCGAATTCGTTGTCCTCTCGAGGAAGAAAACTCAAGAGGTGCGAGTCGTAGACATTCGACCCAATACCCCGACTCTCGGAGACAGAGGCGTCAGCCAATACCCCGACTCTCGGAGACAGAGGCGGAGAATGTCTGCGCTTGGACTCGGGGATTACTTTTGATGGTATCAACACTTAGTTATTAAGAGACCTTAATTTAGGCCTATTGTAAATTATCGTTTACTATTCATGGTAGAGTTTTTCCTTTTTCTAATATTTACTTCAATTTGCCACAGCTCTGCTGCCACGGTTGACAAACCTATTCAGGTCGCCACGTTCTCAGTTATCGGTACCAGACACTGCCTCAGCTCACCTGAAGGACCCTCCCGTTTCATGTGACCCTCTGAGGTCTTCATGTTTGCTCCCATCTGATGCCACTGCACGTCTCGGAACTAAACCTGACACTTCGAATCCTTCAGCATCCCTTATTTACGAAGCAGCCAAAGAACTGGACTAATAATATTCTTTGTGGCATATTTAATCATTTCTTCATTCGAATTTGCTAATTCGATAATTATTCGAAACAATTTCTTATTAAAAATTTTCTACTTATCATCTCCGACTCACTCTGTCTGTTGCTTCCAAAGAAATACCTGACAATGGATCAAAAGAAAAGAATAAAAGGTAAAAAAATAAAACTTTTCAGGACGTAAGAGGTTTAATAAAGAAGAAGAACGGAAGCAACAGACACAGTGAGTCAGAGATGATAAGTAGAAAAATGTAAACGATGCAAGTGGAAAAATGAGAAGTCCGCGAGAAGCGAGCGAGCAACGTGATCGGGAGACGAAAGCTGGGGGATCGAAAAATTCGAAGGACAGAAGATCATGGAATCTAGACGGGAAACAGGCGATCCAGATGGGTTCCGATGGCCTTCGAGTGATGGCAGCTTTTGAGCTAAGGGAAAATGTAAAGCTGAATATAAAGGAGATAATGCTCGTCATTCATATGAAGGCATGAGAAAAGTCTGCCCTGGCGAGCGAGGAAATTGCGTCGTAGAATGTTCGCAATTCAAAGGCTCCAGTAAAATTAATTGTGAAATTTCTATTTCTCCTTGTGAAGGCAACTCAGAGAAATATTTAGAAGAAGAGTCGGAACCTGCAACTTGGCCTTGGCAATTTTTCGACGCCACTTCAAAGACAGTGTGTTATTCAAGTGTTGAAGATAATCCTTACACATCTTATGTACAATGTAATAAGTTTCCCTTTGACTGTAAAATATATCCGGATCAAACTTTATTAAATTATTCTGCTTGTCATAAACTTACCTGGATATGGGGTATCAGTGTAACTGATAGTAAAAACGTATTTGTGGAATTGTATTATTTGCAAGAAGAGCATTACGCAGAAGGAATTTTTCCCTTTGGACTGATACATTTTCTTGCAAATGGAGCGGACGGATTTCTTGCGTTGAGTATGCATGAGCATAGATTGCGTAATAGAAAGCTTGTTGCAACAAAAATATTTCTCTTGAGGAATATTCTGAAATTTACTTTTTCCTAACTACTCTTAGAAATGTAAATTACTTTATAGGAAAGTTTGTATTCTTTATTCAAGGCTGAGATTGCATTATTGGAGGCCATAATCTTAAAGCAGTACATAATTATTATTGGAAGTCAAGTTTCCTCATTTAAATTCAAGCACAAATAAATCTGGTGGAGTTATATCTCTTTATTGAAGTAATAGGGAAATTTAGTTATAATTAAAAATTGCTTATTGTACAATTGACACATTTAAGAAGCAAGATTATATTACAAGATTATGTCTAAGATATTTAACTCGTAAATTGCATAATTGTTATCTATAAGAATTTTGATGCACGTATACTATTTTTTATTGCTGTGCCAGGAGTCCAGGCGTCGTCGAGCAGACAGTTTCTGCTTCTTGCTTCTGGATCTACATTCCACGGAGTGAGAAGGTTCTTCATAGTTATTATCCAGAGCCATTCCGATTCTACTAGTTTTCAATGTGCAGCCGCCACTGTTAAGGACCACAAGTGTTTGCTACTTCAAGAAGGCGTGTCAGCGGAAAACTTGTATCATTCAATTTACTGTATTAACTTGTAAAAGGTAATTTACGTTATATGAATTAATTCTTTCAAGTTTACATTTCAATTTTCTGACTGGAGGATCAGATATGTAATGTTTATATGTGCTTGGAAGTGAAGCCGTACTTTCAGCTGCATTCATTAATAGAAATTTTATTTTGCTTCTTTACCTATCACACCTTGCTCTATTTATTCTGCTTAATGTAAAGTACTTCCACATTACACATTCTTTATTTCTTAGAAATTCATGGAATTATATGGTTTTCTTACAACCCCCCAACATAAGTATGGAATATTTTCTAAATGTTATTGCAGCATTGAAAAGATAATTTTTTAAGCTACAAATTATCCACAGAATGTGACAAAACTTTTTTTATGAATTCGTCTATCCATATTGTACCATGTTCAACAAAAGGTGGTTTTCAAAAGTTATAACTTAAACGAGTAACAATATTTTTTTAATACAATATCTCAACATAAATATGGAATATACTGCTTCGTGTAACAAAAATATGGAATATACACTTTCAGTATTATGTCGGTCCTCCTTTAGCTTTGATTACGGCTTTAATTCGCCTTGGCATCGATGCTACGAGGTTTTCACATAATTCTGGAGGTATTTCTTTCCAGGATTCTCGAACTGCGTTCTTTAACTCTGTGATGTTTTGTGGCTTCTTCTGCCGCACTAATGTTTTCAGGTGGGCCCAGACGTTATCAATTGGATTAAGATCCGGACTATTAGCAGGCCATGGTAAACGTGAGATTTGTTTGTCTCGCAACCAATTGGTCACTTTTGTGCTCTGTGAGAGGAGGCGTTGTCATCTTGATAAACAAAATCAGCATCTCCAAAGTGATCATCTGCTGCCTGTAGAACCAGATGCTCCAAAGTCTCCAAATAAACGTCTGCATGTAGTTGTCAAAATTTCCATTGTACCAACACCTTTTGCTGACATTGAACCCCAGATCATGACTGCAGCTGGAAACTTTTTTGATGAACGAAGGCAGTCTTGATGGAATTTTTCGGATGATTTTCTCCAAACTTTATTACCAACATTGTCACCATAGCCAAGGCAAATCCTAGATTCGTCAGTGAACAAAACTTGTTCCCAATCTTCTACAGTCCATTTTTCATACTGCCTTGCCTAGTTAAGACGCTCTCTTTTCTGCTTAACGGTTAGAAATGGCTTTGTTTTGGCTTTGCAGGAAACATAATGACGTTCTCGCAATCGTCGCCATACAGTCTGGTCAGATACATCCACACCACAGCTTTTCCACTCTGCATTAAATTCTCTTCTGGTCTTGAAACGGTTTTTTCTGACAATTGTAATTAATTGTCTATCATCTCTACGTGATGTGCAGCGAGGTCTACCACTTCTTCGTTTGTTGTTGACACTCCCTGTCATTTTCAACTTCAACAAAATTTTTGATACTGCAATTTGTGAACACTTAACCTTACTGGCAATTTCTTTTTGAGGTAAACCTTTAGCATGAAGGTTTTTAATGGTATTTCTCTGGTCAATCGAGAGCTCCTTTACTTTCACCATTTTGAGACAATTATTGGAGTGCACGATTTTTTCCTTGAATTTTGTCATATTTATATGAGTAGTGAAGCTTGATATTTGCATCTAAGTTGCATAAAAGCAGTAATTGGTTTAATTTTTTCATTGATATCCAAATTTTTCATGGAAAATTCCATACTTATGTTAGTGGATAAAACCTATTCCATATTTTTGTTGAAGCAACCAAATATTAAAAAAATCCTATTCGTTTGATTTATAAGTTGCATGCCAGTATTTTTATTTAAACATGTTTACCATACATGGAATTAACGGGAAAAAAATCATTTCATATTCTCTGAATAATTTGTAGCTTAAAAAAATTATTTTTTTCAATGCTGCAATGACATTTAGAAAGTATTCCATACTTACGTTGGGGGGTTGTATTTTCTAATTTGTAATTGGTACAAAATACTACACCACAATTTTTCAGCAACTAACCATGCGTTGTTTTTACCGAGTAGGCTGCCATCACGATCACATGACCAGCAAAGTACCCGGATTCTGCACATTATCTGTAAACATCAAAAAATGTTTTAAGTTGAATTTGGAAACTGATTGTTAAAGTTTTAAATCAGTTTCCCAGATCTGTTTTGTCAATTTCATTTTCATGCTCGCTCCAGAACATGGAAGTTGCAAGGCTCAGTCAGCCAATGAAATGTCACAGCACCACATGCTTTTGTTTACATGAGGAGCAAACGCTCGTTTGATAGACTATTCGCTAGATTCACCTATTGCCACGCCAGCTAGTGACCTGCGCGGGAAATACTCCAAGCAGGGAAATTTCAGGCTTTACATGAGCACTATAAGTGTATAGCGATGGATGAAAAATCGAGATCGATTGTTTGAAAAAAAAACATCAATTGAAATCCGATTGTTTGAAAAAAAATTGATTTTGATATGAAAAAGAAATAAATAACAAATAATGCATATATAAAATAATAAAATATATATGATACACGTTTTTACATTTGCTGTACTTGTGGCAGAGTTAAGCTTCCTAAAATCAGAAGTTTTTTTCCCAGTGTTTGGTACCCAAATTGCTTCGCTTTTTTTGAATACTTTTCTCCAGCTTTGAAGATAAATGCTCGCTGGAACAAATGTAACTGGGACTGTAAGGTGTTTTGTAGGAATATCATAAATGCCTTCATGTGCAGCTTTTAACTTTTTCCACGAGAAGGAGCTTCCAAACACTCCAAGAAGGAGCTTTGGCAGTGATGTAGAAGTAATATTAAATACAACAATTTAAAGTCTATACTCTATTCAAAGAAAGAAAAACTGGGCGTGTCTAATTAAAATTTGATTTCATTTGTTAGACATTGTTACTAAATATAATTAACAATGTTAAATTGGAAATGTTAAATGTTAATTTGGAAATTTAACTGTGCCACCCAGCTTTTCTTTCGTTGGACAGAGTATAAAGCTCCTAATAAATGATCGTTGACTGGGATTTTCAGCTACTGTTTGAAATTTGGATGAAGCCCGTTACTGTTTTGACATGGTATTTGAACTTAATTGATATATCTCATATGCTACATAGTTTCTTTTGGTTGATCAGCTAGTTCTGTTTCTTCGTGCTCAGTATCTGAAATTGTTGAAATTGGTTTTTTTAACGATTTTTGAATCTATCATACCTACTTACTTACTTTTCAAACCCGCTTATCCATTAGGGTCGCGGGGGCAGCAGCCCTACGGAGGATCTCCAGCGATCGCGATCTTCTGCCATCAGGCACATGTCCTCCCTGGTAATATCCTAGCGACTCGAACCCAGATTATCCAATTAGTCTAGCCACCTGGTTCTAGGCCGACCCCTTGGTCTCTTACCCACCGGCTTGGAAAATAACAACTGCCTAGGAAGACTAGTTTGGGGCATCTGTATCACGTGGCTATACCAGTGCAACTCAGATCTCTCAATGCAGAGAAGTAGCGGCTCAGCACCTAAAGATTCCTTTATTGTGCTGCTGTACACTCTATCTAGTAGGGAAACACCTGCCACACCTCTCAGAAATCTCATTTCAGCCGCTTGTACCCGCGATCGCACTCTTTTGGTCATTACCCAGGTCTCAAGACCATAGGTGAGAATGGGGACAAAGATAGATTTGAAGACGGAGAGCTTGTATTTGTTACCCAGCTCGCGTTTCGTTACCACGGATCGCCACAGTTCATGTCTGACACAGCTTGCTGCACCGATCCGAACATCCAATTCTTTCTCCTGCCGTCCATCACTCGTGAATGCAATCCCGAGATACTTGAATTTCTCCACCTGTCTCAATGAGGCTCCCCTAACATGGAGAGCGCACTGACTTGAAAGGACCAGAACGTCGGTTTTAGCCACACTGATCTTCATCCCACCTTCTTCACATTTGGCTGCAAACCAGTCTAGTGCATGCTGAAGGTTCGTGCGAGAAGACCCAAGGAGGATGAGGTCGTCAGCAAAGAGCAACCTCTCCACCAGGCAGTCACCCACACAAACACGTTCATCGTTTCAGCTGCCCCTGTCTATCCAGTCCATAAAGATAATGAACAAGAGGGGCAACAGTACGCACCCTTGGCGGAGTCCAACACCCACGGTGAATGGTCTTGACTTAATGCCATTTATCCGGACACACTTCTCAGAGCTTGCGTACAGTGACATGATGACAACCAGTAATTGCCCATCCACTCCATACTCTTGCAACACTTGCCGGAGCTTCTCCTGAGGAACTCTGTCATATGCTTTTTCGAGGTCCACAAAGCAAGCGTAGACCTCTTTTGCATACTCCCAGGATTTCTCAAAGATTTGCCTTAGAGCAAAGATGTGATCCGTCGTGCTTTGGCCAGGTCGGAAACCACACTGCTCCCCCAACAGTTGGGAGTCGACTATTTCCTGACTTCTCTTCTCCAGACACTTAGCATACACTTTCCCAGGAATGCTGAGCAAAGAGATGCCTCGATAGTTGTTGCAATCTCTCTGATCTCCCTTTTTGAAGATAGGGATCACAATTCCTGTCTGCTGTTGCTTAGGGGCCTGTTCAGATATCCAAGCAACCTGACACACTCGAGTCAGCCACAGGATACCATCCTGATTTAAGGACTTTAACATCTCGGATTGTTCTTCATCATCACCTGCAGCTTTGCCAGTCTTCAGGGACTTAATTGCCCATGTGACTTATGTTTCAGTGATACTACCGTGACTATTCTTCTCTCCAAGGTACACTTCATGTGCCTTAGTTGTTGCTGTCACCAGATTAAGAAGAGATGCAAAGTATTCCTTCCACCTATGCAATACGCTCTCCTCCGTTTTCAGAAGCCTCCCATCTGAACTCTTAATAGTTTGTGATGAAAGAGACTTCTTTCCACGGAGGCGGTGCACGGTCTGCCAGAATACCTTGTTTGCCGAACCATAGTCTGCCTCCAATTTCTCCCCGAACTTCTCCCAGGCCTTGGCTTTAGCTGCTGATACTGTCTTTGCTGCTGCTGTTCGCACATCAGTGTACCGCACTCGACTCGAAGTTGACTTATTTCCCATGAGTGGATGCCCCCTTACCGTGGGTCAGGGGTTTGGGTGCTTCAGGGATTCTGTGAGCTATGCTGGTTGTAGCACTGCTACTTTAGGGTCACCTTTACCACAAAGGTCATGGTTGAGAAGTGAAACATATATCTCATGATATCGACGAATGAGAGAATTCATACTGCATCGGCTGTGCACAGGTTAAAGTCACCCGCGTTCGGGAGTTAGGCAGAGGCTCTCGTTCGAAAAATAGTCAACACTCTCCCGGCTGTTATCTCGGAGCAATGCATCTAAGAAGCCCCAACAGTGCACTCGCTATGCGCTTGGGGAAATGGTCGGGGGCAGCCTTTACCCAGGAGGAGAAACGGGTAAAGCGACAACGGGATCGGGTGCTGTCAATCGGCACTTGGAACGTATTCTCCATGACAGGAAAGGAATCTATCATTAATTTTCAAAATTAATGTGATTTTATATCTTCGACATAAACAATCGGTTACTGAAAACCATCCAAAATCGACAAATCGATTCCAGAAAAAATCGATTTTACATCGAAAAACGAATGTATCGCTTGGCACTAATGATCACTTGATAGCGATTTTCTTGCTGATGAAGCAATTCAAAAAATCTAACGTACCCTCAATCATGGAGTAATCATGGTTTATTACTCCATGCCCTCAATACGATGAGGCATTAAAGATATTCCACTTGATTGCACGCATAGTGACCTTTCTCTTCTTTATTCTCAGGAAAACTACAAGAAATAACTTGGTTTGTTTTTTAAACTTCATCACATTCGTCCAAATACTATATACCACTGCCTAAATACGAAGATAATTCAGATAAGCTCAATTTTATTTCAATTCTGGCTGTTCTAAATCTCAATTTCTGTTGTACGTCTGTGTAAGTGCTTTAACATTCCCCGTTTATGCCAGCCATTAACCATCGACAGTGCGTCACCACTAGGCGGTGAATCTAGCGAATAGCAAAGTTGTTGATTGTGACTTCTATGTGGAGAGGATTGTTTATGATTAGCCAGCATAATGTATTTTAAACGCTTTCCCAAGATACAGATGACGCTGACTGGGCAGACTTCTAAGATATTTTTTGGTTTTATATTTCTCATATAAAAACATGTTATTTATTTTTAAATAAAGACTAAAAAGAATAAAATAATAAGTCTATATATCTAAGTTCAAAGGGTTATTCTTTTGAGAGTTCTTTGTTGAAAACTACTCCATCTCTAAACTTCATTTTGATCTTAAATGAAAGATCATAGTCTGTAGATAGGCAAAGTTAGTATTTGTGTCCATAATTAAGTACTATTAATAAACGGTTATTTACAATTAAAAATTGCTATAAGTGCATGCGTAGTGCTGTGATAAAATTGATTTTACGTACATCCGCAAAAACTGTCTTCCGTGCAATATTCTCTACTTTTAAGCTGCTCTATTAAGCCTAGTTTCCATGTGCCACAATTTATTGCGACTATCCGACTAGTCGATTTTGCGTCCATGCGTTTACAATGTGTGACTATGCGTCTTGGCGGCTTTGGCTTCCATGCTCTTGAAATGTTCCTGCTCTTTCCCAGTATGCATTGCGCGTCGGCTTTCGAAAAAGCATGGCATCTAGTTTAGCGAAGCATCGTGCCATTTTAAAACTGTTTTCAGCCATCTATAAAAAATATGTTATGAGACTGACCATGTTGTTTTAAAGCCTTTCGAGCTAATTGAAGCGAGTATTTCTAAGGAAATTCTTATGTACAACACTATTTGGTATCGCGCTGACGGGACAAGAGTGGGGGGTGCAGAGGAGTAGGCTACGGCCGAGGAAGCCTCATCTGTTTCCCTTTGAAGAAATGGACTCTTGAAATAGCAAATAGAGTCCTTGAGATTTGTTGGGTTTTTTTTTATGGCTATATAACTCCTTCTATTAATCAAGATTATAAATTTATTTCCTCAAATATATAAATACATAAACATATAAATACATAAATATCAATAACATAAAAAAATCGTTAAATTTTCCAAACAAGTAAAATGAAAACAAGTAATCGATAAGTTACAATAGCGAAAGAAATATACCCTGATTGAAGAAATGTATTTTATAAATATAGCAGAATTAAGATTATCCCAAGAGTAATTTCTTTCTGAAAATCAGTAATGAAAAACAAATAGAAAAAAATGGCAAAAATGCAAATAAAGGTAAATAATACATTAAAAAGAAAATAGTTTTTAAGAAGTATTAAAAAAACAAAAAGAAAGAAAGAAAATGAAACAAAAGAAATTATACATAGAATACACAGTAAAAAAAACTGTAAACTTAGGTATAAAAGCTAAAGAACCAGTAAGAAAACTGAAAAGAAAAAAAAAATGAAAATCCTTAAAAGATGAATTATGACTAAAGCAACCAGTTATGAAACAGTTCGTAATTTGAATTTTATTAAATTTAAAAATGAGTTTTTTTAAAAAGTATATTATTAAGATAAAAAATAATACAATTCTTGT
>JAHWFO010025106.1:192685-218117 GCA_023313115.1 Rhysida immarginata
AGCTTCCAACGGGGGATTGTTGTGATCGCTTTTGGAGAAATTGTGTGCGTGAGTTTTCGTTTGTTGTGAAATTTTTTTTGTAAAAATTTAAGAGATTCGTTTGTTTGTTTTTTTTGGTTTTGATTCGGTTGTGGTATTGATCGAAAGCTGTTTTGTTGCATTTTTCCGTCTTGCAATGTAGTTTAGTACTTTTGTGATGAAAATGTTTAAAATCACATGTAAAATCCATGAACTTTGGAAAAAGGAGTCGAATGTCAGAAGGAAAAGTAAGATAATATGTGCAGAATATGATAGTCGTAATTTGCATAAATAACTCAATTTTTAAGAATGTTCTTGGGACAATCTTATACTTTACACCTTTAACGTGATGACTTGAGCAAGACAGTCAAGGACTCAGGATGAAATGGTGCACGATGGAACCAGCGAGATGGATCTGCGTCTGTTCAGCGAAAGCAAGGCTGGAGCGCCAGACGGGAACCTCGTATGATTCAGCATAGGTGGGCGAGTATGTCGACAATCTCCAGGGTGGGAGAATTCCTCCCACCTGTTCCAACAATATGTGGTGACTGCTCTGAAGGGAAGGGTCGGGGAGAGCATCCACATGTTCCTGGATGATATACTGATTAGTACAGCAATGCTCCAGGAGCATGTGGAAGTTCTCCGGTGTGGTGCTGGGGAGGTTCAGGGCATGTGGGTTGGTCGTTAAGCCGGCCAAATGCCAGTTTTGCACCCCGAGCATGCATTACCTGGGACACGTCATCGCAGCGGAGGGAGCCCATCCCGATCCGGGCAACGTAGAGGCAATCCTGAAGCTGGCGGAACCCAGGAATGTACGTGAAGTTAGCAGCTTTGTGGGGTCGGTGAATTTTTATCGACCCTTCATACCGGAACTTTCCGGAATTTTAACTGAGCTGACGAAGAAAGGGGTGACGTTCCAATGGAGCGCCGCTTGTAAGACAGCGTTTGACTATATAAAAAGGGTCCTGAGCAGCGAGCCTCTGCTAACCCCCCCAAATTACCATCAGGAATTCCTCCTTTCGACCGATGCATCGGCACACGCTATTGGAGCTGTTCTCCAGCAAGAAGTCAAAGGAGTCCTGCAGCCCATTGCCTATTTCAGCAAAAAACTGCAGGGGGGGGAGTGTAATTACTCTGTAATCGAGAAAGAGGCTCTAGCTATAGTCCGAGCAGCCGGCCACTTTCGCCACATCATTCTTGGACACCCGACCTCTGTGCTAACGGACCACCAGCCTCTAGCATTCATCCAACGCATGCGTAACACCAATCAGCGTATGTTGAGGTGGGCGCTAGAGCTGGAGGAGTATGGTTTCGTGTATAAGTACATGGCGGGCAAAAAGAATGTGGTGGCCGACCTATTGTCTCGGCATTGCTGCTCAGTGGTGACCGAGCTGTCTGCCCCATGGACACGTGAGGAGATCTTGGAGGCCCAGCGGGAGGATGGGTGGATCCGAGAGATCGCCAGGAAGATCGAAACCCAGGCCAACGTGGGCGATACGGGAGGTCAGTTTACATTGCAAGACGGGTTAATAATGTATGTTAGAGATAGGAACAATGAAAAAAGCGCAAGGATATGCATACCGCAGAGTTTACGAAAAAAAATACTCTATAACTACTCTACAGAGTTTATTACTACGTGAAGAATATGAAATAATGAAACACAAAGTACTGAAACCAACAACTATACTCAATAACTAAACCATGTTCAAAAGAACGGATACGATCCAGCTGCTCCTAATTTCACCAAGATGAAAGCCACCTCCAACCGAACAAGAAATTAAGACCTCCAAAAGGTCTGCGCTTTTCCTTTCTAACCTATCTTTGTTTGTCGTAATGTTCTCTTTATTCTGTAATTATTCCATTGGCCCTAACACTCTGTATAGTTTGTATAAATACCAGGTCTGGCCAGCCTCACATCTCTGTAGCTTAACCGCCTCCGATGATAACGTCTAGATGAAACGCGTCAGGCAAATAAAAGGTTTCTACCGCACTTCTTTGGACTCTTTCTTTTACAACAGACATTATGATGATGCTCGACGAACTCCAGGTATGTGAAAAAAAATAGTTGAGTGGCACCATAATGGACTGTTAGGCAGGCATCGAGGCATCAATGCAACCACTCGTAAGCTGCATCAACGCTACTTTTGGCCAGGTATGAGAGAAGAAGTGAGGCAGCGGGTACAATATTGTGAGCCATGTCAACGAGTCAAGAATAATTTAGCGCAGGCACCCACTGGCAGGAAGGGGTGGTCGCGGACTACCCGTTCCAAAAGGTCGCTATAGATGTGGTGGGTCCGGTGCAACGTACAAATAGAGGAAACCGGTTCATACTCGTAATGACTGACATCTTTACACGGTATGCTGAGGCCAATGCATTGCCCGACCAGACAGCGGAGTCTATTACACGATCTTTCGCGCGTAATATAGTTTGTCGTTACGGGGTGCCACGGCAGGTGATCAGCGACCATGGGGCCAACTTTACCTCAGTGGTGTTCAGGGTGGTATGTGACGATCTGCATATCACGCATAAACTAACAACAGCGTACCGCCCAACATCCAATGGTATCGCAGAGCGATGTAACAAATCACTGTGCGAGGCCATAGCGACATTATTTAACGAACACCCTGAGGAATGGGACTGCGTGCTGGACTTCGCATTATATGCACTGCGAACCAGCCAGCATGAGGCCACCGAGGAGAGCCCGGCTTTCCTACTGTACGGTTTTGACCCGGGCTCACTCGAGGGATGCCTTAGTGGTGACAACGAGGAGGAAAGGGATACACTGAATGTGGTGAAATATCGGTCAGAAATGGTAGAAAGGCTGATGCAAACATGAGACTTGGTCAGGTTGAGAGATGGTCAAAAGCGTCGTAATCGGTTGAAGAGTATAAATAAAAACCGGGAATCACATGAACTGTTGATTGGTAGTCAAGTATGGCTGTTGCGAAAGGGGGGAACCAAGCAGAAGTTTTGCGCGAAATTCCTTGGGCCATACAGGATATTGCGCCAGGTATCACTCGTCAACTATGGAATTGAGGAGGTTCACAATCATAATAGGTCCGTCGTCCAGGTTGTTAGGCTTAAACTGTGTTGGTTAGACCCGGAGAACGAGTATACTAAGAAGCGGAAGAAAAGGGTTGAACCTAAACGCAAATGTATAAGCGAGAAAGACGTGAAAGAGGACGAAGAAGCGGATGAGTGGGAGCCAATAGTAAGGACGAGACAAGAGAGGGTGCTTATGGGAAGGGAAGCAATGGCACAAGAACCCCTTCAGCCATTACAAGAAGATGTAGATAGTGTAGTGGATGATGAAGAAAGGGGTATGTGCGCTGAAGCGCCTGGGCGAGAACCTAAAAAAAAATGGTAGTATTAATCAACCTCAGGTGAACCAAGAAGAGACCACAGTTATTCAACGTTATGCACTAAGAAACCGAGCGTGCCCAGCCTACTGGGTAATTCATAGAGGGAAGTTTAGGAAGTAAATGGGTGATGAAGAATGTGTTCAGCCATTTTATTGTTTGATCAATTAAATTATTTGTTTTTGTTGTACGATTGAGATTTATTGAAATTTGTGTGTGTTAGTTGTTGTGAGTGTTATGGTAGTAAAAGGTGAATGGATTATTTTCTTTTGTTAGACGTAAATGTTTTGGTGTTGCGTAATTGGATTTACTGGTGATGATGATGGTATGATGATGGCACGCTTAATGATGCATTCATGGTTCTAGGTTGTGTGACAGCATATGAAATTATTTTGTGTTTAAGGAGTTTTTTGAATCAGTGTGTAAGCAAATTGGAATTATATGCTTATGGGGGTTAATTGATTTGTAGGGGATTTCAAGGTGTCTAATCCGAACATAACCCTTGATAGGGTATGTTCAAGTCCTGTCATTGGGGGTATGTGACGTTCCAGTGTAGCAATCACATGTGTTACATATTTAACTAGGTAGGGGTCGGTATGAATAAAAATATTTTGTGTATTTAGTTGATTACGCAATTGTTGGGCCATTTTTTTTTGTAGTGCTTATAATGAGTGTGCGTTCGTTCTATGCGTGTGCTGTGTGTAGTGTAAAGTGAAATATAAGTGCGCGTTGTTTTTTTTGTTGTATGAATGAGTAGTAAAAATCCTCTGTGGGCGATCGTAAATGGTCCTTTGTTGGAGCAGCTATTGTTAGGATGTTTTCCCAGAAAATTGCTCAGCTTCCAAGGGGGGATTGTTGCGATCGCTTTCGGAGAAATTGTGTGTGTGAGTTTT
Source organism: Rhysida immarginata (assembly GCA_023313115.1). Classification (NCBI taxonomy): domain Eukaryota; kingdom Metazoa; phylum Arthropoda; class Chilopoda; order Scolopendromorpha; family Scolopendridae; genus Rhysida; species Rhysida immarginata. Next base: position 196,957 of record JAHWFO010025106.1, read on the forward strand.
CGTTTGTTGTGAAATTTTTTTTGTAAATATTTGAGAGATTCGTTTTTGTTTTTTTTTGGTTTGATTCGGTCGTGGTATCGATCGAAAGCTGTTTTGTTGCATTTTTCCGTCTTGCAATGTAGTTTAGTACTTTTGTGATGAAAATGTTCAAAATCACATGTAAAATCCATGAACTTTGGAAAAAGGCGTCGAATGTCAGAAGGAAAAGTAAGATAATATGTGCAGAATATGATAGTCGTAATTTGCATAAATAACTCAATTTTTAAGAATGTTCTTGGGGCAATCTTATACTTTACACCTTTAACGTGACGACTTGAGCAAGACAGTCGAGGACTCAGGACGAAATGGTGCACGATGGAACCAGCAAGATGGATCTGTGCCCGTTCAGCGAAAGCGAGGCTGGAGCGCCCGACGGGAACCTCGTATGATTCAGCATAGGTGGGCGAGTATGTCGACAATCTCCGGTGAGTGGTATAAAACAGTTAGTTAATGCGAGGGCAGCAACTAGACAGTTTTGTTCTGGTGTTCAAGTCTGCAATGTCAACAGTCCTCCCGCCATTCACTTTATTATCCTTAGACATAATCTATATTTTTGCTTACACCTTACCAAAACCTTACTCTTAATTCACTAAGGTACTTTTCGGGCCCCATCTATTAAGTAAAAGGACCAATCATCAGGACGTAACGCTATATATTTACATATCAATTACAATAAGTAACCGGTACACCTGCCTGTGTAATAGGTGAAGCGGGGGTTCATTCGTGCATTGGCAGTGCTGACTAACTGGATACTTAATCAGCGTGAGGGTGGCTGATATAGAACTACGCACTCCCGGATCAAATATTCCACTTTCCTATGCATGGAAGCGTGATGCACTTTTTATACTGTACATGTAGGGGGGAAGAACAGAAACCCCTCTTGGTGAGTGTGGTCCTCATGTCTCCCACACACCCACTGGCGAGCTTGAGCTTATCCTTCAAACGGTCAACAACATACAGTTACAGGAGCCTGCCCACTATTCCAGCAAACGTACCCGTTATATTTTACTATGCGACTGTCAACTGACTTAAACCTCTAGACCCCTTACACAACAGGGTGCTTAATAGGTACAGCTGAATTTAATCATATTATTATTCCTAAACAGTTACAAATGGAATTGTAAAATTTTAGCATTAGCAGTTCACAGTACGGTTGAGCTTAAACAATTCTCGAGCGCAGTTGTTACGGCTTAAAGTTCTTGCAAACATGCCAAGGGCAGGAGGACCGTTGACATTGCAGACTTGAACACCGGAACAAAGCTGTCTAGTTGCTGCCCTCGCATTAACTAACTGTTTTATACCACTCATGGAGATTGTCGACATACTCGCCCACCTATGCTGAATCATACGAGGTTCCCGTCTGGCGGTCCAGCCTCGCATGTTCGAGTGCAGATCCATATGCTGAACGAGTGCAGATCCATCTCGCTGGTTCCATCCTGCACCATTTCGTCCTGAGTCCTCGACTGTCTTGCTCAAGTCATCACGTTAAAGATGTAAAGTATAAGATTGTCCCAAGAACATTATTAAAAATTGAGTTATTTATGCAAATTACAACTATCATATTCTGCACATATTATCTTACTTTTCCTTCCAACATTCGACTCCTTTTACCAAAGTTCATGGATTTTCTAATGGAATACAGCAGTATCGTGGTTTCTTTCAATTAAAATCGGTCTCGAACCTTAGCAATCTTCCACCTCGGTGTCATTCTTCGAACGTTAGGACCTTATAGATCATATTGTTGGGACAGGGGTACGCTACAAATTAAAATGAAATAAAAATTATTGGTAATAATAAATTGAATATAATTTCAAAAGTAAATAAATAAATAAAATAAATAAATATTTATTCAGGGTTTCCTGGCTGAACCAGTTGCTAGGCAATATCAGTCACAAAACAAGGTAAGGATATCAGAGACTGACACAAAGCAAAGTTTTATTAATCTTTAATATTATTTAAAAAAACAAATGATAAATAAAATATAATAAATTCAAATTAAATAAAATGAGATTTACAAAATAAAACAGATATAAATAAAACTAAATAAAACAACATGATTAAATGAAATTAAAGTAAATACACTGATTAAGACAACAAAGAACAGAGAGGTGTTTGAAGAAATGATCGCCAACATCGCTCCAAAATAGACACAATAGGGATTTTCTAAGTTGATGTCATCAATGTGTTGACACAAGGGATTGTGGGATACTGGGATGAAAACAACAGCATTCTGCATTCATTTTGTCACGTTTCACTTACTCTCTGCAGTTTCTGATTTTATTTTCTGCTTTTATATTAATAATGCAAATATACCATTTCAAGATGCTTTTATCTTTTATCTTTAATTAATATTTCTCAAGTACATGGTGATTATAAAATAAGTTTGCCTACTCAGAGCCCTCTAGAGCCCAATCTAATGAACTGATTATGATGCACATTGAAATGTTGGCTATTCAGACCACGGGGGAGAGATTTCCAGAAAGAAAAAAATTAGTGCAAATTTTCAGCACCAGGTGAAACTGTAGCGCTGTGGAATAACAAATGGAGATTTTAAAGCTATGAGGGTGAATCAAAAAGTAAGCTACACTCTGAAAGAGTAAAAACAGATGTAAGTTAAGATCCCATACAGACATTCTGAGAAAACATGCATATTTTTTCACTTTTCTAAATAATCACCCAACATTTGTAAATAATTGTCTGAATGTGAAATTAACTTTTCCATGCCACTGCATAAAAATCCGCTCCCTCGTTTCTCAACCAGATCAGCACACTCCCATAAGAAACGATAAGCACTCTGGCAATTTCTTTAATTCTAATTCGTCGATTGTCCAGAATCATTTCATTAATGTGGGGAATGTGCTTGGGAATGTTGGACGTGGATGGTCTTCCTACGTGGTATTCGTCTGTCAAATCTGAATGCCCATTTTCGACCTGCTGGCTGCACTTCACAACTGCAGGACAAGAAATCACATTATCCCCATAGACACTGTGAATTTCCTTATGGATTTCTGTGCAAGTTAAGCCATTCACCCACAAAAAACGGATTGTTCCGCGAATCTAGTACTTCGAGTGTACAACCAGTTGCTGCACCATGACAACAATACTCTTGGATATGCAGTAAATGCCTGAAAACATGAGATCATGCCACATTGCAATTATAGACATACAGGCAACATCCTTAAAAACGGCGTACGATGTCGGTGCTCTTCGACCACAGATGTTGCTGAGTGTAACTTCCTCATGCTCCAGAGGAGGGAGAGGTATCATTACTTGGGGGTACCCAAAGGTAACCACCACTCCCACCTAGGAACAATCACAGCTTCGAGACCTGTTAATAAAAGATGACGATAGGCTTTGTGGAGTAAAAAAAACAAATTTTGCTATGATTTATTTAAAGACAAAAAATACAAAAACCCAATTATCATATGACTCCAAAATACAACTAGGGGCCCCTACTTAGAGTTAGATTAACCCTGATAAAACTTAATGACACCAGTCTTCTCCACCTCGGCAGCAAAAATTTCTCTCTATCTACACTGCTCATGGCTTAACAAGCTCCACGAAAATCCATTGGGTGGGAACGGTGCAGCATCCTATGCAAGATAGCTGGACACTCATATATGTAATTATTTATAAAGAGGCCTCTTTACTATAAAAAACCAGATAGCGACCTCAGGGGATCTATTAATACTAGTCATCGGCTATATGAGACACAGTCCTTTCCTTACAATGAAGGGTAACTGTCCTCCGTGGCCTTATTCAGTATGAGTGCGCATTTAGGAATAATACTTAAGATGACCCAAATGAGGAAATTGCTAGTTAGTAGCCGATATATACAATTAAACTTAGGATCATTAATGGCACCCGCTAAAATGACTCATGTTTCATAATATCATATATATTTAAATTAGAAGAAAAATACAAATCTTATTTTAAGTATAACCTTCGAGTATTACGAAAGCGCCTTAAAAAAAAAAGAAATGTATAATTACTGGGGGGCCATTGAGACTTATTTATATCGGTTTTTTTAAATTTATTCTTCTTGGAGTTCGTCAGTTTAGCATATTTTATGTTAAATTTATAATGTAAAATTCATTGTAATTTTGCCTTATAGATATGCAATAACATATATATAAATAATTACATATATGAGGGTCTTGTTTGCATTTTCTGAAGCTAATAGCAGGAGGCATACCATGGAATAACACAGAATGGACAGCTCAGCTTTTCGGTGGCAGTGACCTTCAAGCAGTGCTTCTAATGGATGGGTGGACTCGGGAGTTCGCTAAGCATAGGAATAGCATTAGGAAATAGGTGCTGTTTGAATGTATTTCATTATTAAATTTATTTTTCTTTCTTCATTTCATTTTCAATAAATAAAAAAGTTAACTTTAAGTCTGTATATGAATTTGTTTCTTCTATACAATGAAAATAAAGTCATTTAAGACATGTTTACTTATCTATTAAAACTTTCAAAGTAGCCCATTTCTTAGAGTAATATTGTTAATTAAAAAGTTAACTTTTGATTTATCATATCTTTTGTAAAAGTGTATTCAGAATTTTTATATGTTTATATATAGTATTAAATAAAAGCTTTTTAGCATGATGTTTGCTTAACTGTATAACTAAAAAAATTGTCAGTTTCTTACATTAATTTCATTAAATGAAAAGTGAAAAATTATCTTTTTAAACCCTCACATTATTTACGAAACTGTGAAAATAAAAGCATTTTAAATTTACATTTTGCTTATTTTTAAAATTGAAATAAATCCACTTTCTTCGATTAACTAAGCAGAGTTCTTAATTAAAATTAAATACTTTAACGTTTACCTAGTGGATTAATAATATCTGGAAAAATCTTTTCATTAGGTTGATGCAGAAATAATTTCTTTTTCTTATTTGCTTTTAACATGTATGCTGGTTTTAATAGTACCTCCTTAATCAAATAGATTTTTTAATAGCCATTTGTCTCTTTATTAAAGATCTCAACTCCTGGTGGTATTGAATGAGAAGTGGGTCTTGTGGGATTTCCATTTCTTGAAGAACCTTTGCAAATCACATTCGCCCTATGGGAGGGTTTACCTTATTGGTGGAGACTGCTAATATGTCATTGATTAGTGCTGCGATATTTGAACCCGTTCTGTCCCCTTTAACAGTCACAATACCTTTTTCACCACATGAGATTATTTTTGGATAATTCTGTAGACGTTTGAATAAACATCAGTGTTAAAAGGTGAGTAAGAGCACCATCCGTAATATTATTGGCATAATCACCATCATGTTCACGGGTTATATTTGCAATCAAAGACGAACGAAATTCCAAAATATACACAAATTATTGCGGTATAAGAAATGGATATGATTCAGGCAAACTTCGTGGTGTTAATGGCAGGGAGTTGTAAGTAGTTCCTAAAAGTGTCATTCTGGAACAATTGAACACCATCACTTCTTGTCCACTTCCAATTCCAACTCTCTGATTGGTGAGATCAGACCTCGTGACCATCATTTTGTGTCGTCACTTCCCATCACCATTTTGAATCAAGGGTTATGGGATTGTACTTCCGATTGATTGATTTGTCAAATATTAATTAAAATTGCATTCTCAAATGTGACTTTCTTCGTCGAACTGTAGGCAAAGATAATGATTCGAAGGCTATTGGTCGGATGATTTCTGATGTAATAAATTGGCTCTGGTTGGTGTCTTACTGACTACAAAACATTAAACAAGGTGGCTGATAGTCAAAAAATGAAAAGGAATAATGTAAAAATAATTGTTTTTAAAAAGTTAATATTGAGTACTTCTACCTTTTCCAGAAAATATTCGAACTCTTTACGTTAGTAATGATCATATATCTGTTTTAGTGCTCATGTATTTTTGCTTTTCCAACAATGATCAAGTCCTGTTATTCATATTATCCATTCTAGTTGACAGAATCTTTGATTGATGAGCACCCTGCGTTTCATTTCTATTGTTAGAACATGAATACATGAAGTAGCTCTCATCCTGCTTTAATGACTTTTATTAATTTGTAATAGCTCTTCGAATTTTTGTTCCATGGGCAATGTTAATTTTTCATTTTTCATGTTAATTTATTTAAAAATTCAATTATTTATTAATTATAAACTATTTTTGTGTTAATTATTGGGGAAAATGCTTTGTTGAGTAGGAACCAACTAATCAATATATTTAGTGTATCTTTTATATATGATTTTAGAGAATATGTAGCTGTACATTTTCATATTATGAGAGCTAAGAATACATATGAAATTGGATATGTATACTTTTTCTTTGTTTTGGATGAACTTGTTTCAAGAACTACAGCCCTACTCTCTCATCTACAGGCCTACTCCTGGGAAAAATCTGGGAGAAAATAATTCAAACCTTAAAAAAATAAATATATGTACATCGAGATACTTATGCATATACAGAATTTACCGCATATAAGTTATAATATAGTGCATTGGTCTGCATATTTTCCACTTGAAATTTTTCACTTTTCATCAACAGAAATAAATAATTCCAACAGGAATAGATGAAAAGCAATTAACAAATCTTTTTCAGATTCCTCTATTCTCTGTTTTTTTATGGCAGCCTAAATTTTAATATTGTACACTTCATCTGATGACAAAATAAGATGATCATTATAGACTTTGGAGAACAATATTTTCTATTGTCAAAGGTTTCGGAAATGAAAGAACACCCTCATCTGAATCATTCTGAATTTTATAAGTAGACATAGATTTTTTAGGTCCATAAAATGAACTTGTTGATAGAATGTCAGAATTTTCAATTGAGAGAATACGTGTAGTTTTTGATGTAAAGCAGCTGGTACTAAGGAGGGTGTGGATGTTATGGATGTGACGGCATCACTTAAGTTTTTATATCTGACCCATGTTGCATACATTTGGTCGTGATAATTTTCCACTCTTTTCCTGAAAAGAATTCGAAAGTTTCCCTCTGTTGTTCTGTTAAAAGCAGCAAAGGCTAAATCGGATGGACAATCGTCTGAATGAATTTCATCCAGATCATTCTCACCTTCATGTCTAAGAATCTGTTCTGTGGATTCTTCTCCATCATTGCTGCCTACTTCATTTTCCTTATCTCCAATATCTAGGCTCCTACAAGGGTGAAAATATTGTTTTCCTGTCTGTAAGATTATAGGATGGACATCCTCATTTGCACCACCCGATTTTAAAATGTCAGCATCTGGATTTGTTCGTAGGGATAGAGCATACATTTGTCCTGGCATGTATGCTTCTTTTGCCACAGAATTTATGTTAAATGGATATATGCCACAAGCTTTAAATCCAGATAAGATATTTGGTGGATTGAAAGATTTCTCCCAAGCAAGATTGAGGACTCGGCAGATTGTACTTTTGTTCTGTGTGAATGAAATATCATTAATTTCACTCAAATAAACATCAAAGGCTCACTTGAAAGAAAAAAACACAGTGCTATCCAGTGGTTGAAGCCACTTTGACGTGTGTGAAGGCAACTCCACTAGAATAATTTTTTCTTCTGTTGCCAGAGAAATGATCTCCACAAATGAATGGGACTCGTGGTCATCAAATATCAACATTTGAGGGCGTGTATCTCCAATGTTAGGAAGAAATACATTTGTAAACCACAATTTGCAAATTCCACGTTTTGTCCAGCCACTGTCTGAAATGCTGAAGAATGTGTTCGTTGGAGCATCTTTGGTGTTCAGAGCTTTGAGAGAATGCTTGGTTTTCCACTTTACAATAACGTCGGGTGGCAATGAATCACCAGCAGCATTTACACATACAATGATCATCATCATCTGCCTGTTTCCCGTTGTTTATCCATGGATGTATTTAGCTGCTTTATGTGCCACAACCTTAATTGGAGTGTGTTCCAATGTGATACCTGTTTCATCCATGTTCCATATTAAACTTGGCTTGCTTTCATTATTGTTTGCATCCCAGTGCATCGAAATACAACTTCACTAAATTTTGGTTCATTTTCATATGACGAACAGAAGCTGTAGCCACTAGCTTTCGCTGCACTACATCTCATGACGTTTTTTCAATATTCTCCACCACTTGTCACTTGGTGATGACTTCTTAAAAGGTGTTCCCCTTTTTGCTGCTAGTTCCCCAGCATATCGCATGAACTGTTACTTCCCAAAGCCAAAGTATAAACTGGAGATTGTCTTCAAACATGGGATAAAATTTTTCGATTGAAAAATGGAAGGAAATATTTTGTGACCCGGATTCGAACCTAACTGTCACAAGGTGTCTGAAGACAACCAAGTTGGCTGTAATTATAGCTTGGCTGTCCGGGTGTCTGCGATAGCCCAATTGGTAGAGGTGTCGGCCATGATAGTCGAGGTTCCTGTTTCGAATCCAGGTCGCAGAATTTTTCCTTTTATTTTTCAATTGAAAAATTATGAAATGCCTTAGTGGTTATACTAATACTTTTCTGTTTATAACCCGACTTTCAACGTATATGGTTCTGATCCTCAAAACATAAATTCAACAGAACCGTACAAGCGTACATCATGAACGTCAGAAACATCAACCTTTTCGCACGAGTGTACAAGATGATGAAGGATGGCTGTGACTGCTCCATAGAAAACGTTCAAATGTGGATAATAGCACGATCCCAGAAGATATAATTTGTCAATTGTCAATGGTTTGGTTTGTACGAAATTAACGTCCTTTTCAACTGCCGTGGTCATTTCAGGATGGCTTTATAGGGGCTGCAAATTTTGCCTCGTAATGGCCATGGTGGTGGGCAAGTTTGGGAAACCAAACTCACATTTACATGCAATCCAAATTGGACTTAAATAACAGAACAGCTGGCTCCGTACGAAACTTCGATGCAAAGACCCAACATCGTCTTGGCAGTCTTTGGTTGAAATTGAGGGTATTTGTCGACGACCTGACTAAAAATTCGGTGCTTGGGAAGCTGGTGGCATGGATGAAGTGTCATTGAGTTCCAGAAAATAGGTAATGAATTAGGACAAACCAATATAAAATGATGTGATTCTCAAAGGCAATTACTTAAATGTATCCATTTCTTCCAAGAATACCTATGATTCTCAAAACATAAATTTCACAATCTGTAAGCCTGCTTGCCTTGCCTCTAGTATCCATTATACTGCAACTTATTAGCTAAGTCGTCCTGCTTTGAAATAGTGATAAAGATATTTGTGTGGTGATTTTAATGCGTCTGACAACTGAACTATCTACAACAAACACAGAAAATCCAGAATTGGGTTTAAGACTTAAATAAAAAATTAAACTGTTAGTTTCATTCTTATCATTTTTACCTGAATTCTCTATGAATTGCAGTGCTTCTCGGTTATTTTTTTTACAATATGAAATTAAACCAATCACACCCAATGAATAAAAGCCAATCAAACCAATTTATAATTTCTTCATTAACTAATCACTGGCCTGTAATAATATTAATATGAACAATAAACTATTAGATGAAAAAACTAAGTTATAAAAAATTAAACTTATTAATTCATTAAGATTGAATATTTTAATCACAAAAAGATTAGAGTTATCACATGACTTAATGTATAAATGTGTTGAGAAGTATGAAATAGAGTCTTGGGTGAATAACCGGCACTTTCCAATTCTTAACCCATTCGTAAATTAATAAAGTATGAATTACTAATGCTCAAGTTGATTTATTAGCATTTTGAACAATGAAGAATACAAGCAGGGAATGGATGAAGGTAAGATGAAAACAAAGCCCTCAGTAAATTAGTGATTTTCTCCAAAATTTATGGCAAAGAGAAACTCCACATTTCGCAGGCAAAAATTTCCTGAAACTTATTATCAATCTAAAATCAATTAATCATTTTTCCAGAAGTCTAATTAAAAGAAATAAGAAATATTATCTGTAATTAAAAATGAAAATTTATAAACAAATCAAATTAAAGTAATCAAATTCAAAAAATAATTAAGAAAAAACAAAGATGTTTTTAAACGCCGAGTAATAAGTATTCGGTATAAATCGCTTGATATCAAGTGCCAGGAATAGATGAAGGCAGATTAATTATAATATAGTTCCAGCGAGAATGCAGGTGCTGAACCCCGAACACTACCCCTCTTCATCCATTCTTGATACTTCGTATTTGTGATTCTTGAGGAATTTTTCAACAGAAAATGATGAATTTTTTTTAATGTCACAAGTGTCGCACAAAAAAATCCAAGTGTTGCAGTCCAAGTGATTCGAAATTTGCATTCCAAGTGGAATTTATATTTTATAAGAAATGTCTTTAATTATTTCTATACACTTGCTATATCTAAATGATGTACTCAGGGCTAGATGATTTCTCTCTATTCTACTAAAAATATGACTACGTTGTCATGAGGAATTGGTGGAGGGGGAGGGGAGTTTAAGATGGAACTCCTCATTGCCATCTTGGAAACGTCCAGCTGTGTAAAATTGGAACAAAACAAACAAATGGGAAGGGACAGAGGAGAAGGGGTAGCAGGGTACAGGGACACGTGCTATATAAAAAAATAAATTATAATAGTAAATTCCCTTCATCTATTCCTGTCTTTAACAATCAATAAACAATTAATCATGTATAGATGAACGGGGGAATGAATAAAAAAACAAACAAAACACAATCGTTTTCAAGAAAACCGATGTTAAAATTTCGAAAATTCTATCATTAATTTAAAAAACACATTAATTAATAAAAAAAATCAAATTAATCAAGCTTAGGTATTGCAGTCAGTACTAATTTGTTTTTGTTAAAGTTGTATTTTTGGTAACTTAAAATTATGAGTTTTTTATTGTTACACATGTCACACTAATTAATCGAAAATAATCAAAATTGTGTTTCGAGTGATGTCAAATTTACATATTTCTGAAGTTGACTTTTCATTTTATGAAAAAATGTCTTGTATTGTTTCTACACTCTTGCTCAAATTATATGATGCAATCATAGTTTGCTTTCATCTGTTCTCAAGTCATGAATTCCCTAATGGTGGCATTCATGGAAACAGTAGTCATGGACATCTGTAATAGGCCTAATCTGTCGCTATTCCCTATTTCCCCCCACACGAGCTTGGAATATTACGAAACTTGTGCAAAATCTGATGTCATACTCGTTGAAGGCATTAAGGTGGAGCGTCTTAATACCTGAGACTACTTTTCTTCTCTAACACCAGATGTCTCTTTCGTTTCTTGCCATTAATTCGGGAAACCGCTGATGTAGTCGCTATTCCAACTCCAAGGATGGTACCAACCATTACAATGGAGAGTCATATTTTCGTACCTTCATCTGTCCTTTACAATATTGAATTTAACCTGATTGATATCTTTTCTATGTGTTATCAATCAAATGATTTGAAAGTTATTTCCAAACAGATTGTTCGTATATTGAAAAAAATATGAAGAAATGCATTTGAGAAACTTAGAATGTGTATTCTTATGTAAAATATCTTTCAGATGACATATTTATTTTCTTAAAATAAAACGATGCTCTAATTAAACTAAAAAAATTTCAAATTTAATTGTTTTTTTTTCTATCTGTATGAGTAGTTTAAAGTTGTTATAAGAATTTTTATTTCAAAATAAATTAATTAAAAGTGTCGTATCGGCGATGGAATCCACATGTCTGTTTTTCAACTCTCTTTATGATCGTGCTTCGCGCATTCTATGCAGGAAGAAGTTTTAATTAAAAGTAAACAATTTCTTTTTTAAACAAAGCAAATTTTTTTTTGTCCAGAAATGATCGCAGTTATCCCTCTCTGGATACCTCAACACCCTCGTTATTTTAGCAGAATACAATCAAAGATTATGTACTTTTAACGATTGGAAATTAGAATTTTTGGTCGTACGGATGTTAGCTAGAACTGGGTTCTACTTTACAGGCATTGACGATATTTGCACCTGTCAATTTTGTAATATTTCTATTGGTGACTGGCGGAAAGAAGATGAGGTTGTGAGTGAACACCTGAAGTGGAGTCCGAAATGCATGTTTGCAAATTTCTTTTTTCTGATTTTCTTTAATGGTGATACGCACATTGAAGGTCGATTCATAATGATTAAGGGTATTCCACATTCTTTCACGCAATTGACAATGCCTTTTCATATGATGTAGAAGATTATAATCAAATGTATTAAATACTAAGTGAAAATTAATGAAAAAGTCTATAGTCTTGTTTATTCTCTTTTTTTTGCTCATCTTGGTTTTTCTTCCAAAATTTTTTTAAAATAAAATAGTAGGACCCCTCCCTCTGAAATTATTTTAAATCAATTAGAGCATAATTTCATTTTAAGAAATCAAACAGGTTATCTGAAAGATTTTTTACATAAGAATACACAAAGCAGAATTCTAAGTTTCTCAAATGCATTTCTTCATATTTTTTTCAATATATGAACAATCTTTATATAAGAGTAAGAGTTGTAATATTGAATAATTAATTTAAAATTATAACTCCTTTTGATTAAAAAATAAAAAAAAAAATAAATCTTAAAAATAATTGATAATGAAAATCACCAATGTGGAGAAATGCAATAATGAAGTGGACGGAAACACAGATAAATTGAAGGTCTTGTGGAGCAGGTTGGCCAGAAACACAGTTGAAAAGAAGAAACACAGGAAGGTCTTGGTGAAAAGAAGAAATAAAAATACACTAAATTTTGAGATATATGAAAAACCTACATACCACATTTTTTATCACAACAACCTTCACACAAAAAATTAATAATACAATTAAACAATATATACAAAGAATAAAATATCTCCCATTCTCAAAATATATCCCACAAAAATTAAAAAATCTGAAAATAAACCTAGCAAAAAATAAATATCTGATATGTCAAATTTGATGAATTCAACGAATAGGAAGTTCTGGGTGGCCTATCCCATGATGCACTTTTCATCATCCCAAATATGCAAATTTGGACACATTTAAAATTTATCTCAAAAACCCTAAGGGATAGAGAAAAAAACCCAATTGCAAATTTGTTCAACATAAAAAAACAAACAAAACAAAAAAAATCGTCCAAATTGGACCAACCAATCACCCACAATCACGTGGTGAACTGTTCGTAGCTTACAAACAGTCACACTGCACAAACAAGTTACTTCAAACAGTTTAAAAAAAAGTTAATCAACAAAATGCTCGATGTGACGACCATGGGCAGCACAACACAATTGGGCATGGAACCAAACTGACACCAAAACATCGGCAAGCATGGCTGGTATCACTCATCGGATTCATTGAACCAGAACCTCCAGTGAGGCGGGCTGCTTAGCATAAACCTTGTCCTTCAGGTATCCCCACAAGAAAAAGTCAAGTAGTGTAAAATTAGGGGAGCAGGTGGCCAACGAACAGGTCCTCCTCGGCCTATCCATTCTTGTCCAAACATCTCGCTTAGATGCTCGCGAATGACCAACCTGTAATGTGGAGGAGCTCCATCAGGCTGAAACCACATGCACTGATACGAGGCCAATGGCAAATTGTCAATGAAGTCTGTGACTATCACGTTGAGAATTTCAGCCCGGTAGCGTTCTGCAGTCAGTGTTCCATCAAAAAAATACCGTCCAACCACAGTGTCATTGTACAATCCACACCACACATTGATTCTCCAGTTCACTTGATGAGTTGCTTCTCGCAGACATCGTGGGTTTTCGTCTGACCGATGATGATGGTTGTGCCTGTTGATAACTCCATCCCTGGTGAACTGGGTTTCATCTGTCCACAACACCTCATGAATGAAGTTTGGATTGTCATCCAGGCAGGTAAGTAACCAGTTGCAGAAGGTGGCCCTAGCAAAATAATCCAGTGGCAGTAACTCCTGGTGACAATAGATATGGTATGGGTGAAAATGATGTGCATGTAGAATGTTGAGAACAGTTCTCTGATGGCTCCCAACATTTGCACCAATTGCTGCTTGTGTGGGGATATGCAGCAACTGCATCCAGAACTAGTGTTGTTGTATCCTCGTCACCTTGTGCCCTTGATCGTCCTCGTTCACCATAAACTTTCCCTGTAGCCTTGAATCTTTGAATAATGTGACTCATTGTTTGGCGAGATGGATGGCGTTCGTTAGGGTATCTGTCTCGATATAACCTAACTGCAGCATGTACGTTTCTCCTTGCCTCTCCGAAGCAGAAGATCATGTTGACCATTTCCGGAACTGTGTAGCTTGCCACCCTGGAATTGTTCTGTTTTCTATGTGCTGAAACATACCTTTTATTTGCTTTTCCGCATAAAAGTGAATGTGAGTAATGGTAATTTATGTTAATTTTTTGATTTGCATACTTTACATATCAACATTTAGATCACCACGTGATTGTGGGTGATTGGTTGGTCCGATTTGGATAATTTTGTTTTGCTTTGTTTGTTTTTTTTATGCTGAACAAGTTGGCAATTTTTTTTTTGAGATAAATTTTGAATGTGTCCTAATTTGCATATTTTGAATGATGAAAAGTGCACCATGGCATAGGCCACCCACAACTTCCTATTCATTGGATTCATCAAAATTGGCATATCTGCTTCAAACAAACTTTTTCCGGGAATTGGCACAATATTAAAACAAAGTGAAATAAAGGCAAAATACCAGAAAAAATAATAAAGGGAAAAATGTGGATTACAATATTAAGAAAAAAGAAAAAACACTCTTTGACCACAACAGAAATAAATTTGGAAAAATACGACCTGGAAGCGCTTTTCGAGGGCGAAGCTCTCATCATTCAGCAGATTCAGGGAGTAAAATGGGAAAATCCGATGATACTGATTGAAGTAAAGGGGGGACGAGTATTTATAGCGAAAATAAGCCAATCATAGAAACAGGTCAAACAGAGCAAGAGAGAATCAATGATTGGTTAAGCTGACCCACCATTGAATTAATTGGGAGTCGCTGATCGGGCCCCCATCAGAATTAAGTAAGCGATTGCTGTCAGTTGATTGAATGGCCATACTCTCGAAAGCGTCCAGCAGTCTTTTTTTGTTTATTGATTTTATAAGCTTCAAATTGTTTATGGAGACTTCGTGTCCTGTGTTTAGGGAATGTTTGGCGACGGCGGAGAGGTTGCTTCTACCATATTTTGTGTGGCGCAGATGATCCTTGAAACGGGTTAAAATGCTGCCAGACGTCTGGCCTTTGTAAATCTTCGGACATTGGGGGCATTTTATTTCATAGATACCAGATTTCTGGTGCTGGGGAACCTTGTCCTTCGGGTTGCCTAGTAAAAATCTTGCTTGGTTTGGGTTCCTAAATCAAAGGGAAAAATTATGTGGTTTAAAAACTGAATTGAGACCTCTAATCAGTTGTTTATTGTAGGGTAAGGAGATGGTCATTCTATTTTCTTTCGATTTTCGAAGGGTAGTGATGTCTGTAATAAATTTGTTAAATTTCCTTTTTCTAAGAAGGTCTGTGATAGTATTGGGGCTGTATCCATTCTTAGAGGCAATTTTCTTTATCATGGAAATTTCTTTTTTAAACACCGTGGCACTTAAGGGAAGATTAATGGCTCGGTCTATCATTGAAATAAAAGTGGACATTTTTTGGTTCCACGGATGGCTAGAATCGGATGTAATGAAATTAAGACGATTGGAGGGTTTACGGAACACATCAAAAGCTAAGGAATCCCCATTTCTTAAAATCAAAATGTCCAGGAAGGCTAATTTACCGTCGACTTCTTTTTCAAAAGTAAATTGAATGGTAGGGAAGAAACCGTTGATGTATTCAATAAATTTCTCCAATTCACACACACTGGTATCGAAAATAGCGAATACATCGTCAACATAGCGGTACCAGACTTCGGGAAAGTAGTGATTCTAATATTCTCAAGAAAATCTGCTTCAGTTCAAAAAATGAAAGGGGGGTTCAGACTTTTGTATTCACCCTGTATAGAAGCATTCACCACCAACATAACAAGAAATAACACAACTTAATACAAACAATGCAAAAGATATTCAATACAATACAATAATAAAACCTTTTACAAAGAGAAAAAAATACTAGAACAGATACCAAACATTAAAATCATACCAAAAATAACAAACAACATAACTAAGACATAAATAACAACCACCAATATAAAAACATCAAATGATCAAAACAGAAACACAATTTGTAATTTCAAAGACATTTGCCAAAATAATAAAGAAAAATGGGACACCACAAAACATAATATATCAAATTCCATGCGCCAATTGTCAACACATTTACACTGGTCAAACAAAAAGACAATTAATAACATGAATAAAAGAACATGAAAAAGCACTTAGAAACAAGGATAAAAATAATCATCTAGTGAACCACTGTATTAACAAAAGTCAAAATAAATTACAAAAAAGACTAATAAAAGAAACCATCAACATTATTTCGAATGAAAACAATTTAGCCAAACCATCTATAGAAATTGATAATAAATGGAAATTACTACTAAAAAAATAAAAAACTATAACACATAACCCAGACAATAACTCTTTAATTGCTGTCAATAATCCAATATCCTACCTTTAGAATTTAGAATTTTTATTTCTTTAGAATTGATTTACAGAGAGCCCTGACCGGAGCCTGTATGGCCAGCTGGTCGACGTGTGAGGTCTCCGATGGGGTAATTGTATAACAGATCTTAAGTATTAATTTATAGTAAAGGATTGGTATTATGTATCCTTTTTTAAAAAAAAAGAAAACAAATAACAATGGAAATTTATATGGTAGTTCGTGATGGAGTTAAGATGGATGAGGGGTTAGTAGTTAAGTATCGGTAGGAAAATGTATGAGATATAAAGAATCTTTAAAAGAAGTTGGGTTATATATAGGGATAATTGTAAATTGTAAAAAGTTTTAGTAGGGGTTAGTAGATATTTTATTAGATAGGAGCGAATATTTCAATAATTTTTTAAAAGTTGCACTTGTGGGAGATAATCGGATATGTTCAGGTAAATTGCCCCACCATCACAACAATCAAACACACATTGTTTTGATTTTATTGTTTACACTATTATGTTTTCATTATATTTTAACGGAAATTTCATTCAAAAAATTTTATAAACGGAAGATGGGAAAAAATATCCCGAAAACGTTTTTTTATTGTTTCAATTCCTATTAAAATTGTTATCAACGTTCTTGATCATCAGACTTTCATCATAGTTCTTCTTCTCCTGGTATTGTGTTTTTCCCTTGCTATTCTTGTAACATTCTCCTAGACCTTCATCAAGACCTTCCTGTGTTTCTTCTTTTCACCTGTGTTTCACCTGCTCCACAAGACCTTTGATTCATCTGTGTTTTCGTCCATTCATTATTGCAATTCTCCACATTGGTGACTTTCATTATCAATTGTTTTTAAGATTTATTTTATTTTTCGTTTTTTTATCAAAAGGAGTTATTATTTTAAATTAATTATTCAATATGAACCAACTGTTTGGAAATAACTTTCAAATCATTTGACTGATAAGAGATGTCAATCATGATGCATTCAATATTGTATAATTTAAGCATTTTATATAAAGGAAGATTATTTACAAAAAATTTCTTCTGTTAGGGTAAAACAGAATTATTTTTTTCTTGAATTGAGTTTCAGTGCACACAATTTGATATATTTGATTAAAGTATTTCTAATGATAAAATAGGTAGTTTGGTATGCTTTTGTGCTAATTGCATTAATATAGTCATTGAATGATAGCTATGAATAGAATATGACTCCTAGATCTTTAGTATTTGATTTTTGTTGAAGAAGAGAATTTTTTAAAGTTAAAGCTGAAGTACTGAGAGATATTTAAGTGAATAAGTTATAATGGTACCATAATAATCATACATTTTTTTTGATAAACCTAATTTTTTCATTCATTTTATTAGTATGCATCATAAATACTTTTTTTTAGCATCAGAGCAATTGAAAGAAGCTGTCATATCTTTATGTTTTAAAAGTTAGTGGTCAGGCAGAATCAGTAAAAGTTGTTATTTCTGGTGGATTGAATTTTTTTTGAGTATTTCCAAGTTTTGGTATAAAAAACTGAGATATCAATAAAAGAATTCGTTTCATTAAAAACAATGTTCAGTTTTCAATCTATTTCGTTTTTGAAAATATTTCGTTAAAATTTCAATATTGATTCTTTTCTTTTGCCATTCATTTTTTGAGGATGATGTAATTGCTTCCTTATAATTTTTTGGAATAACTTCTACATGGCATTCTTCTAAGTCAACATTTGCATTATTATGACTGTTATATAAAATAACATTTTCATTTACAGGACCAGTATAATCATTTTTACCGTGAAAATTAAAAATAATTTACTATATGGAGGGGATGGGTGGTGGGCCATTCACTGAAATGGATGGGCCCTCCTTAAAAGGTGTTTCACCAAATTGTTTTCTGAATACTATTAATTAAAAAAACGTGGTAACTGTCGTTCTTCATTTTTTTGTCGTTATATTAAATGTGTGATCTTATAATTTTAAAAAGTATAAATATTCACTAATTTTGATTAAATAATTGCCTTTATAGATATACAAGTGTCTATCAAACAGCAACAGAAGATTTACCCATCATGACTCTCAGTCAAGTCATGAAGGATCAGCGTTTGTGAAAAAAAAATAATAAAATGAAAAATAAATAAAATTGAACTAAACTATTATAAGGGTCGTACAAATTAAGACGAAAATTTGTGTGGGGAAAAAAAAGACGACGTGTAGGATCATAAGTTTTGGTTTTCAACATTTGCGAAATCCCACGTGCAAATTGAACAATAGGTTGCAAGTGTTGCATCACGTGAGAAAGAACGATAGCTCGCGCTTCAAAGCTCTGCGAGTGAGCGCTTCGTCCAAACAAGCAATAGCAAACAAATCAAAGTCAAATCGCTAAAAAATCAAAAGCAATCGCAAGGAGCATGGGGAGGGTCATATTGACAGTGGTTTTTAATCGCAAAGGCCCGAATTTACTGGACGTTCTTGAAAAAGGCACCACAGTTTACGCAGCATGATAAGAAGAAACATTGAAGGCACTGCGTGCGGCTATCAAATGCAAGCATCCTGGACGTCTTACAGAAGGAGAGCTTCTTCTTCGCGAAAGGCGCGTCCTCACACCTCGAAAGCAACAGTAGACCTCATCAAAATTTCAACTGGCAAGCAATGAAGCATCCACCTTACAGCCCCGACTTATCCCCATGTGACTTTCACGTGTTTGGGTATCTCAAAAAATATATGAAAGGCCGCGAGTTTCAGTTGGACGATGAAGTGAAGGAAGAGGTTTTGGAATGGTTCCACCACAACCGAAAGACTTCTTCCATAAAGGAATTACATGCCTTCTTACACAGTGGGAAAAATGCCTTAACGCATTTGGAGAGTATTTTTAAATTACTTGTATAAACTTCGGATAAAATAAATAAATTTCGTTTTCATTTGTACGACCCTTATACTTTCAGTCTTCTCCTCTATACCTGAATTCTCTGTAGATTGTAGTGCTTCTGCATTAAAATTTTTTTACTCTATGAATTTAACTGAATAAAAGTCAAGCCAAATTAAGGAGAACTGGGAAACCATTAATCCACGTAACGAATCTTTATTACGATGGCTACGTATTTCAGCAACCTTTTTCAGCATCCGATGGAAGCTTTAGATCAGAGAAACAACGTTTCACTGATAGCAAGTGAGTGCTTTGCAGGTCTTATATAGGTAATTTAAACCAATCACATAATTTGTCCAATAGTATACAAGTAAAAGAACAAAGTGTAATGATAGAAATGTTTGAAACTTTAAGACTAGGGGGATCCAATCGGTACATTGCTGACTGCTGATTGTTAGTCATTGATCATCTGTTGAAGTGGCATCATTGATTTGTTGATGGGTTTTGAACTTGCACAGTTTAGCAACAGTCCATAGTTGGGATATGTCCAGTGGTCCTTTATCACTGTTCAGTAGCCCGCTCAGCTCTTCTATGGTGATCTCATAGCTCTCGAGGTAATTCAGCAGCAGTGGGTCTCTCGTACAGTGGATAATCTTCAGGTCGTCTAATCGGTAGTCATGTCCTTGGTCCAGAATATGGTCCGTATATCTGGAGAGATGCTCCTTAATTCTTGTGCAGACTACGGGATTGCCCGTAGTAAACCACTTCACATTTTAGGCATGCTAGTCTGTAGACACCAGGACTACGGGTATGACGTCTTTGGGGTTGCCCAATCTTTGGCTCAATGTGTCCGAGCTTCTGTGCGTAGTTTATAGCTCAAACTCTTTGGCTGTTTTGGCCAATCCTTTATTGAGGTGTTTGTTATAGGAGAGTATTACCCGTCCTATAGTCTCTTCTTTGATGTTGCTTTGTGTCGTGATAGTCTGATTGGCTACCTTGCGTTTTACTTTTCTGATGATGCTATTTATGACTTCTTGGTAGCCATTTTGTCTAGCATAGATTTTGATTTTTCCCAGTTCGGTCTTCCTATTCTCGTCACTTAGCGGAATGGTATGGGCTCGTGAAACCATGTGCCTGAACGCAGCAAGGTTATTTGATGACAGTGATTGGATTCACTTCTGGTGTAGCTGGCTACGAAATTGGATTTTCGGTGTATGTTGAACTCTAGGTGTTGGTTGGTCCTGGTTATTTTCACATTCAAAAATGTAATACTATAGTTCACTTCTTTTTCGACAGTGAATTTGATCTTGGGGCACAGTTTGTTAAGATTATCCAGAAGTTGGTCAACCTCATTTTCTGGGGCTATTGCGAAGACAGTGTCTACATACCGTAGCCAAGTCTTTGGAAAGAAGGGGAATCCGATTATGGCCCGGTTTTCCAGTCTTCTGATGTAAATGTTTGCGATAAATGGGCTGATACAACTTCCCATGGGTGTTCCATCGGTGATCTTGTACCAGGTATTGTTGAAGACGAAGATACTGTTGTACAAGATCAACTTCACTACACTTCAAGATCAACGATACTAACACATTACTGTTTTCTAACTGGTTGTTGATAAGTTTTTGGCTCAGTTCAAGTGTATTCTTGATAGAAAAATTATGTCCCTTAAGATTGAGTTTGAGTAGATGGTTCTGTATTACATACCTGGCGAGCCAGTCTGTTGGGGACTCTATACTGTTGACAATCTGTCTCCATTGGCTCCCTGCTTTATGTGTTTTAGGTAAATAATAGTTAAAAATTAAATATACAAATTAAATAAAA
>JAHWFO010025106.1:223934-254157 GCA_023313115.1 Rhysida immarginata
ATTAAGCCTTTATAGACATGTGCTCTAAGGATTAAAAACGGCATCCGGGAACACTCCTTATCTGATAAAGGAAAGGGGGGGGGGATTATAACAATAAATCTAAGACTAGAACCTCGGGGAAGGGGGAGTAATAGAGAAAGGGGCCAGATAAAAGAAATACCACCTGTTAAAAAATTAAACGAAACTTCTAGGAAATAAAAAAAAAGATAAAATGCTATCCCAGAGTGCTAAGGTTTGAGGGGAGGGAGAAAAAGAAAAGGATATCAGATAGTTGCAGCCAGCAACAAGAAAACACAGCAAGAGTCTTGAAGTGCGAAAGTAGTAAAAACAGCGGTGAAAGCTGATGATGATGCGAAGCCAATACCCAGCAAATAGATGGGCATGAACGGCAGCAACGGATGGCGTGCTGTGTTAATCGTGCGACTGACAACCGACTAGCAGACGGGTACCTCTCAGCGGGTTAGAGTGGGAATAACACAGAGACTTGCGGGTGCTTTAGCAAGGCAGTTTTATAACTCTAAACTGAGGACTGTGTTGGCGAAATCAAACACCAAGAAATCCATCGGGACACCGCGTGGATCGACATGGTAACAAACGGCAAGGAACTGTGTGTAGCAACCGTCAACAGGCAGTAGGTGATAGCAAAGTTCGGCCAAACCAACGATGGCAGCTGCATTCTTTGGAAAGATAAGTACTGAACTTTTAATATTGGGTCCTTGCGTTGTGTATAATTCAAGTGCCAAAGCTCGCACGTGGTTTATGTAATCAGCAAAATTAATAATTAGATATAAGACTTCATGCATTCATAAGAAGGGAGAACTGTTATCTAAAATAAATTCTCAGTTTGGAGCACGTGTCTAACTTAAATTGTTTAAATTTTTCTAAGAAACATTATGCTTAAATGAATGTATTACATTAGAGTCACAATTTTATCTCAATAGAGAAATAAGAAATTTCATGGATGTTGTTTCACATCAAACTGCGTAACTTTCAATTGTTAATATATCACGTTTATTTAATTTACAATTCCAAACAGTTTTAGCCATTTATTGTCAATATATCTCATTTTATTCTATAAAATAAACCAGTATAACTCATTTTAGCATTGTAATATCTTGTGTTTTATCCTGGTTTCTAGATAAAAGGGTAAATTGATTAAGAGGAAGAGACTTATCATTTATTTAGTAATATATATTAGGTCTTGTTAAGTAAATTTCACTATACAATCACTTATTGGCTGAATATAACAAAAGGGGTACCCTGAAAGTATTATTTGGAGAAAGAAAAGCAGGGTGGGTTATTTCATATTTGAATGACACTGGGAGAGGGAAGGGATACAGAAAGGTAAGTGGGCATCATACTGGTGCTACGTGACCAGACACCTGCTGCGTAATGATATCGCCAAGTGGTTATTTAGAGATTTAGAGTATTTGGTGAGCGTTTAGGTGGTTCCTGGGTTAGACAGAATTAATGAATTAGACAGAATTAGGGGTCGCAGAAATTCCCCGATCTACGCCGTCACATTTTAAGCATAAAAATAAAAGAAATAAAAAACTCTTTCACCACAACAAAAATTAAGGAAAAATACAACCTGAACCTGGAAGCGCTTTTCGGCAGCAAGGCTATCATCATTCAGCAGGGACCAAGGAGTACACTAGGGGAGTCCTTAATTAAAAATATTGCTATAAAAAACGGTTACAGCTCTAGAACTGTTGTAGACCTGTTAAGAAAAAGGAAATTCAAAAAGTTTATTTCAGACTCAACCTCCTTACACACCGTTAAAGAAAAGAAAAAAATTATCTTCCTACCCTATAGTAAGTTTTTTATTAAAGGACTTAATTCGATCTTTAATCCACATAACATTTCTTTATCTTTTAGCAACCCGAACCAAATAAGATATTTATTGGATAATCCCAAAGACAAAGTATCACACCTACATAAGTCTGGAATCTATGAAGCCCAATGTTCCCATTGGCCAATGGTTTACACAGGTCAAACGAAACGCAGTTTATCAACCAGATTTAAAGAACACAGACCACAGAAGATTCGGGAGAAGCAACCTTTCCGCCATAGCAAAACACTCCATCGAAACTGGACATGATTTTTCTATCGATAATTTAAAAGTGTTACATTCAATAAATAAAAAACACCTGCTGGACGCTTTTGAAAGTATGGCCATACAAAAAACCAATAACAATTTACTACTAAATTCAGACTCGGGTCCCATTGGCGACTCAGCATTAATCCAATGGTGGACCCAACTGCCCAATCATTAATTTGTCCCCTTCTGATGTAATTTCTCTGATTGGCCTAAAACCGCAGTTTTTTCGCTATATAAACTCATTTTTTCCGCCTTCAAGTCAAGACTCACGACAATAATCTTGTGAAAGGGATACTGAAGAACTCAATGAATATGAACTGGCATACGAAGCATCGTAAACCAAGGCACGTTCTTGACATCAATTTTGAAGATATTAGCAACGTCTCTTTCCCAGACTGCTGGAAGATGTGATAATCTTATTTCTCCTTGTATTTTTTTTTTATTACGTTTGTTTTTCGTTTCTGACAATCGTCAATCTTATTTTCTTTTTTATATAATATGGAAGACCGCTTGGGTTGGTTAGGCTTCTTGACTACCTCAGTGTATTTCATTTGAAGTTTATTCTGGTTGGATGAGCTTTGTGAAAACGCTGCTTTCGTCCCATCCTAACAAATGCACACTTCACTGTTCGATTGTCGATTGTCGGCTTTCAAGTCAGTTCACTTGGTTCCCCCTAGTGTACTCCTTGGTCTCTGCTGAATGATGATAGCCTTGCTGTCGAAAAGCGCTTCCAGGTTCAGGTTATATTTTTCCTTAATTTTTGTTGTGGTGAAAGAGTTTTTTATTTCTTTTATTTACTATTATCCACATACTTATTTTTTCCTTTTTTGTCATATTAGTACACATTCTGTTTACTTTTGTGCCTTTATTCCGGGAAATTTTTCATTAAGCATAAAAAGATTACAGTCACGCGACTTAATATATGAATACGTACAGAATTACGAAAGATAAAAAGTCTTGGAAGAATTACCGGTACTTTCCAATTCTCAACCCATTCAGTGAATTCCTGAATTTCTCCAAAATTTCTGGGAAATAGAAAACTCCACATTTTGCCAGCAAAAATTTCCATAAAGTCTTTTTATCAACCAAAAATGAATTAATCACTTTTCCTGAAATCTAATTAAAAGAAATCAGAAATATTATCAGTACTTAAAAATGAAAAATTATAAACAAATCAAATTAAAGTAATCAAATTCAAAAACAATTAATAAAAACCAAAGATATTTTTAAATGCTGAGTTCATAAGAATACGGTATAAATCGCTAGGTATCAAGTGCCAGGAACATATGAAGACAGATTAATTATAGTACAGTTCTAGCAGGAATTTAATGGAAGTACTTAACCTCTGGTACTGAGTGGTCCTTTAATGGAGGTACTGAACCTCTAATACAGTTCCTCTTCATCCGTTCTTGATACTTCTTATTTGTGGTTCTTTAAGAATTTTTCAACAGAAAAATGATGAATTTTTTTAAAGTTACGAGTGTCGCACTAAAAATGGCGACATAATTCCAAATTGCATTCCAAGTGATTGGAAATGATTGGAAATTTGCATATCTGTCTCAAATGAAATTTATATTTCATAAAAAATGTCTTTAATTATTTCTATACACTTGCTATATCTAAATAATGTACTCAGGAATAGATGAATTTCTCTGTATTCCTGATGTAGAGAATTCCCTAAAAATATGACTACTTTGTCATGCAATTTATGAGGAATGGACGGAGGGGGAGGGGAGTTTAAGAACAGGAAATCTATAGAACTCCTCACTGCCTTCTTTGAAACACTACCACTTTTCTGGAATGAAATAGTCCAGTCTATCTGTGTAAAATGGAAACACAAAACAAAACAAACAAAAGGGAAGGGTTAGAGAAGAAATGGAAGCAGTGAGCAGGGACACACGCTACATAAAAAAAATTTATAATAAATCCCCTTCATCCACTCCTGCCTTTATAAATCAATAAACAATTAATCAGGTATGGATGAGAGGGGGCAATGAAAAAAAAACAACCCTTTTTAAGAAAACCAATGTTAAAATTTCGAAAATTTTATTATTAATTTTAAAAAATACATTAAATAATAAGAAAAATCAAAACTGACAGTACTAATTTCTTTATGTTAAAGTTGTATTTTCTGGTAACTTAAAATTACGAAATATTTTTGCTGTTATGGATGTCGCACTAATAAATTAAAAATAATCAAAATTGCATTTTGAGTGATGTCAAATTTATATATTTCAGAAGTTGACTTTTCATTTTATGAAAAAATGTCTTTCATTATTTCTTGCTTTAAATATATGATTCAATCGATACTACAGCGAAACCTCCAAGTGATGGATACAAATGGGACCATGAATTTTGTCCACTAAATAAAGGTGTCCTTTGTTTAAAGGGACACCTTTTTTGCCAGCTCTTCACTGTCTTTACAAGCTGAGCTTTCAGAATGCCCACCTTTTCTTTTAACATCAGTCTTTTTCGTTAAGCAGTCATTCTGTTTTCTGCTGCAACAAACGCAAGACAATTGTCTCATTGCATATAGGCTTCCATCACAAATGCTTATGATATAAACTCCTAAATAATCTTGTCGCTAGATTCCTTCTCCAACAATCTCAGAAACTTACATTACTTAATCCTATCTTCATCAAACTTAATGAAAACCTAACTTCATCCCAACATACTGTACGTGTCCCCCTCCCACCTTTTGCCACCACTACTACGTTGCACAGGTATTGACTAGGGGCACTTGTCAGGGGTTCAGAGGTCGGATAATCTAGATTGGACAAATGACACTTGACAATCACGTTAATTATGAAAATATCCTTTAATATTCTTGTTAAATAATAAAAGTACAAACAGTAACATTTATATGACTGGTTCTCATACCATGTAATATATTGCGTTGGTGGGACCCCTCTTACCCAGCACTAAAGAACTTTTTTGTGCGCACTAAATTAATAATACATGTTTCCTATTACAATATGCATCAGGCACCACATCGAGATTATATCCAAATTAACATATTACTAGGTGCAGCCCAAAACACTAAGCAGAATATAGTGACGCGCATGTCATTGCACACCTGTCCAGGAAACAAGTCTTATGGGGAAGGGCAACAGACTTTTCCTGTCGATCTAATCGGCGTAGAGACAATCCCATTTAGTGCAAAATAAAAACGTCCCGTGACGCCCTGTGATTCCTTTTAGTACCAAAAAAAAGAGGGAATCACGGTAACCCTCCTCAGATGACTGCCAATAACTAGCAGCAACTCCGCCTTATGCAACGCACACACTTCCGGTCACCAAGAGTCAAACGGGAAACTGTCCTTGTGCTCAGCTGCTCAACTGCAGCAAGCATGCACAGACGCCACCACCACAGTCAGCTCCTTCACCTTTTGTGTGCAGCAAGAATTCAACAAGTCATCGGTCTATATTCCGGGGCTCAGCCGCTAAAGTAACGGTTCAAAAAAGACTATACACTAAACTAGGATATATGCAAATGAATACAGTTCGCGTCGTAAGCAAAGCAAAGCTTATCATCTGTCTTTAGCTCATACACGCAGTAGAATGGGGGCAGAAGCGAAAACAGTCTATGTAAGGGAAACGGGCCATCAACTGACTATCAGCATATATGCTACGTGATGTCATCCCAGATGTCATCATTTATAGCAGCAATATAAACTTTATCAGGGCCAAAACGTTGCCGGACACACACATAATTGTCTTAGACCCCTTTCACCCTTGTACGCCGAGGATGGAACGCATCCGCAGGTCCAAGAAACGCAAATTAGCAAAAGTATATTTATTTAAATTGCAACTAACTCTTCTAAAAAAACAGTTACTAATAGACTAAAAACTTTATCAACGAAATTAATGCTGATTATAACCCATTAGGGCTAACCAGTCAAACACAAACGAGGCATAGCTCAACATTCGCTACTTCGTACGCTGACAGCGAAACTTCAACTCCAAAATTAATTCTATTAAAGAAATATATTATAATTTTATCCCATTGCCTGAACAACGCATAAGATACCAAGAAAAAGATGCAACAATACCAAGTTGGGAGATGACGTTATCTTCTCAGAAATCCTCCTGAGAAGACTCTTCAACAATAGCCAACGGTGTCCCATTACTATAATATAAAATAACACTGTAAAAATAACATTGTAATAATAGAAAAAGCATAACTTTTAACAACAATTATCTCAATAAAATAGCGACAAGGAAAATAATGTAAACACTAACGTTTAATTAATGCATTTAATAATCTAAAAACAAAGAACACCGAAATGATATTCAGAAAATAATTAATAACTTGTTTTTGTTGGACACATGTGATAGCCAATTGACATGACATGTCACAATACCATAAAAAATTACACTATTAAAAAATGTTCACTTACCTCTGCTGCGAGAGCTGAGTGTCTTCACAAAAGGATAAATTCCGAATCACAATCGACAATCGAACAGTTAAGTGTACTAATGTCAATCGAACACTAAAGTGAAGGGTACTCGACAATCAACAATCGAGCAGTGGAGTGGAGGAAACAGTGCGAGTGGTACTGAAGCTGAGCTCCCAAACTCACTTGTCATATGTACCAGGTCTGTCTGGAAAGTACTGGCTACAAAAAAAATACGCTTCACATAAATGTTTAGTCACCTTCAAAATAAGCACCGTCTGCAGCAACTTATTTAGCCCAGCGTTGCTGCCGTTGGTCAAAGCAAGTACGGAATGTTTCCTTTGGGATGGCCAAGAGCTCTGTCTTCCCACTTTGTGTTTTCACGTTCACATCCTCATATATCCATCCTTTGAGCACTTTCTTGATCTTCGGAAATGCGAAGTCGCACGGAGCTAGGTCAGATGAGTAGGGAGGATGCCTGACTCGAGCGGTGGGGTGTTTTGTCAAGAATTTATTCATGATGTGCACTGTGTGTGCTGGAGCGTTGTCGTGATGCAGCATCCTATTACCAGAACCCCACAATGTTGACTGTTTCCATTGAACTGCATTACGCAACCTCCTCAGCACTTCAAGGTATTGCTACGATTATAAAACAAAATTTGACAGAATGTCGTTGCTCAATGTTTTCTGTCATTTTCACCACGTGATGAGAAAAGAAAAACGTTCTGCTTTAGCGTGTTAAAACAGTTGCATGCGGCACTCTTAACAGCTGCAAATTTCATTATATCATCAGCAGAAATGTCGTCACACGATCCGGATAGGAAAAAGGTGCAACTTTTCTAGAGGTTCTACTTATTTTGTAGCCACAATCCGGACACTTTTTTGACAGGCCTCATATAGATCAGGGGAATTACACTGAGGTAGGAGATAAGCTTGAAATAACCCTGAAGGTCCTCCTCAAGATGAAAGAAGAATATTCCCCTATTTCCGGGGATAAAAGGGGTGAAGGGTACTGAATCCAGTTTAGTTTATATAGTGATTGCAGTGCTATATTGATAGCTCCCATTGGCTTAGAGGGAATAATAAGGTGGCTCTTTTAAGCAGTACATATTACTCAGAATAGGTCTACCAATCACATGAACATTTTTCACCAGGAAGTGTCTGCTAAATAGAGATATAAGTACAAGATTTCCTATCAAAGGGACCGGGACTTATTAAACTGATCTTAATGTCCACTACGGGAGGTTACACTATATTATATAAAAGAGAGAGCGAAAACTGTGCACTCATTCATTCATTCATCACGAAATCTCCAGAACAGTGAAGTTTGAAATTTGGCAAGTATATTTCTTTTGATTAAACAGGTGGTGGCCTTACAGTATAACAGAGGGACATCAGGAGTTCCAACTAGTTTCGCCATTTATTCCCGGCTTTGTCAAGGATATATACAGCAAGAGGCATGCAAGCCTTTATATACAGAACAGTGGTACAAATTATGCATATACATGAACCAATAGGATACAAAAGAATTAAAGAGGAAATAATGGCCAACAGGATAAATAGAAAAAGCACAGAATTTTGAATTATAATGGCCAATGGAATAAAAAGGGTGTAAACGCTAATTTTTATAAATTATACAAAAAGAAAATATACAAAAGGATGGTGCGCGTATACGCGGACCGAAAAGAGAACTTATCCGGTTGTCTGAGGACAAGAGGATTTACAGAAAAATAAACAGGCAAGAAATAACAAAATGTAAAGGAAAACATAAACCATAATAAAGAAACCGAGAAAAAAGGGGATCATAATAGATCAGATAAAGAGTTAAGTATTGCATATACATTAAAGTCTGTTTGATAATTGAGAAGCAGGTGGGGGGAGGACTTCTTGGCCTTGAATATTTCGATCGCTTCGAGGGTAGCAGTTTTTTCTGGCTTATTGCAGATATGCAGGACAGACATAACATCTTCTTGCGTCTTTAAAGCGTGTCCGGAATCTTCGAGGTGGTTTGCGTAGTGGGAATTACGATCTCGTTTTCTATACGAGTCACTGTGTTCTCTGAATCGTACTGCAAAATTGCGGGTCGATAATCCTACATAGAATCTGTCGCAAAACGCACAATTCAGGCGGTAAACTCCGGATTGGGAATATTTGTCGGTGGTGACGGCAGTGGGTGGATTCAGGATGCGGGCTGATGGTGTAGGAGTACAAAAAGATATTCGAAGGCCAAGGGACGATAAGAAGTTAGAGAGCTGGGAGAAACTAGGGCCCAGATACAATAAGGACGTCCATTTCTTGGGAAGGGGCGAAACAAGAGGGGATGGGGAGAAGAGGGCCCGTCTGCGGCGGTGGAGAATACGGGAGAACATAGAGGTCGAATATCCATTGGCATGGGCGAGGTTCCGGATTATGCGGAGTTCGGATGATCTGGATAGGGGACTGAGGGGGAGCTTTAGGGCACGGTCAATTAGGAATCTTAATCAGGCTTGTTTGTGGGTGGGGGGGTGTGAGGAGGAACGGTGTATTAAGTTGGAGGATGTGGTCGGTTTACGGAAGACGGAAAAGGAGAGGCGGTTAGTGTGGGGGTTGTTGGTAATGAGGATATCAAGGAAAGGGATGGACCGGTTAGTTTCTAGTTCAAAGGTGAATTGGATATGTGGAGAAAAGGAGTTAAAAATGTTAACGATATTAGCTGGGGTAGTGGATCGGGAATCAATGAGGATGAGGATGTCATCGACATATCGGAAATACGCGATGACAGAGGGACTATTAAGGAGGGGGGTAACGTATGTTAATTCCAGGTGCTGTAGGAATACTGCTGAGTGGGAAACCCATTCCTAGCCCTGTGGGTTGGGAATAGTAGGAGTTGTTAAAGGAGAAGTAGTTCTGCGAAGAAATTACAGAGAGGATAGCTAGTAGGTCAATAGTGTCGGGTTTAGTGTCAATAGTGTCATTAAGATTCCTAATTGACCGTGCCCTGAAGGATTTTTTTTTCTTTCTTCCTTTCCATTGTAGCTTATTTTTAAAATTCAGTATACCTGGATCTGAATGGGATTTTTGCCAGCGTTAAAAAATTATGTTTGCTTTGTTTAATGAAGAGTTTTGCAATTGTTCCGTGAAGCCATATCAACAATGACTGTAAGTTTTTCGTGCAGGAATACAATGTATTTATTATTTTTTATCTGAATAGGATTTTTGCTAGCATTAAAATTGTGCTATTGATGTTTGCTTTGTTTAATGAAAACTTTTACGATGGTTCCGTGAAGCAGCATCAACATCGATGTAAGTCTATTGTGCGGGAATACAATGTATCTTTTATTTTCTACAGAGTCAGCCAAAAATGTATACATACTTTACTACATGTCAACTATAATTTTTTTTGTAACAGCAAAAAACAAGCTTACATCCTAATATTATTGCATACATTGATTGAAGACGATCCCGATTAAAGAAGACCACAATTGCCACCTAGATTTAGGAGATTACTGATAAGAGCTTGCTAGGAAATGTACAGAAGCAATTGTTTGCCATATTCAAATATATCTCAACGCCTCTGATAATCACTTTGAAGACCTGTCGTAATTGTAGATATCAAAGGAGACTTACACCACATGATCAAAGGAGTTGGGGCACCCCTGTGAACACCTGGGGTGTTTCTCCTGGACTGGACTGGGCCCGCTCATCAAGGTGGATGGAAACCTCAATGCTGATGGCTACAAGACCATTCTGGATAACGAGGCTCTTCCAGCACTGTGGGAACACTTCGGTGACGGGCCGTTACTCTTCCAGCATGACAATGCACCTTGCCACAAAGCAAGATTCATATCCGACTGGTTTAACAAGATGCGGGTTGAAGAACTTGATTGGCCCGCCCAGAGTCCTGATCTCAACCCCATCGAACATTTTTGGGACGAATTGGAACGACGTGTGAGATCCAGGATGGTTCGCCCTACATCTGTCCAGGAACTGACCATCAGACTCCTCGAGGAATGGAGGTCAATACCTGTGGACACATACTGTAAACTTGTGGACAGTATGCCATGCACGGTGGAGTGATAGCAGCTCGTGGTGGTCCTACACACTACTGATTGAAGTTTTTTGCGGCTTTACGGTAGAGCAACAGGTGTCCCAACTCCTTTCGTGATGTAGTGTATATTCATCTCTTGATGTCTGTATTTATTTAGTGCTACAACTTTTATATAGGTTTTTCTTTTGCTAAACTGTGTGTACATTTTTTGGCAGAATCTATATACAGGGTGTCCAAAAAGTCTGGTAACATGACAGATATCTCAAAGCTGCCAGGTAGGCGAGATCTGATGAGTGTGGTTTATAGGCAATAGGAGGGTGGCGAATTCATTTCTGCACTCAAATTTGACTTTGATCAAAGTCGACCCCCAAATTTAAGGTCATCCATTTGCTAACTTGAAAACTATTAAAAATAGAGAAAAATTTCCGATTGCCACCCTGGACAGCAACACCACGTTAGTCTAAATACAATGTTTATCACATCCTTCCCCTTGAAAGATTTTGACAAAATGGGCGAGAAAGAGTCACTCAAGAGTGTGCTTCCCCTTCCCAACTTTGTGCTTCACTGCAATTCAAATGTGTTAGAAACTTCAGCCAACCTAGCCAGCCCAACCTGAACTTGAGTGACTCTTTCTCCCCCATTTTCTCAAAATCTTTCAAGGGGAAGGATGTGATAAAAAATGGTTTTTTAAACTAACATGGTGTTGCTCTACAGGATAGCAGTTGGAAATTTTTCTGTATCTTTAACAGTTTGCGAGTTAGCAAATGGATGACCTAAAATTTGGGGGTCAAAGTCAAATTTGAGTGCGGCAATGAATTCCCCACCCCATATTACCTATAAACCACACTCATCAGATCTCGTCTACTTGGCAGGTTTGCGATATCTGCCATGTTAACAGACCTTTCGGACACCCTGTTAACTATATTTTTCTCCAAGCAGCGCTGGGCTAGTCAGATACAGATGGGCTTTCATCTGTCCCATAAACATGAATTTTCTAATGGTTGCATTCATGGAAACCGAAGTTGATCGGAGTGGTCGATATCCTCTTTTCACATCACTTTGAGACAGCAACAATTGTTTGCTGTGAGTTGACCAATCAGATCAGACCAGAGTCAGGACACATTTGAAAGTCGCTAAATGGAAAACTACCGCACTCGCATACTAATCATGACGCTTCTTGCAGCCGACAGTTGCAAGAGGCTCAAAAGTCGCTGCACATTATGAGACACCTAAACAGTCGCTAAATGGAAAATGGCCTTAAGACTGATTTACTTCTTCAACAAACGTCTCTTTCTCTTTCTGGCCATTCGTTTGGGAACTGCCAAGGGGGTCGCTCTTTTATCTCCGAGGATGGCACCCGCGATTATAATAGAGAGTCATATTCTCCTCCCCTTCATCTGTTCTTGTATATACTCATTTTCAGAAAGTAATTATTTTTAAATAAGTTCACCATTGCCTGTAGCAACAAAAATTATGACTGTGGAATATTAACATGAGGAATTAGTATGCAGAAGTATAATTATAATTTACTTCCAGTGCCCTTGCAATTAGATACTCAGGCTGGAACACTTTTGGCAACTGGGGAGTTATTATACTCTAATGTGCCTATCTGCAAGCCATGGGAATCTGAAACTGATATTGGCAGCCAAACTGGGTGAGGACACAGGAATGAGCATTGGCTCATTTATCACCAGTATCGAGGACATGGGCGACATAGCCCATTGGACTTCGTAAGTGAAGACACTGGTGATAAGATCGAAACTTAAGGGCGCTGCTGCCAAGCGGTCAGCAGAGCATAAATTATATGGTATTTCTGATTATGCTCGCTTGGAGCAGGTTTTTGGGTGAGGGCTGACCACGAGGGATGATGCCAGGGAACTGTTCGATACAGTTCAGCACTCGGGGGAGTCCGTGTCCTTATTTGCAGACCGGCTCGAGATCGCGATGGAACAGTTCCTTGGTGCACATCTCAAGTGGGAGGCTAGCCATGATGAAACGTTATTGGAAAGATTTAATAGTGGGTGCTTGGCAACCCATGGTCACATCCTCTTGGCGACAAGTCTTCCTATCAGTTTAAGGTGGCAGTGACAGCAGCCCTAAAGTCAGAAGACATAGAGAGGAGGGGGAGGCACGGCCAATGTAGTGGAAGCTTGGGTAGAGATCAGTGGTGGGGATGAGACGATTCACCCAAATAAGAAAGGTGGAAAGCGTACCCGAGGCCCCAAGTCTATTGAGCAGAGGGCACCAACAGCTGGTTGTAGCTGCACCTGGAGGATACTGTCTCCGAACTGACCCAGGCCATGGCTCAGTTAAAAACGGAATTATAGAAAAACAGGGGTGGTGCAACTGGCTCAAGGGCAAGTGCTATGAACAACGGCTGTTATCGCTGCGGGAAGCTTGGGCATTTTGCCCGTAATTACCCATAGGCAGATGCAAAGGTCCGTAGTGATAACATGCTTGCATACACGTGTGACCCCTTGGTGATGCACTGCATGAAGGGAGGGCTGTGCGTCATCAAGGTGGAGTTGCAAGGGCAGCCGGTGTCAATGTTGATTGACACTGGTTCCCAAGTGTCTATGGTAGATGCGGAAGTGTGCCTGCAAATGGTAGATGTGCCATGGCACCCCGTAGACATCATGATCCATGGCATGGGAGGCACCTGCGTTTCTCTCATCAGAGTGTAGTTCTGGACATGAGCCTCCAGGGCCGTCATGTGGATGAGAGGACGTCTATGATACATAAGTTCACTGGCCGCCCATATGACTAAATCCTGCGGATGGATGTGCTCCCAGGGCTCACGTTCCAGTGTGCATCAACAATAACCGTATGTAGTCCAGATGTATTGGAGTTAAGGGAACAAGGGAAGGGGTGATGCTCCCCATTCTGCTCTGACTGAACATATTATTCAACAGAACGAATGGTCCGGTGGAATTGCCAACCGTTGGGAAAATGGTGGTTGCTCAAAAGTCTGGGGATTTAGTATGATAAGAATGCCATGCACATTCAGAAGGCATGGTCAGAGGTGCTTAGCGTGATGGTTGGGACCCTTCCGAATATGTGCCTATGATAGGTATGGTTGGGTACAAGTAATTGGGGAAAAATTCGGGGATGTCCTATGGGTTCAGGAGGAACAAGTATGCTTCCTTCTTCCCCAGAGCAGTGTTATTGGCCAATGTGGAATAGTACAAGTGGCCCCACTATGTAACCCGAGTGTGAATATGCCGGAGACTGATCAAGGGATTATGTTTATTGAATGTTTCCGGCCGGAATGGCGACAGGTAGCCCGCATGGATTCAGTGACTGTGTAGAGACAGGTCAGCGAACCTGGGGTGGTGACATATGGCGAAACTGCTAAGAACACCATGGTAGTTCCCCTTAACTGTGAGTATGCAGCGAGCAATAATGGTTTTGGGCCCGAGATGCAGCAAGTGCTATGGGCAATGAGCTGCCTATTAAGCTTAACCAGAAGGGCACTGTAGCGTTAGATGAATGGATGAACGAGCAACCGAGTACTTGTGTGGCCAATCAGGGATTGAGTGGTGCCCCGCCTGCATATGCAGAAGTAATATGCACTGAAAGGAGGTCTGGCCTCGATGTGGAAATGCGTGGTGCTACTGGGAAGGCAATTAGTACTATGGAAGATCTACCAACTGGGGTGGAGCTGATAGTGTTTCTTTTCTGTGGATGAACGTTCGTCTTATGTTCTTCGCCAGCGGTCCGTACCCTACGGTCAGCCGATGGATCTTGTCAGCCTCATTCACTGTCTGTCAGCGCCAGCCTGCGTTTCCTGCCCTGTTTTAGCTGAGAAAAAGAATGAGTATTGCAGCCAATTTGATGACTTATTGGTAAGAAGGTTTTATTGCTACCCGAACTTAAGAGCCCTTAGATTAAAACAGTGTTACCGCGCGTGGACAGTGCTTACGTCGTGCAATTAATGGATAATTATTATCCACATGGCTGCTCCAGTTTTCAGCATTAGGCATGCGGTGTGCTTGCGCCTGAGCGGAGTTGTACGGGATGGCCAGTCAATTTGGTTGTGGCACAATCTCAGCCGAGCGCGCGAGAGGGTGAGTGAGTTGAGAGTGGGTGAGCAGTATAGTCGATAACGGGGTGTCTCTGCATGTGCGTAGACGGGCTTGTCCTGCGACTACCGGTGCAAAGAGCGGTTTGCTCCTTTGGTTTTGCCTTGTGTTGGAGTATGTCTCCCGAGAAGTGTTACCGTGGTTCTCCCCTTTTTTTTGCAAAACTAAAGGAACCACAGGGCGTCAGTGCAAGTCAGTTTAAAGGGGTATAGGGAGCTGGCTCCAGCCAGAGCGCCAAATCTTCTAAGCTCCTCCAACCTGAATTCATTTTGGTAGCGCATCTCATGCTGAAATTATATGAGAAGTGCACACAATCACACTCATGGCCATACCTTGCTGGTAGCCTGGTAGTAATGCTAAGGAATGGCACTGTTATGTAGATGTTAAGTAAACATATGAGGTTTATAATGTTTAATGCATAATGATTTCATGTTTGAGATTGTTGTATTATTTCTTTTGGAAGTTTTAAAATATTTTGGGATTTTTAAGGCACCAGTGCACTGAGTGTTGGGATGTAAGAGTTAAGCATAATATTATGTATTTGGCCAATGGTTCTAGGTTAATAAAAGCTTTGTGTTTTTTGTTTGAAAGTAAATGTTTGAGCGTTTCTGTCCACCCTCTACTAACTGCCCCGAACCCCTGACAAGCACCCTTCGCCGATGAGCTGTAATTAGTTGGGTCTAGTACAGTAGGTGGGAGGGGGCAACGTCACATCCTAAATAATGGAAATTAAAAGGAAAAAAGAAACATTAAAATTTTGTTGACAGTTATCTTATCAGAAGCTTTTGCTGTATATTCATTCTAAACTGTATTCATAACGAATTTTGTTCTTACAGTATACCGTGTTTGGTAAAAATAATACCAACTAGTTTTGGGTTTTATTCCTGCCTTCACCAACCCTGGTTAAAGCAGGAATAGAAGCCGAAGCCGTTTGATAACATTTTTACAAACCTGCTATATTGTTATAATTCCATAATGTCCATTTTACAATACAAGGGTTTCTTAAGATAATTAACTAGAATTGATTTTCATCCTTTTGGACATCATCAGTATATCCAGTTGAAATGTTTAAATTTCTTACAATGGGATTCTTTTTAAATTTTGAACAATACTTCCTCTATTCATTGTTTTTTGGTTACATTGTTGTAATTATTTGGCTATAGTATTATTTATCTTAATTTTAATTTTACATTGTAATTTTATTAATATAAAATATAATATTATCTCATAATTACATGCTTAATTACATAGTTTTTGTATTCTTTTGTTTTTGCTTAATACTTCTTTTACTTTCTCTTCTTTTAGTAGTTGTTTGAATAATAAATTACTATCTATTAATTCGGCATTATTTAAAATCTCTTGTGGATAAAATTTATTTAACATAAAAATAATAAAATATTCAGTGATTATTATTTCTCTCTTATCATTAGGTTTGCAGACTAGTTTGGAATGATTGCATGTTTCTTCATAATTCCCGGTTTTATGTTTGCTAATAAAATGTGTTCTGCATATTTGGAGTTTTTTAGCGCATTTTTGATATAATATATTTGGAATAATCTAGTTTCTAAATTTTGATAAGTTTTTCCAATATAAGTTTTGTTACATTCTTTGCATTTAATTTCACATACCCCACTTTTTTCTTTTTCTATAAATTCTCTTTTGTTTTCTAGTAATGTTATTAATGTATTTTTGGATCTAAAGGCTACTTTTATTTCTTTCTTTTAAAATATTTTTTAATTTTCTAACTTATATTTCCATGAAAGGTTAAGCAAATTCTTTTCTTTTCCTTTTCTTTTGTATTTGTATTGTTATGTTGTTTTTCTCTAATTTCTGTTGCTATATTAATGATTGTTTTATTTACTTGATCGTCCTTGTATCCATTTCCATTTCCTTTTGTTATTTCTAATTCCTTTACTCTATATTCTTCTTTTATAGGATATTTCAAAGCTCTGTTAATTAGATTCCTAAACGCTGAGTTCTTGTGGCTCCATCGTTGGTTTGAATTGTTGTGTGTACTGTTTATTGTTGTTGTGGGTTTTCTATAAATGTTATATTCTAATTTTATTATATTTTTTTCTTCTTTTTTCTCTATCGTTATATCTAAATAATTTAATTTGTTAACTTTTTCTTCTTCATATGTAAATTTGATTTTGTCATCTAGATTATTTCCTAAAGTCCTTTAGTATTTCTGCAATGTTAATTGATTAACCTAATATATATAGGCTGTCATCTACATATCTTGTATACATTTGTATATTACGTTTTTTAAAAATTTCTTTTAATTTATTTTCTTCTAGAACTTGTAGATATACTTCAGAAACTATTGCGCTAATTGGATTTCCCATTCCTAGTCCATATTGTTGTTCGTAAAAGTTTTTGTTATATTAGAAGTAATTTTGTGTTTTTAATGTGTTTAAGCTTATTTTAATATGTTCTATTACTTCTTTTTCAATTTCTCTTTCTTTTAAGTTATTTTCTATTATTTTAATTGCTTGATCTACGTTTATATTTGTATGCATATCTTTTATGTCAAAAGATACTAATTTTGAATTTTCATTTAATTTTAATTTTTCTAGTTTTCAAATACTTCATTAGAATTTTTTACTGCATAGTAATAATTTAATTTCTTGGTTTTCTTTTAATTGTTTTTGGATATATTTTGCTAAATTGCATGATGATATATTAATATTATTGATTAATGGTCTTATTGGGAAATTAATTTTGTGAACTTTGATTCTAGGTTTCATTATTGGTGCTATAGGATTATTCATTTTAAATTGTAATTTTTGTCCTTTGAACATCACTGATTTGAATTTGTTGGTTGTTTTAATGATTTGTCTGTGGAACTTACCTGTTGGATTCTTCTTCAAGTTCTTGAATTTATTTTCTGTTATGAACTTCATAGTATTCTCATCTAGTTCATTGTTTTTAATTATCACCATTCTTTTGCCTTTATCTCCATGTGTATACCGATAACCAATGTGTGTAAAAATTACAGCTTTTGTTTATATTTTACTAGTTTTATTTTATTATATTTTAGTTTTAATAATTTTATTGGTTGAAATGATTATGTTGTATAAATTATAAGATTCTATTATCCTTGTACTGTTCTTACCAATGAATTATAATGGTTCTGTCTTATTGTTCAAATTATTTTATGCTTGTTGGTGACCATTGGATGTCTAGCACTTCATGTAAACCCCTCTATTGGAACTTGTTTCTGATTGGAAGGGTAAAGCCATAAATACAGGCCTCAATCCTTGACAGAATATAGTTGTGTCCTATCCTGATGATGTGGTTACCAAGAAACGCGTAGGTTTATTAAAAATCAATTACCAATTTGCTATTCAAGTCCTTTTATTACTTCAATTAAGTTATTCAGCAAATTAGTCCAAGATGCATCCATTAGTTTTCATTTTACTTTGTAATTTTTAATAGTATTTTGTAATTATATTGCCGATGTTTAGGACCATAATCCATTATTTCAATTTATTATGGCATAGAAGAACCCACTGTATCATTGTTACTTTGCTCGAGATGTAAACAAAACCAAATTATGTATTTTGCAGTTAACTCCTCTGATTGGAAGAATCGATGAAACTTCTCCCTGATACACAAGACTTGGCAGGGGCTTGTGAACCCCTATCTTTCTATCTTTTTATTCCTTCTGCTTTCAAAGATACAATTGAAACTCTGAGTTACCGTATTTTCATGAATATACCCCGCAGGGTATCCAATTTACAGGACTCGTAAATACTTCGGGTTAATATTATTTAAAGCAGAAGATTAATACAATTAATTTTTTCAAACACTAAACTCGGTTATATTTCATAAGAATTTTATTAGCAGTATAAAAAAATATTAGTAGTTGAGAAATGACTGCCTCAGGTGGCTGCTGCGACCTTGAAGATGTCTGAAAGGTCGCCTGGGGGGTCAATAGTCAACATTCAGGAGGTCAAAGGTCAAGTTTTGAAAGTGGGAAGGTCGAGTTTCGCAAGATCAACGGTAAGTTTCGTTTAAAATGGGTAATAAGGTCGAGTTTCTGTAGTTCACAGTCGAGTTTCTGTAGGTCATGATCGAGTTTAGTTAGTGAAGGTCGTGTTTCGCAAGTTTCGGAGTTTTGTTTTCGTATTTTTGTTAAAAAATACACGTTTTGACGACGTTTTTTATTTACAGATGGCGCTCAATTAGATTAAAACTAGAGAGCCTCTAATTAAAACTTTTCTAAATAAAAATAATTTTTTAATGATGAATGAATTTTTTAAAATATTTTAATTTTTGTATTAAAATTTTTTATGATATTTTAAAATTGTTTTTAAATTTTTTGACATCTTGAGTAAATTTGCAAGTCCTCTCGTCTTTTACATCGTCCAAGCGACATAACCTTAAGAAAGGAGACATAATACCCTGGAGAGAGGAGATAATTTAATGAACTCAAAAGACATAACCATATAACCTTGATTAAAAATGAGTAACGGAAAGGTATATGAAGCCTCATCAATATAATAAGTCAAGTGAATTCAGGCCAACCGAATATCAACTCATCAAAGGAAGGGATGAACCTTTGAAAGTCACATCATTAGGAAGGATTTTTGTTTTGGTTCTGGCAGTCACAGTTTTTCAATAGAACATTTAGCTTACCACAACCAAACGACGTTTGGGTCAATTTTTGATTACGACACACCTCCCCAACATCCGAAGGTAAACCGTTTCTAATTTTCCTGGCTGATCTCCTAGGCAAGATGGATTCCCATTCCAAACATTATGCCGGAAGGGATATGGTCTTATTCTCTCTCTCTCTCTTAGGGTTTCAATGGTATTTAGCATTGCTACCTCTATGAGAGAATCAATGCCTAACGGCTCATCTAGTCCGGAATTAAGTTTCCTTAAAGTGGCCCAAAAAAGATGCAAAGTCTTAAATTTTTCCTTTTGTCTTAAATTAAATAACTTTTCTTTTTAAAGTTATTACCTTATAGACCTAACAGGTCCAACAGCAATTCCTTTGCTGCATACCAATCATGCACGTCATTTAAAATTTCAAAAATACATTGAGACAAATTAGGTACCAGTAGTTGTGGAAAGATAGTGTTCAAAACGTTCCTGGGGATTTCATGTAAATGGGCAGCCTGATCTACATCCTGTAATTATAGGGCAATGTCCATGCTATAGAATTGTGTAGAATAGCAAATTATTTCTTTTGCGGTATTTATCCAAATTCTATCTGCAGTCATTA
The DNA here is from genome assembly GCA_023313115.1 of Rhysida immarginata. NCBI lineage: Eukaryota > Metazoa > Arthropoda > Chilopoda > Scolopendromorpha > Scolopendridae > Rhysida > Rhysida immarginata. Next base: position 243,774 of record JAHWFO010025106.1, read on the forward strand.
AAAAGGTCGGTCAAGGCTTGGTTTTGTAACCGGAGAGAGGTGACTATTTCTTCTAAAATGTCTTGATCAGGAGAATGAACGTGAATATTTAGATCCATAGAAACAAAGTACTCAACATCTAGTGGAGTCCATAAAGGGACATTGGGTAACTAAACCTCACGTTCTTCACGTAGTGCTTCCAATAGGACTGCCATCACCAATTCCTGATAGGGCAACCAACCATCTACCCCATAACTCGTGGCTATGCATTGCAAATATTGGAATTTAACTAGATTCGTGGGAAAATGCCTTTGTAAAAGGATGCTTTTCAACAGATCTTGCTCTGATATTTCCATGCTGCTTACTAGACACAATAGCCAGAAAACTATCGTCAATAGCATGTCCAAAAAGAGGGCTCAAATAAAAAACAATAGCCACGAGCTCTCGAACAAAAATTAATTCTTTTTAGGAAAAAAAACTCTATAATGTATAAACAGCGATTTACCCCAAATTATTAAAGACCAAGGGGAAAACTGGCAAAATCCAATACTGGTTACTATACCATTATGCTGTGGTATAATTGTGGGGATCATCTAATGCTTATAACCTAGCTCGATTGTTTAAACTTCAAAAATGTTTTTTGCATACCCTACTAAAATTAGTAATCCTAATTCAGTTTCCTACTATTTCGCACCCCTGGGAATTTTGTCTGTTACTCAAATCTATAAGGTGTGCCCAAATGAAAAGGAGACTACGATTATATTTAACGAATATTTTAATTAAAGAATATTTATTTATTTATTTATATTTATTTATTTGATGTAAGGTTAATGTTTAACATGGTGCCTACACATAATAGCCTTTGATAATGATGCACTGATCTCAGAGTGTAAGAAGCGAATTATGGCTTCAGTATTGAAACTCTTGGGTGGCATACGGTTCCTTTTTCCACATTGTTCTGCACTTTCTTGTCATAGGTAAACCGATGACCTGTCAGTGTTTTTCTAAGGGGGCGAAAATAAGGGAGTCACGTGGGGAGATGTCGGGTTGTATGGAGGATGTTTGAGGACTTCCCATTGAAGTGTTTCCAGCAGCTGGAGGGTCTTCTTGGCCACAAGTGGCTTAGTGTTGTCCTGGAGCAGCACTATCCATTTCAAGATCTTCTCTCTGCGCTTGTTTTTGATGCCCCATTTTGGCTTCAGCAACGTGTTGCAGTACCGTCTAGCTTTAAGTGTTTCACCCCCTTCTAGACGTGAAGGAGTATGGGTCCTTCTTCATCAAAAAAGAAATTGAGCATCAGTTTTCCGGCCTTCATGGCAGAGGGAGCGGTTTTGAGACGTAGGGAGCCGGGATGACGATACATATATTGACAAGCATATTTACCAACTTCAATTAGATACATTGGTGCTACAGTGAAAGTCTCCTTTTCATTTGGGAACACAATATACTTTATTCAACTATGCCTGTTTATATATAAAGCCCTCAACTGCCAACTTATTTTATATTCTCCCATTATTATTCACTACCAGTATGAAGCGCAAACTTATCCTACTCATTCCGCAATCTCTATCAGACTCACTTTCATCAAGAACAATTTTCAAACGAGATTGTTTCTTACATAGGAACCAAACGTTGGTCTCTATTACCCGATTGCCTCCGCCCTTCGCCAACAATTACAATGTTTAAAAAAATCTATAAAATTCTTTTTGTTAACAACCCTTTTCTTTCTGCTAACGATGGTTAAAGGCTTTTTATTTTTCTTTATTAGTTTGTATTTTTGTCATTATTAAATTGTATTTTGAACCATTTTAACCACCTGAGCCCCGACAGGTGTTTGTTCAACGCTAAATAAAAATAAATAAATAAACAAACAAATGAATTAATGGGAACTGTTTTGTGAGTAGATACTCGTAAAGAAAAGCCTATCACTTATTAGCTGCTTGGTGTGGGGACCTTTCTACGAGCTAAAAGTGGAGCAGCAAAAGTAACAAAAGGGGTAGGATCAGAGCAGTGTTGACAATAAAGCACCAAAACTCTCAGAACAGCAATGGTTCCAAGAAGAAGGAAGGCGTTTTATTAATTGGATAAGGATTACATATGATAGTGGGGGGTGACAATTTCGATAAAAAATAATTTAATTGGAATTAATCAAATTAAAACAATCACAGGGTTTCTTGGAAATTAAAACAAGAGAAAGAGATTTAAATAAAAAAACTCTTGACGTTAAATAAAACAAGTTAAAAATTACTATTGTTTTTCCAAGCAATTACTTTTGAGATAAATTAGATATTTCTAAAAGTAGCAGAACCAAGAATATAAACATTAATTAGAAAGGTACAAGAATTAGTGAATATGGGGAAAAGTAAGTAACCAGGTTTGAAGTAAATAAGTAAGTACAAGAATATGTGAATTCATCGCAGAGACATTCTTGTTCCAAATTCTGATATGGCAATAGGGAAAGCCGCAAATCGATTGACTCCTATCTGGCAGTGTTCTTCCTAAGGAATGATCCTGTTGAAAAGAATAAAATAACAATGAGCAGTAGCTGGCGAATAGCAGAAGGATTTCAGTGAATTCAAGTAAACTAACTCTACCAAACAGCATAAACAAAAGAAAGAGGTTGACGCAATGACTGGATGAATTTTCTTCAATTTCTAAGAAAGGGAAAATGAAGTCCGAATTTTTCTTTCATTTAGTTGTTCGATGAAGACAGGAAGATTTTCTAGGAGAAGCATACTGAAGATCCGGAATCGCAGGCAAGAACATCCAATGAAGAACTGATGTCCATTCTTGATGGAAGAGTATTGAGATAACTGGAAGAGAAAAATAATGACACAAGCAAAAGATTACTGGGAAAGTGAGGGTAAAAGGAAGGGTAAAAGTACAGGAACAGGATAAGGAAATAAAAGGTGAAGTTAGTATTGGTTAATGTGACCTTAAGACTAGTGGTTACTCTTAACCAGATGCTTTGCTTGAATTTTCTCTTTATGTTTGAGAGGACTGGAAGGCAACGATTTTTGGATAAAACAAAACAAACACCGGTGACTAAGACGATTACATAAGCCACGCTCATTCGGTGAGATTGAACCAAAGATTAGTTGTTGGGAAACCCCCGATGGCCAAAAGTCTGAAGACATAATATAAGGCAAACAAAACAAAACACAAGGGCATAAAGAAATAATAGTACTAAAGTTACTTGAATGAAGACCTTGTGTCCAAGAATAAGACGAAAAAATGTGCTAGGTGACGTTAGGCACCCTAAGAAAGAACAGCAAGCCAGTAGCTTATTGGAGTTAATTTGCATAGTGACGAACAATTCTAGAAGCTTCATTGGCGGAGGCGAACCAGTCCTAAGAGAAAGAAAAACGAACGACCCATACACCAAGCAGACGGGATTAGGCCTTGAGAATCCATGTAACAGACCAGGCTTATCTACACAGGAAAATGAAGACCTTCATATTGAATGCGAGTAATTTGTAAAAGCCTGGTTAAGATTGTTAGGCTTTGATCACAAACGAGACCACTATAGGAAAGCGTATCGACGTTATTTTTGCTACGAATGATAAACTGCAATAAAGTTCCAATTACCATTCTGAACAATTCGCGCATAGAGTATAGAAACACTTAGAAGAGCCTAACGAGTACATGTCATAATTGGAGAGGAAAACACTGAAATAAATTGGCAAAGAAACACAAGCCGACTGCTAAAACACCAAACTGCTAATTTTTCAAAAAAAATATTCAACATTAGACTGAAAGTAACACCACGAGAGGCGAGCATCCGGACATTCTATACGTATCATGCGGACATCCGAAGTTTTGTTACAATGGGATAAAATCTTAAAACTAAACAGTAATCGTAGAAAATAATTTCCACTTAAAAATATTAAGCACAAGTTTAAATCAATTGTTTTTTTTTCTTTTTTTTTTTTTTTTTACTGATCAAAATAATTAACTCACGGTGCAAAATAAACTTGGCTCAAACTTGTCAACACAAATATTCCACTTAAGGGACACAACAAATAAAGTCAGTACAAACTCGGATGCACCCAACTATTCTAAACAATTATCTTTACCAATTTTTGTTTTATAAAATATAGGAAAAGGCCTAGTGCTAAAAAACCCATTCCAGAGTTAAATTAAAACAGACATCTAAAAATAAGCAGTCGCAACAAACAAACTAATTGTCTTAGACAGGATTACTCAGTTGTATTTTTATAATCTGAAGACCTATGACAAATGTTTTTCCAATCAATCCCTTAAACTTTTTCTGTGTAAATTCGTATACTTCAAAAAAATATTTTCTGTAAAAATATCAGGTAGGGAATGAGCGAAATAGAGAAAAAAAGGGAAAAAAGAAATTCTTATCAAGAAAGGCATTAACGTAACTTAACGTAACGTGTGTGTGTGTGTGTATGTGTATAGGAAAGATTTAACACACCGAATGAACAGACAGTTAAGTGAAAATATTTAATAACTGTATAACGATCAATGGGCCTACAACAGATGTGTATAAGTGAACACATTTGTGTTGTTAATTTCATGGTAATTTGGAAAATCGGGAATGTTAACAGCAGGTGGAATGTAATGGAAATTAAAGGGATTAATCAATAAGGGAAAGTGGCGAGTAGTGAATAAGGTGATAATCAGAATAAACAGGGTACCAAGGCTAAATAAGGGAACGAGGTATAAGACAGATAATAAAAGGGATGAGTGAAATGAATCGAATATGTGTTGATTACTCAAGTAAATGAAGTCTCTTTCGTTTATTTTTTATGCCTATTCGTTAGCAGAAAGAAAAGAGGAAAGGAGCGAGAAATCGCCTGTTGCTATGACAACACGGCGTTTCCGTCGAGGAAAACAGGGAAGGGTGGGTTGAGCACGGGGAAAGCACGAAAAAAGGGAAGCCAATGAGAAGCCAACTTTCACGCTGACAACCAGGGCGTCAGAATCCAGACGAGTACTTATAAAAGGGGGATGGGGGAGAGAAACGAAAACTCTGTGTGTGAACTTTGGCGCAATATAGAATGTCGTACTGGCTGTAATGAGCATGAGTGGCGTAAGCCAAGTCTTGTTGGTAATGAACAGTTATCACACAGATGCCAACTAAATGACTTTCCTGAGATGAAATAAAACGGCACAAGTTAGAAGGACAAAACAGTGTTTACGTTCAAGAAACTAAAATTTTCTCTGATCGAGTTGTGAAGCGTAACGAGCCCCCTGGTTTGGATTGATGTAGCATGAAACTGTTTTCATGGGCTCGGAAATAAAAACAATATTCTACGTAAGAACTGTTTATTAATCAGTTTAAGGGTTGCAACAGTAATTTAGCCCTTAGAAATGTTCTGCAGTTGGCAGGGCTTATATGGCAACACAAATGTCTTAGAAGAAAATTGTTGCAAATACAGTATCTTGTGGCTGCTCCACAGGAACCTAACATTCCAAAACACAACCCAAGCAGCCTAGATACACTAATAACGCTTAACCGCAGCAACACAGCTCAAGTCTTTTGTTCTGCACACAGTTCGCTGAGCTACACCTCAAAAGCTCTATTAACTTGCCACACTATACGACAACACGTTTAGAATGTGTCTCCCGACATTAATTTTGTTAAACGTATGTCGATCAAGGACATGAAAATCAAAAGGGGAGTTCCTCTACCCCACCTTCAGTCACCTAATTGATCCCAGTGTTTTAGACACTCTCAGAGGACTCGTCTTTCCTCTCCACTGGCAACCACAGGAATAATATTTCAAAAAAACTCAGAACTTCTCCAAAAATACCAACGTGCAACAATCTCCGCGAGACAACTGCATTGTTATTCTTAATTTACTAAGTTAAGCTAATAAATGATGTATGAACATACTTAAATAACGAAATTGGCCAGAGAATACGTGAAGAGAATACATAATTCTACGTCAGATACCTCTCATTCAACACAAGAATTAGAATAACAATACCTAAGCTAATTCTAAAAGCAGCTGCACGCCCAAAAACAAATGCATTAACTCAAAAAACTCCCCAGAACTAGAAGATAAACTCTTATAATTAAAGGAACTATCATATATAGTAGGTAAAATTATAACCTTAAAGGAGCTAATCAAAATTTTACCCCCCAGAAAAACTTAACATTAGTTAAAAGACTACTTCAACATATGTAATAATTAACAGTGTGGTTCAAAAGTCGTGTGCCAAATAGATTAATTGGTTCCTTTGATTTTGTAGGTGAAATAGTGAAATAGAGGAATAATGCTGAATTTCTCCTTTGGGGCTACATGTAACAGCAGGTGTTTCAGACACAGCCCGAAAATCTGGATGACTTAAAGGAAAGAATCACCAATACCCTACACAGCATTCCACCAGCTTAATTTTACGCGAGACAGAAGAGAATTTAGATCGTGTGAGAGATTGTCTTCGAGTGCATGGTGCACATTTTGAACGTGAATGATAAACTTGCGAAACCGTGTTAACATAAATCCAACATTCATAAACTTAGCATATGGCACATGACATTTTAGACACACGGTACATTATGTGTCACACAAGCATTCTTGATATGTCTTGCTTGAACCCTTGAACACGTTGTAGACGGAACAGAAGGGTCATTCATAACACCAAGCTTTTATAAAAGGAGGAAATTTCACGAGGACATTCTAAGAAGCACAGACAGTAGAAATAAAATTATAATCATAAAACTAATTTTAGATAAAGGTTGCATCAAATGTAGCTTTGAAGTGTACTCCAAACGGCTAAACTTCTCCACCTCTGATGACACTAAAACAATATAATGAGCAGGGATTCATAACAAAACTCATTCTAAAAAAAACTGGCACTACAAATAATAAAGACATGTTGAACATTAAACCACTCGCACACAAACAAACTGATCAAAATCAGGAAACAACATAGATTTATGGAGCACTTTATTCAGTGAGCACTTAGGTATGGTTCCACGATGCTGAGTCACCTAAGCCACACAAGATTGCTCGCTAGGAGAGTATCGAAGATGAATCTTATAAGGGGCATAACCAGCCCTTTGTAGAGAAACACAACTCAGCTGACATGGCCAGAATCGCATGTTGGGGTGGCATGAAGACTTATGAGCACCACGTTTAAGCAAAACAAGGTATTCTTCTCAACTATCTTGGTATCGTGAAACTTGACTCCACAAATAACTTGACGCTTGTCAGGCAAAATGGGCCCAGACATCTGAAGATACCAGTAGGCAGAGAGAACATGACGTGGCTGCCCACACCGAAACGATGACCATCCTGACAAGGGACGACAGGACTACCTTGACAGACTGTTACCACTAGAATTTCACCGCATGTGGCAAGGCAGTGGAAGTTTGTTTCTCAGAATGTCTACTCCAAGGTTGCCATTAAAGGACTGCATTCACACATTTTTCACTCGGCGGAAAAACATTACTATAAAAATCCACTAGGTGGCAAATGGTCATGATAGAACGAGCGAAAAAGACTCTGTCAGATTTACCAACGGTAAGGGATAGGATATTCCGAGCGTCGTTTGCTCGGTTCTGTTTATCTCCATGAAGGGGGGAAGTGGGGCAGTGGGACAAACTGTTTTAAACGTTCAAACGAAGCTGATCGCAAGTTCTAGATTCATGTATTCGTTATTACTTTTACAAACAAGTATTTATTGTAAATAAACTTATAAATTTTTAGTTGAAAAAATTTTTCCGTAAAAAAAGTGAATTGAAATCCTGTTTTCGTGATTCTCATTATTCAACTGTGAATATACGTAGGTTTTATGGTTTAAATTTTATCCCTTAGGAGAGGGGTAAAAGTTTTGTTTGCCTATTTTTTGTTTGCCGAAAGTAATATTAAATTTTTATACCCCGAAAGTAATATTAAATTTCTATATTTTTTTAATATCTTTTTGAGTGTATTTTGGCAAATTGGAACTTTGAAACAAGATTTTTAACCCCCCTTGCAAAGAGAGGACTGTTGTGTTTAGCAGCAAAGCCCAACTCCGGGCGGCAGGTCACAATGAGCATAGTATGCTATCCTCTATCCTATCCTGTCCCTATCCTCTAGTTGCCATGATATGGTCTTCCAGATAGGGACGTCAACAGGAAAGTTTTTTTCCCTTATGAAGACATTTTGAATGACTACATTTAGTTTTACAGCTCTGTCGATGCCAATAGTTTCACCACTTAAAACCTTGACGTGAAGATCCACAGGGAAACTGTCAGCATTCGAAATGCTTCTACATACATTTTAGTCTAAGAATGATACTCGACTCCCTGTATCAACAAGCATGCGTGGGGATTTGCCTTGAACTTGCATGTTAACACGGTAAATATTTTCTTTCATGCATTCCACCTCAATGGCCCTTTTCCTGACAGAGGATGCTTCATCCAATGCAACCCAGGGTTTTTGACGACTCTTGGGGCTATTTCTAATGAAGTGTCCCTCTTCCCCACATCCGAAGTAGGTGATCTTCTGTGAGGATCGTTGAGGACGACTACCAGGTAGGGACAAAAAATTCTGCATCATTTCGGTTAAATGATTCACAGATTTACACAGATCAGCTATTTCTTGCTTACATTCTTTGCAAACAGCAGAGGACATTGATGCAGAAGCACTGCCAGCTACGAATCCTTTCTTCTCTTTTAGCTTCCCATCACTATATTCAAGAGGAGGTTTAGACTCTGAGACATTAAATGATTCGAAGGGGGTCCATCTGCTTGGACTCCACAGCCATTTTGTACGCTTCTTTACAGGTGGGGGGAGCAGCTACCATTAAAACCTTGGAATGGGGTGTGATCAGGCCACTTTTAAATCACTTTAGCAGCAGCTCATCTCCCCTTGAACTCCAATCTGGCTTGGCTTGGATGAATCGACCCATCACCATCTCAAGACGGCTGGCAAATACTGACTCGGATTCTTTAGTTTTTTAAGTTGTAGCATACAATTCCTTGCCTATGATTCTCTCAGCTTTGACACGTTCAAGGATTTCAACTAATCTTTCCTTCAACACATCATATGAAGACAAATCAAAGAGTTCGAGCTCTGCAGCTTTTTTAGCAGCCTTGCCCTTCAACTTTGCTTTAACTATGTTCAGCTTAATATCATCCGGCCACCCAGCTACTTTACTGATAATTTCCACCACTGAGAAAACCTGAAATGTTAATATCACCATCCTCTCCTGGAAAAGCAGGTATAGTTCCTGAAAATCCAGCCAGCATTGGCAGAGAACTAGGTTGAGAGCTAGACGAGGTAGCTTCACTTGATGTCATTAGAGACATGGCAACTAACCAACACAAGAGAGCCACACAAACATGAAAAAACGTCTCAAGTATCCAGGTCGCGGAACCAATGTAACGAGACCCCTGGTTCGGGTTGATGTAGCATGAAACTGTTTTCACGGGCTCGGAAATAAAAACAATATTTTACGTAAGAAATTTTTATTAATCATTTTGAGGTTTACAACAGTAATTTAGCACTTACAAATGTTCTGCAGCTGGCAGGGCATACATGGCAACACCAGTGTCTCGAAGAAAATTGTTGCAAATACAGTACGCTGTGGCTGCTCCACAGGAAAACCAAAGTTCCAAATCACAACACAAGCAGCCGAGATAAACTAATAACGCTTCACCGCCATAACACAGGTCAAATCTTTTGTTCTGCACACAATTCGCTGAGCTACACCTCAATAGCTCTATTAATTTGCCACATTATAGGACAACATGTTTAGAATGTCCCTCCTGACATTAATTTTGTTAAACGCTTGTTGATCAAGGACACGAAAATCAAAAGTGGAGTACCCTCTACCCTACCTTCGGTCACCTAATTGATCCCAGTGTTTTGGCAAGATAACACTCTTGGAGGACTGACCTTTCCTCTCCAATGGCAACCACAGGAATAATATTAAAAAAAAGCTTCAAACTCTCTCAACAATACCAACGTGTAACAATCTCCACGTGCCCAGCTAATAAATGATGCATAAAGATACTTAAATAATGAAATTGGCTAGAGAATACGTGAAGAGAATCACCGACGTAATTCTGTGTCACAGAAGCGAGAATGAGGAGTAAGAGAGACATTGTGCGTGTCTGATGTATTTCAGGAGGAGACGGCAACCGAAGTGAGCTTAAGCATGGACTCCTGAACTACGGTGGTGAAGCACGGTCACGAGCACAGTATAAAAAATAAACAGTATCATCAAAACCTTTGATCTCACCATATACACTTCCTTAACAGAGACCTCTTGTAGTGGAAATGCAAAATTAACATATTTACAATGTATCGTAATTTCACGTGGATAGTCCGCGAACTATCTGTATTTTTTTCATCTGAAAAATTGCTCTGCGGATTTTCCGATGGGCGGAATACCTGGGAACAAATTTTCAAAATTGCAATAAATGGTTTAACCTATAAAG
>JAHWFO010025106.1:269157-303091 GCA_023313115.1 Rhysida immarginata
GGGAGGACTTTAATTGGATCAAATCAACCACGCCCACCTCATTAATATGCGCGTAGTTTAGGTTGTTATCTACTAACATCACCTTGCACTTGACAACGTTTAACTTCAGCCTCCATCTATTGAACCAGTCTTCGAAAAGATGCAGCGCTTTATGTAAACGAGAGATGACATGAACAGGATTATGGGCAAAGGTTAGGATGGCTGCATCGTCAGCGTAGAAATACAGTTTACACTTGTCGGGTTTTGGAAAGTCTTGGATACAAAAATTGAACAAGGCTGGTCCCAGAACAGACCCATGTGGGACACTGGCTTTCTCTACACAAGATTGGGAAAAGGAGTCACCAATGTTAGCTCAAAATGATCTGTCTGAGAGGAACGAGCGGACCAGCATGATTAGGTCCTCTGGAAAACCAGATTTTATCTTTTTATAAATAGCACCATCATGCCAAACCTGAATGCAGGCTTTGCAAATATCCAGGAAGATAATGCCAAGAGAGTTGTTAAGAGAGTTTTTTGTGTCAACAGCAAGCCAACATATTTGCAACTGGCAGGAGAAACCAAACTGCTCATCTCGAATAACATCTTCAGCAGAGCAAAATTCATTGAACCTTTTGCAACTGTCCGCTCTAGAACCTTTGACATAGTGGGTAAAAGGTTGATGGGGTTATAACTTGCAGGCAATGAAGGGTTAAGGCCAGGTTTAGGAATGCTTAGGATAATAGAACTCCTTCCAGCCAGTAGGGAAATATATCTTCATCCAGCAGTCGTTGGTCAGTACAACGATGCCGTGGATCAGATTGGAAGGCAGATTTTTAAGAGCATTGTTTGTGATGGCATCCAATCCAGGAGCTTTCTTGTTCTTGAATTTCTTGATGATCTTCACAATTTCCGTCAGATGGATTGATCGCTCTACAGGATCGCGCCGTCCCTCATAAAAATTGGAACACACATTGCGAACCTCGCTGATTGCATGCTCTCCATTAGGAATATCTGGCTTTGGGTTGATAAATTGATTGCTAAGTGACTCACCAATTAGTTGAGCTTTATCTTGGTCAGTGGTAGCAAGGCTAGTGGCATCTGGAGAAAGCAGAGGTGGGAATTTCGCTTTCTTACACTTAAGAGCTCTAATCATATACCAGAACGAGTTGTCATGAGTTGAGAGATTCTTTAACTTGCTAGTCCATTTTTGCACACACAGCTCTCTTACTTTTTCGTGAACTTTCCTAGAAAGCCTATTATACTTTCTCTTAAAGAAGGGATCACGTGTACGCTGCCAAAGTCTTCGGAAGGCATTCCTCTCTGAAATAATTTCCCTAATACTTGGAGGAAGATCGAGATGGTCAAGATATTTAGGGTTTATGGGGCAAGCGCTAGCAGACATCGCATTGTTGATATTATTGGTAATGCATTTGACCATATCATTGATTTCATTGGTGCTGCAAGCACTCGCTGTGTATCCATTGCTAGTTTTGAGGAGGTCACGAAAGAGTTTCCAGTCCCGCCTTATAGGAAGCCGATTTAGAATATTCATATTTAAGCCATCAAAGTTAAGGGCAACTAGAAGATGGTCAGATGTTAGATCGTCCACCGTGTAAATGTTTGAATAGACCCTTGAGAATAGCAATATCCAGGACATCGTTCACGGGAGAATGATCACAATAATATATATGCTTGATTGGACCGATAGCGACAGTGTCCAGCTGATTCTGGATGTAACCATATAAGATAGCACCTGGAATTCCAGTGAGGGGGTTTCTCATTTAGATCGCCAGCCAAAACAGGAAAATTACCAGAGAGCAACTCTTCCAGCTCGCAGGGTCAATCAAATGCCCCAGGGAATTATAAAGCATAACAAGCTACACCCAGCCAATCGTGAGGTCCTTGATGAGAATAGACGCCACCTCCATTCCTGGTTAGTTCGGGGTAACGACTTCAACATGTTCAATACCTTCTTTGACTATAACAGCTGCTCCTCCAGCTACATTATGAGCAGTATGTTTTGGGAGTCTGCCCTTATGATAGATCATGTATCCAGGCAGCCTGAATAACCATTCCGTCTTAAGGTACGCTTCACAGACAAAGGTGATATCGATTTTACTTCTCGCTAGAAAGTCGAAGTACTCCTCTCACCTTCTTGAGATGCCTGTGGCATTCCAGATTGTACAGCTAAGTTTACCTTGATTAACTACTTTGAAGCTGTTACTAACCATAATTAAGCTTTAGGGAATGATTTGACAATTTGCAGAATAGACTTTCCGATTTCCTCATACAATTTGAGCATCGCGCCTATTTTCATGTTCATAGCTTGTAAATCAGTAGGGTTGAAGCCCTTGTCAACAGTTTTTGAAACCACCGATGCATAGGATCTCCCTATAATAGTCTTAGCACTACGCATTCTGTTTACTTTAGGATATTTAGGACATCCTGAGAAACTTGAGTTATGCTGTCCTTCACAGCGAATACACTTAGGTAGATCCTGGCCCTGTACATTTTTGCATTCCCTAGACTGATGGTTTCCTGCACACTTATTACAACGAGGTAGCTCAGTACATCCCATGGAAACGTGCCCAAATCTAAGGCAATTGTAACATTGTCGAGGTTTCTTATTACCTCTAAACAGCTCAACGAGCACTGCCAGATGACCAATCTGAGTAACTTCTTTAAAAGTTCTAATGTGCTCAGTGTTTTGGAATAGTACCAGAATCAACGGCATTTCAACCGAGCCATTTGCCTTTTTAAGTCTTATTATTTTTTTAGGAAAGTAATTTGTCCCTTTGAGATCTCCAAGGAAATCGTCCAAGTTATATGCCACATCAACATTCCTTATAACATATTTTAACGGTTTTTCCGAATTCAGCTGGTGATGTTGTATTTTCAGGATATTATCACTCTTGATTCCTGACACTAACTTTTTATGTATGTCTTCATTTTGACACCTAATTTTAATTGTGTCAGTCCTGCCAGTATGAGCTGTGACACCTTCCAAAGGCACATGCTTCTTGATTTCTTCAAGAGTATCCCTAATTGGTTTACCGTGAGTACGGATTATAATCGGAGGGACATACATGTTTCCTTCTCTATTATTAGTTTGGACAGATCTCTTGATTTTTCGCGAAAGGCAACAGTAGCTACGTCACTGATGGCCGCTTCACTGGAGATATTGTCAACGTGCATACCTTTTTTAGATTTCTTGTTTAAGGCATGTATCCAGTCATTGGTTTCTTTAGTTATATCATCATTTAATTTTCTCATATTTCCAATTTTGCCCATTGACAGAGATTCTGCACAGTTAAGTAAGGGTTCATCAGTGTCTTGCGAGGATTCATTGTCGTCCACTAATTTGGACGAATTTCAGTTAGACGCTGTGGTGATTGTGCAGTCCTTCCCTCAACTTTTTTCGCTCTGTGTATTTACACATGATAGCTTTTTCTCGTGGAGCTGATGTTTGGTTCATATTTTAGCTTTTTCGTAATATTCATGGATTTTTGCCCTCTGAATATTTAATTAAGCCTCTCTTCTTGTTAAGGGCTTGGCTATCCTGTTAAGACCTTTGACCTCGTTGGGGGTGGTTGTTTCCTTTGCTGAATAGCCTTTCCTTGCCATGTGTTTTATGGCCCTTTTCCGCTCTTGGTCAGAGGAGTCAGCTTAATTAGCGCGTTTTTCTTAGTTTCGTTTTTTTGTGAGAGAGTGACTCTTGCTTGGATCGGATGACACTGGTTTGGCTGTCAATTGATTGGTCGATTGACTTGTGTCGGCTTCTTTATGAAGTTTTAGACAGATTTTTCTCTCCGAGTTTTGGAGAAGCAGACTGCGACCGGCCGGCCAGGGGAGCAGGTCATGAGACCTTGATCGCTGGTAGGGCAGGTAGTTGGTAACTGATCGGCCAGGGGAGCAGGTCGTGAGACCTCGCTCGCTGATCGGGCAGAGATTGTCGCTGGGCGACCGCTGGTGCGAGGTCGGACCTCGGAATTGGTCGTTCGACGATGGTCCTACAGCTTCGAGCCTTGTCGTAGACAGATGGGTTCCCAGTCCTGTTCGGCATTGTTTGGGGGTAGCTTTGCTTGACACGTGGTCAATCCCCTCTCTGTCTCCTTGGTCTCAGCCGTCTCTTTCCCTCACGCCGGGTCCTCACTGACTTTCTCCATCTCATCAGCTGTTCCAGAGAATCATCGTAGCTCCGTCGGTAAGCTGAGATTATCGTAGGCAAGTTCGCACCGATTTACGTTTTACGGTCGTACTTTGCTGTTTTTACTCGCTTAACCGTTCTCCATCTTCTTGTTTTCTCCGTTTCCTACTTTATATCCTGGTTACCCAATCCAACTTTCACTCTGTCTAATAAAGGCGTTATCTATGGCCCAGAGAGTTTTCTTTCTCTTTCTCTGCTCACGAGAGCGCTCAGCCAGCAGTACTCTGAGGATGATTGTCGCCCTGTGTTAGGTAGTATGATTGTAGGTAACATTTTATTTGTTTTTTGCTTTGTGGGTTGAAAGCCGTGTTTTTGTTATGTTGTTACTGCTTTGCTTTTTATGATTGATTGCTTTGTTGTTGATTGTTATTTACTTTTGTTATTTTGTTTTGTTTATTAAACTGTTTTGTTTTGCTTTTTTATGCCTTTTCATTTGATGCGTTATTTAGGTTTAAGTCTTATTTATAACGTTGTTTTTTTGCTTTTGGCGTTTTTTGCTCTTTCTTGTCCTTCATTGCGAGTTTGGTAGTGGTTCAACCTCCTGAATTCCACTATACAATTTTACCATCCTTAACACAACGCAAATTCAGGATCGTTGAATCGTTCGCCAAAATCGTAGTGGTTCCCTGTTCCCCGTTTCCCATATAAGTAGTGCCGTGAGGTAAGGTTCGGATCCCGTTCTCCATATAAGTGGTGCCGTGATCCCCGGGGTTCAGGGTTTCTCCTGATCGTTGCTGTCCCGTCCTCCATATAAGTGGTGCCGTACCAGCCAGGATACGAGGTTTTCATTCCGTTCACCACTTAAACTTATTGAACGATTTCATCAATTCCCTGATGGTATGTTCTAGACTGGCAAGGCCGCTTGCAGCTTCAGTACGGGCACTTGTAATCTGTAACGTTAAGCCATCAATCTTCGAATCCAAGCTACTAACATTATTGGCCAGCGTTTCTACCTTGGATTCTAGGTATTTGTTATTTAAAGCAGTACATAAAGCCTCTACCTGCCCATTAATTATAATATCGAATTCAAGGAATCTAGGATATTTGCACGCATCTTTATAAGCTAGATCACAAGGCAATACTTTACCATCCACATATTTAACTGTACTAGTATCAGATTTCGATGCAGCACCTATCGTCGTTATGCTGGGAAGGACTCGCCCACTCACAACGACATGGTAAATAGACTTATTTAAAAAGCCTTACCTTGTAAAAGCTGTTGGAGAGTCCACCAATGAATTATCAAAAGCAACCGGGTTTCAACAACGACGTACCTGAACCCAACGAGAAGCGAAGGAACCAGAGTGGTGCAGTTTCACAGTGTGGTGCCGAGTTTGCCATCCTGAGAAGGACGCACCGAGAAGTGTACCTTTGGGCGGCCTTAGGTGATGGCTACGATGACAAGAGACCTTAGATGATTCTTGGTGACATGACGATTCCCGCTAACCTCGATGATTCCAAGACCATCTATATCTCCTAGCACTGCTATCCTCCAAGCAAACACCTCTTTATATATTAAACTATGAGGGACAGAAGGGCTGTGATTGGTTGTCGATAGAAACCAGGAAAAATAAACCAATCAAAATAAGGCTAATCTAAAAGCCAGTCATTATAGGTAACAATATCTTCATGATTTATGATTTTTATAGAAACAGGATATTTTAATTACAAAAAAGTGTAAAAATACGACTTCATAAAGTATATATATAAATTAAGGATATTTAGGGATCAAAGATACTGTAATATTTATTTTAACTGAACAACACATTGCATATTGCATTCAGAAATAAAATTATTTTTAATATTAAAAATAATATATTTATGAATACAAAAGTTCCACTTATTTCACAAAGTTTTTCATATCAAATATACAATTATGTAGTAAAGAATTGTTGGCAAAAACAATATAAAGGAAAGTAAACATCTTGACGTAAATAATAGAAGAGAAAATAACGAATGGTCTATGAGGATTATTATGTGCCGAACCTCTGATGTTTAAAGTATTGATGAAACAGAAAAGAAACCCAGGCTGTGGAATTTTCTTTCCTATTTTCATCAGTTCTTAAGGCAATGAACAACACATTGTGTATAGCATTGAAAAATAAATTTATTTTTACATTAGGAATAATGTAATGTGACATATTGTGTGACCAGTCCATTATTTAGAATTGATTTTATATTTGCGATGTAAGACCGTATCATTGAAGAAGTTAGTCAGGACAAAATGGCACTACTTCAGATCATGGCAATTTTGAAGTTGCCATCTTTTTGAAAAGCTATTTTTTTTACGATTTTTCATAACCTAGATCTTTACAATTAAAAACTTAAACGTCGGATAATGAATCGGATTTTTAAGTTTTTAATACAGTACAGATGACGGTTTATTAAAAAAATAATAAAAGGTCATTTAATTTTGAAAAAGGCAAAAATATAGTTACAGTAGTTTACATGAATTTTTATTTTATGTTCATTTTTCAAAATTATTACAGTACATTGGTGTATTCATGCATTAAGTACTGTAATAAATATTCATTTGAACTTTCAAAAACGTTCTTGGACGATTTTAGGAGATAAGGCATAGCCATCTTGTTTTTTAGAATTCACTTTTGCCATTAGTTTTTGGAGACGAAAAAAAGGAAATTAATGTATATTGTATATACTACATAATATACTATAATACGCAAGTCTATTAAGTATTATAGGGTACACCGCACTTCATCGAACCTCACATCATGGAACCTCACATCATCGAAAAACCATGGGCCACGGGGATGGTTGGAGGAGGGCAATATGACTTATTATATTGATGTAAATAATTATTTTTCATTATGAAATTAAGTTTTTTGAACGAAACTATATTTTATTGATATGGAAAATTATATTAATGATCGAAAATTACATTTTATTCATCAAAAAAGCTGTAAATTGATAAAACATAATTAAAACTGAAATAGAAACTACACACTGTAATGCAGACAATTCATAACCTATGTCATGAAGTAGCGCGCTAAGCGGTAAAAACTCAAAACAGCATGCTTTGTTGCGCTAAAAAAGCAACTCTAGTTCGAGTTTATTTCTTAATAAATTTTCGTTTTTCCAGTTAATAAAAATTTACTTTTATTATTTAATAAATACATGTAATACCACAAAAACAAATCATTTCATATTGCACAATGTTTTTATTTATTATTTTAATTCTTACAGTAGAAAATTTCTGCCCATGCCTCAAAGATATTTTTATTGACCGATTAATCCTTTTTTAAAGATTAAATATTATCAATTTTATTAAGTATAGCCACATATCACATTTTATTGTGAACTGAAATAAAAGAATTCAGATCTAACTAAAAAATTCAAATAAAAATTTTATTTAAAAAAACAATTTTAAAAGTTCAATTATTCTGTCTTTTGATGTTGTTGATATTGTTTAGCTTACAGATGTGGAGTTTTAACAGTATATGTAATTTCAAAAATGTTTGTTCAGATGTTTTTAAAAATAGATGTTCCCTTTATTCAGTCAATAAATTAACAAATAAAACAATAATCGATGTTAAAAAAGTACCGATTTTTTAATATCAACCACTTGTAAACAACTACCAATCGATATATAACAACTACCCTGTGGAGGTTTGGTAGAGTGATAGGAAAAAAATTCCCCTATTCCATGGACCATATTTTTAAAACTATTCGATGAAATGTGGCCTGATTTCGAGGATATGTGGTTCGACGAAGTGAGGTTTGCCGATTCGATGAAGTGAGATTCGATGATGTGAGATTCGATGATGTGTAGGGTAACCAGTATTATATGCTAATTTTGTTTGAAATCTCCTCCCCCCCCCACTCCTAAGTTAGCTTATGGTTGGTTGGTTGCTTGGTTGATTAGAAATTTTGGCGTCGACTACTAAGGTCATTTTGCGCCTTTTACACAAGTTATAACAGTACGCAGCCCGGGACAAACACAAACATCCATGCCCACGGCGGGATTCGAACCCACGCCCAGGCGGACTCGAGAACTAGAAAGCCTACGCCCTAGCCCTCTCGGCCACCTGGTCGGCAGTTAGCTTATGGCAACGGAAAATTGAATGGGAAATGGATTTTACAGTACATCACAGTACATTAAAACAGTATAACAGTATATACAATGTACAGTTCATTATGCTAATTCACTTTTTATTTGAAGATTTTTATTTTTATTTTCCTATTAGCTTTTGGTGAGAAGAAATTCAAATATTATTTGGGGGGGGGGGGGTTGTGATTTGAAACGAACTTGGATCTGACGAATTTCAAACGAATTTAGCATATAATAATTAATATACTTGCATATTACAGTACATTACGTAATATATACAATAAACAGTACATTAATTCTCTTTTTTTTCTCATTTTTTCGTCTCCAGAAGCAAATGCAAAAGTGAATTCTCAAAAACAAGATGGCGATGCCTTATCTCCTAAAATCGTCTAAGAACTTTTTTTAAAGTTCAAATGAATATTTATTACAGTACTTAATGCATGAATACACCAATGTACTGTAATAATTTTGAACATACAATAAAAATTTATGTAAACTACTGTAACTATGATTTTGCCTTTTTCAAAATTAAATGATCTTTTATTATTTTTTTAATAAACCGCTATCTGTACTGTATTAAGAAACTTTTTGAAGAAACATGGGATAATGAATCGGACATTTAAGTTTTTAATTGTAAAGATCCAGGTTATGCATTTTTCAAATCGTAAAAAAATAGCTTTACAAAAGATGGCAACTTCAAAACTACCGCGATCTGAAGTAGTGGCATTTTGTCCTGACTAATTTCTTCAATGATATGGTCTAACATCGCAAACTATAAAAAAATTCAAATAATGGACTGGTCACATAATATGTCACATTACTCTATTTCTAATGTAAAAATAAATTTATTTCTCAATGCAATACACAATGTGTTGTTCATTGCTTTAAGAACTGATGAAAATAGGAAAGAAAATTCGACAGCCTGGATTTCTTTCCTCTTTCACCAATAATTTAAACATCTAAGGTTTGGCACATAAAAATCCCTATAGACCATTATTTATTTTCTCTTCTATTATTTACGTAAAGACATTCACTTTCCTTTATATTGTTTTTGCCAACAATTCTTTACTACATAATTGTATATTTGATACGAAAAACTATGTGAAATAAGTGGAACTTTTATATTTATAAAATACAGTATTTTTAATTATTTTATGCATGTTGTATTGTATGGTGTATACAGTTATAATTCTATAACGTCCATTTTACAATACAATGGTTTATTTATATGTTTAGATAAAATCGATTTTCATCCTTTCGGACATCATCAGTATTTCCAGTTTAAATGTTTAAATGTCTTACAATGGGATTCTTTTTAAATTTTGAACAATACTTCTTCTATTCATTGCTTTTTAGTTATATTGTTATCATTATTTGGTTATAGTATTATTAGATTCAAAGAACATATATGTTATATCAAAAATGCACTAAAAACCTCTAAATATGGAGAACACATTTTATTAAGCAAACATAAAACCGGGAATTACGAAGAAACATGCAAACTAGTCTACAAAATTTATGATAAAAGAGAAATAATAATCATCAAAAACTTTATTATTTTTATGCTAAATAAATTTTATCCAGAAGAGATTTTAAATAATGCCGAATTATTAGATAGTAATTTATTCTTCAACTAAATACTGAAGGAGGAGAAAATAAAAAAACTATTAAGCAAAAACAAAAGAATACAAGAACTATGTAATTAAACATGTATTTATAAGATAAGATAATACTATATTTTATTTTAATAAAACTACAATGTATAAATAAGATAAATACTAGTAATACTATAACCAAATAATGACAACAATATAACCAAAAAACAATGAATAGAAGTATTGTTCAAAATTTTAAAAGAATCCCATTGTAAGACATTTAAACATTTAAACTGGAAATACTGATGATGTACGAAAGGATAAAAATCGATTTTATCTAAACATATTAATAATCATTGTATTGTAAAATGGACATTATAGAATTATAACAGTATTTTTAATGTTAAAAATAATTTTTTTTCTGAATGCAATATGCAATGTGTTGTTCAGTTAAAATAAATATTACAATATCTTTGATCCCTAAATATCCTTAATTTATATATACTTTATGAAGTTGTATTTTTATACTTTTTTGTAATTAAAATATCCTGTTTCTATAAAAATCATAAATCATGCAGATATCTTTACCTATCATCACTGGCTTTTAGATTAGCCTTATTTTGATAGGCTCATATTTCATGGCTTCTAATAACAACCAATCACAGCCCTTCTGGTGCTCATAGTTTACATATATAAAGAGATATTAGTTTGCTTTCATTTATCAATTGCTTATTTCATCTGCTGGATCCATCTGCTAACTTTTGTGTTGAATTTCCTGCTCGATTTTTCTTTTTTGCAAAATAAATTCTTCTACCATATCTCATTTTTATGTCTTGGAACTTTTTATACTGCCAATACAATTTTTATGAATTTTAATTGAGATTAGTGTTTGAAATAATAAATTATACTTATTAATTTTCTGCTTTATATAATATTACCTCGAAGTTTTTTGAGTCCTGTATATTGGATACTCAGCGGGGTATACAGGGGTGCGGGGTTTTAAAAATATTTTACATAAAATTGGAATTTCGCGGGGTACCTAGATATGCGGAGTATATTCGCAAAAATACGGTAATTAATTAGGCTTATATTCTCTAATTATGAAATCAAAATTACCTCAAGCATAGTTATTAGAAGTTAGTGGTTGGTCAACTCCTCCTCAAAAGGCTATTAGCACCAAAGGAGACCACCAAATGGCATTGAATGGCACCAGAAGTCCATTTTTAATATATTTAGAAGCTGAATTAAAGCAATTTTTTAAATTTTTTAAAATTTTATTTCATTTTACATAATCGAAATATTAAATTTAGGGAATATAAAATATAAAAGACAATCTTGAAATTCATAATAATTTCTAAAAGTATTTTTTAATGTCCACAAACATCTTTTTTGTCATTACAGATTAGATAAAACGTCTTATATTTAGTTAATAATAAATATATTTTTTAAAATTATACAAAATTGTATTTGTTGAATAATAATTTTTAACTTAATACATAAAAGAATTTTAAAAAGTAAATTAAATAGATAATGAATAATAAACACTTAATACCAATAGAATCATCACCAAATTAGTAAAATTTCTAGATATTTTAATATACATTACATCATAATTTTTTTTAATTAAATCATAAAAAATTCACTATCAGTAAAAAGAATACTACAAACAATCAAATCTGATACCATGATCAAATTTTGACAATAGACATACCAAATATATATATGAAAATATTCCAATTATACCAACATTAGACATCATAAAAATTAATTTTAAAAAACATTTTCATATAGTAAAATATTAAAAATCATAAAAACTATCAATTTATGTTTCACTAATAAAATTTACACCCAAACAGGTGAACCTATGGTAGTCCACTATCACCTATCATCACAAATATTTATATAGACTATATGGAATATTAATGATTAAATAACTCACAACATAAACAAATATCTAAATTTAATTTATTGCATTCTCCCACCCCCACAATATATAATGAATGCCACAAACGCAAATGCCATAAGGGTCGGGGTGAGGAAAGCTAAGGGTTCGGGACCAAACAAATGAGGGACAACCTGACACTGAGATAGTTACAGTCAAAAATCAGTTTATTCTCCTCTATCATGCTTAATACCTATATTACAAATCATCTTCATCAATCTAATATCTCACAATAACTAGGGGCCCCTTTGATAATTGAAACTAAATCTCAACATTAGCATTAATCAGAGGAGCACTCATTTTAGACAAATACTGGCACTCCTGCTCATGTTTTATGACTGGCCCTGCAGACAGAGGGGATCCAGAGTATACAACGAGAATAGTCGGAAATATGCTCGGCTGGGCCATCAACGATGAACGACCCCGTGCCCCCAAAAAAGTATTCCCAAGTAATAAATGCATGATAGCGCTCAGTACCTCCTTTTATAGGCGGTCAAGGGGGAGGTACAGTAACCCCTCTTGGTGGGCACGGAGGTTCCCGACACAACAGCCACTGGTGAGCCTCGAGTTCTATCAGCACGAATTATATGTATAGCAGTGATACTTGCCATCAACTGATATTACCAAACTCGACAGCCAACGCTCAACATTGCCAGGTCACCCACTTGCGCTGCTCTGTACATCATATCACGATCAGGGTGCTTATCTAGCCTACTTAGCATTAATGTAAAACAAAATTTAGTAAGTAAAAGCGAACAGTATTGTCTTCTCAAACAAAGTTAACAAAGCAGCCAGGATGTCTGTCCTTAGGGGTGATATCGCACTAGCAACGCAGCACAGACAAGAGTTATGATTGCAGCCGATACCTTCGGCAGAAGGACGGACGGCACCGCAGGATCCGAATACTCCTAATACTCCTGTTCGACACGCTGTTCCTCACCACGTGTAAAATGTGAATAAAAAAGGCACTCACCAATACAGCTTCCACCCATCCATATTACCGTCTTTGTTTTCCTTAAGCGACAGCATTCTGATTTCACTATTCCCAGGCTCCAATTTGCATGGCGGCTATCAGCGAACTATATCTCCTCAACATGCGCTAACGCTCTGCTGTCCGATATTTAACCTCGTCTGGTCTGTGAAAAAGTATAATATCATCGACGTTGCATCCAAAGTACAGAATAATTAAATTAATAAAGGATAATCTTCAACTAATTTATATATGCGATTTCCACCCCATTCCCTTGCATTTGAACATGGAGGGAGAAAATCGCGGAGCAAAGCAAGGGTACTGCCTAAAGAATTTCTTATCAAAAAAAAAAGAAGAATTCTTGTTTAGAGGGGGAAGCAAAATAAATAGAATTTAATAGGTGGTACTTTAAAAGAAAGAACCCCAAAACTTAAGAGTAAACGTGGCTCGTTAAAAGACTTTTATTTTGGTTTAAAAATTGCGATATTTATTTATAAAATACAAAAATTCAAAAAAATACAAAAAAATGTACTACACAATATGATTTAATTGAGGAATAGGCATTGCGATCTCAATTACAAAAGAAAATATTTCTCAGAATAAAATAAAGAAATACTTAAATGTACGTTAAATACAGCAAAACACTGTAATGAGAAATATTAATCGCTACATTGACCGAATTGAGATTCAATATAAAAAAAATTGAGACAGACCAATTCCTTATAAAGAATAAGGAAAAGAAATTTCAAAATTCCCATTTAATGTCAAGAGAAAGACTGCGAAATCATAATTAATTATTAATGGGGAATAAGATTGAAAATGTGTAGCGTGGCATCCCTTATGCGCGTTATTGTTGAAATAGCATTAAAACAAATTTCATTTTTACCTTATGGGTAAACCTGCAAAACAATGCTGCTCGGTAAAGAATCATGGCTGCCGCGAGAAAGTGAGAAATTCAATAAGAAACTAAACTTCGAACGGCACGGTAGGAGTAATTTGCAGAGCATTGGAATGAAAATGATAAATGGAAGTCGAACGCCATGCTGCAGGCTTGGAAGGACGTGGAGGACCAGAAGGAGGGACGACTGGTCAAGCCAGAAGCTGGAAGTGGTCTGACTGAAATAAAAAAATCAGTAACCACGGAAAGAACATCAACAATAATGGGACACACATCCTTGTGATCACGAAAATTATTCACGAGGGACAACTAGCTGCAGAAAGTGGTAATCACGTGGAGATTTTTTAATTAACATTTATTAAAACAATATATACTCAACAATCACTGTCTGCAAAACAGTAAAAAAAAAAACTTAAAAAATAGAAAAAATAGAATAATTAATTACAAATAAAATTATATCTATTTTTACATAAAAAATCTGAGTTTTCCCGAACAAAGCCCCCTGTAATTTTCTTGAACACAAAAAAATGACGGTCATTTGTACAGATAGAAGTTTAGGTACTGACGTTACATATACAGATTAAAAAAAAAATTGTCTAAGATACAATAAACAAATAAACATTTATGCCTTTATTATTTCCTTTCATTTTTGTGGGCACCCACAGTATGTTTTGCTTTTTTAGCAAAAGAAGACAAAAGAGTATATTTTGCATATACCATAATTAAAATGTATATTAAACGTACATTACGTTAATAAATATAACAAAAATACATATCATGTAGAAAAAAAACAATGTGGTTACTGCCTTCACGTAAGGTAAGAACAAGCTCAAAAAATATACTTTTGTGATTTTAAAGCTAAAGTCATTTAACAAAAAATATTGCGTTTAGAACCCCTCTCATCCCGCGAAGTAAATAACTTTGCAATTATGAAGTTTAAAGGAACAAGATAAACTTTGTAAATACCCTCGTGTAGGCCAGCAAACCAATGAGTTAAGTAATGTAAATCCAGGAATCTGCGTAAAGCAGGGGCAGGTAAAGGTTTAGTTAGTGCATCTGCCGGCATGTCGGGGGAAGAACAGTAGGTAAGAATCACATTCTGAAGATTAATTTCTCGTGCGATGAAATTATGCAATTTCAAGATGTGTCTTGTCCTACTCTTCGATTCTAATGCTCCCAGGCATGCTATGGCAGATGTTGAGTCAGTATAAATGGGGAAAGAAACAAACTCCCCTTGTCCTAACTCGGTTATGAGGTCCCAAAGACATTTCAGTGATTTCACGCATTCGTTTATAGCGATTATTTCGGCTTCGCAGCTACTCAGATGATCAGGTTGCTTCTTAGATGGCCAGGTTATGGTATTTTTCCCCATTTTGATCAAAATTCCAGAGTATCCTTTACTCTGTGGGATGACACACCAGCTAGCATCAGCGAATGCGCACAAAGGACCCGTAGATGGGGTAAAAACGAGTGATGTGTCACAGGTGTGTTTAAGATAAGAAACTACACCCTTAAGAGCAGTCATATGCAAATGTGTAGGCGATTTAGCATATGTCGACAGCCTAGTAATTGCAAAAGCTATATCCGGCCGCGTGCAAGTCATTACATACATTAAGGAACCGAGAAGGGATTAGAAATTGGTAGAATCGACCGGTTGAGAATCTGCAGTATCATTAAGTTTCACATGAGGGCTTTTTGGCATGGTTTTTGGTTTGATGTCTTGAAGGCCATAATCATGCAGGATTTGCTTGATATAATGTGCCTGTGACAGATGAATTGAACCGTTCACTTGTGACACATTCATACCTAGCAGATGCTTTACCACTCCTAACTCCACGAGGTCGATTTCTTGTTTTACTTTGTCCATGATGGAAGTTAGGATGGAGATATTTGTTGTTGCTGCCACGATGTCATCCACGTAGACTGTTAAGAGAATGGTGCACCCAACATTGGTGTAATAGAAAAAACAATCGTCTGCTCTGGATGGAGTGAATTTTAATCGGGTAAGAAGCTGACACAATTTTACGTATCACCATCTTCCACTTTGTTTGAGGCCGTAAAGTGATTTACGCAATTTGCAGACGTGATTAACTGGCGTTGATGATGCCTTGGATGGCGATAGATATATGGTGTGGTCTATCGGTGCGTGAAGATATGCACATTTGACATCATAGTAGCGCAGTGACATCCCTGTATTTGCAGCTATGGCAAACAGTAAGCGAAGGGATTCCATTCTGATGACAGGTGAGAAAGTAAATTCATACTGGCTCCCATAGACTTGTGACGAGCCGATAACCACCAACCTTGCCTTGAATCTGGACACCGAACCATCAGGATTGTATTTGATGCGGTAGATCCATTTGCTTTTTAAAATTTTGACATTTGGTGATGGAAGCTCTAAATCCCAGACATAATGAATCATGAGTGAATTCAATTATCTTGCATGGCCTCTTCCCATTGATGATGTTGGGGAGAAGCGAGTGTTTGTTCATAAGACTGGGCTGTGATTGGCGGAGTGATTAGCAAGTCAGAGTCAGAAAAGTCAGGATGACATAAGGCGGCACGTTGTTTTTCTGCCTTCTCTTTTAATCTTTGTGAACGTCGTAATACCGGTTGTGGGACTTCAACGGGTGGTGGGTTCACTGGTGATTTAGACGAACAAACTGGAGCATCTTCCATCGATGTGGTTTCTCATGGAGGTGTGACCACTAGCGTGTCCTCAGTATCAGATAGGACCTGCATTCTTGTCTCGTCTAATGTTAAAGTGGGTGAGATTGGCGGTACACTCCTAATGATATGTGGTTCATCATGCTGTGTGTACTTCAAAGACTGGGGGTTCCATGTGAATTGGAAATACCAGGGAAACAGATGATGGGTCTGATTTTCTTGTGAACTCTAGAAATACCTTAGGAAAGAAACGAACAGTACGTGCTTGTAAAAACTTGCTCTCATTGAGCGCATAAATAAGGTACCCAGGAGATGAAGGGGAGTTTCCCATAAAAACACCACTTTTGGCACAAGCATCAAATTTTGATCGGTGCGACTTGGGTATATAATAGTATACCAGGCAACCGAAAGGAGCTCGATATTTGATGGTCGGTTTCTTTTTAGACCATATCCCTTCAGGGGACTTTGTTTGACCATGTCTAGGCAAAGAATTCAGATTAAATGCTGCTATAGTCGCAGCATGGTCCCAGAATTCATGTGGAACTTTTGACGATGCAAGAAGAACTCGAATTCCATCGCAAATGGAGCGTACGGTTCTCTCAGCAACACCATTTGACTGGGGGTTCTCAGGAACGGTGAATTGTTGAGATATGCCTTGCTTCGCACAGAACTCACCTAGCTCCGCATTGGTGAATTCTGTTCCATTATCGGAACGTATATACACCAGATTTCATCCTGTAGATCATTATAACTTTAGTATTAAATCTGTCAACACTTTTGGTACTTCACTTTTTGTCGGAGTAGCATAAACGAAAGTTTTTCGTGAGAAATCATCGACAGCTACTAACAGGAATTTGTTTCCATGGATAGAAGTGGTAGGCATTAATCCCACTGTATCCACGTGAAGTAGCTGTAAAGGACGTGTTGACCGTTGACCTTGCACAATGTTGTGAGGGGTGTTGTATAATCGTGCCTGAAGGCATGCAACACATGGTTGGTCATCAATTAATGGCGGCAATACTTCAGTATGGTGTTTCACGGCTGCGGTGAGTTATTTTGATGGCCCAATGCATTGTGAATGTCACTATAAGTGACATTCATTGAAAGTAATGGGGGTCAATTCGAGAAACTGAATGGATATTAGAGACCAAGGGAAGGAACGGGAGGTCCTCCATGCCTTCCTGCACAGCGATGGTTGTGCCCTTGGATGAAGTAATGGAATAACCAGTTGGGCCGAAGTGAAGACTGTAACCCTGCTTTGATAATTGACTCATGGAGACAAGATTAAGGCGCGCGTTTGGGGCATAAAGCACGTCATGGAGTTTTAAAACTGCTCCTGAATCTAATAGCACGCGTGCCGCACCAGTACAGATGGCAGCAATCGTCTTCTTAGGGTCTGCAGTATGTATCCGCATATAACAGCTTTGAAAAGAATCTAAGAACTCTTTTTCTTTAATTACATGAAATGAGCTGCCCGTGTCAACTATCCAATCCTTGTTTGGAACACCAACATAGTTGGCTGCAGGTTTCTTGCTTTGTTCTTTTGTACCCGATTGGCGAGGCTTACGCTTAGGACGTGAAGCTGATGCGCTTTGTTGATGCAGGATCCTGCGAACGAGGGGGTATCGTGGTGTGTGAAATAGCTAGACCTGCAGTGGGATAAATTTTGGACTGACAAACCGTTTTTACATGTCCTCGGCATCCACAATTATGACATGTTACGTCATTTGTTCGACAGGTATTTGGATGTGGACACGGGGAAGAAACAGACGTGGCACACGAGGCTACAAATATTGCGGAATTTAGTGTGGTGTGGTTCTTAAAAACCACATTTAGTTGGTTCCAGGAAGGTTCCAATTGACATTGATTGGTTTGATTGGACCGCGAGTCTCAATGGAGTATAAGTTGAGGGTAGAGCTGCAACCATTCAAAATTTTATCATCCAGAACCAGGGACATGGCTCCAGCCTGAGCACGGATTTGTAGCGCTCTTTCTACATAGGCATTCGGATCATCAGCGTCTAAGAAACGCAAGTCAGATAGACACCACATTATTTCAGCCTGTGTCACTGAATCCGGCCTTCCATATCGACGCTTAATTGCATCCCACAAAGTATAGGGATTGTCATCTTAAAGAATGATGACAATATCATCACTCACCAAACTCAAGAGGTAATGCCGTACTCTTGCCGAATCAAGGCGCATGGATGAGCTGGCTGATGCTTCTGTAGGGAGAGAGATCTTTTCTTGGACATATTTGGCTAGCCCTTTGGTTTCGAGAAAGGTTAAAACTCGATACGTCCATTGAATATAATTGGCACTCGTTGGCCTAGGGAGGTAACGACCCTCTTCAAAATATGATTCCTCCATATTGTATTAAAATAAAAGAAAGAAACCACGCTCTGCTACCATATGTTCAGGGGGGGAAGCAAAATAAATAGAATTTAATGGGTGGTACTTTAAAAGAAAGAACCCCAAAACTTAAGAGTAAACGTGGCTCGTTAAAAGACTTTTATTTTGGTTTAAAAATTGCAATATTTATTTATAAAGTACAAAAATTCTGTACAAAAGAATGTTCTATACAATATGATTTAATTGAAGAATAGGCACTGCGATCTCAATTACAAAAGAAAATATTTCTCGGAATAAAATAAAGAAATACTTAAATGTACATTAAATACAGCAAAACACTGTAACGAGAAATATCAATCGCTACATTGAGCAAATTGAGATTAAATATAAAATAGTAAAACAGTAAAAAAAAACTTAAAGAATAGAAAAAATAGAATAATTAATTACAAATAAAATTATATATTTTTTTACATAAAAAAATCTGAGTTTTCCCGAACAATTCTAACAAATAATAAACATATGCAAGTGACGCATCTTAATTTCTCAGAAAATGATCGTAACAATCCTCCGTTGGAAGCTGAGACAATCTTCTTAGAAACACTCCTAACAATCGCGGTTCCAACAGAGGATCAATTATGATCGCTAACATTTCCCTACAACAAACAATTCCACATGCAACTTACTACCACAAAACAAAACGACAAATAATTGATCAGCACACAATTGCAAGCACTACCAAGCATCCCTCAAACACGCTAACCGACTCCCTACTAAAAACAAAACAGCACGTAGATTCTGATACACCTCCCCCCCCCCTTCGCCGGACCCATGTGACGGACCACTAACCTGGAACGTCACAAATTAAGACATTGAGATAACATTTTAATTATCACCAGTAACTCTGTACAAACAATAGTACAACGCCTAGAACTTACACACCCATTAACTTTTATAACCAATAACATGGAGAATAATAAAACCAAAAAAAATAATAAAATATTAAAATTTGAGGTTTAAGAAAAACCCAAATAAGGCCCACCTTATCTATTAGAATAACCTGTACACCAAAAATTAATACTATCATATAATTTCAATGAATAAAAAAATTCTAACCTCACCATAATATATACCCCAAACATTAAACACCTAATAAAAATAGAAGTACTCAGTCACAAATGCACATTAAAATTAATAGATGACTCATTCATAAAAACATTAAGAACAAAACGACTCAAAAAGCATACATGACACAAACTAACCAAATTAAAAGGCATTCAAACATCATGCAAAACAAAAAGTTTTCATAAAACAAAAAAAAAAAATTATAACAAATACCCAACACTAAAATAATACCAAAATTAAGAAATAACCATGCTTAAAAATTAAAAAATAAGTATGAGAAATGAGCACTGATGAAGTTTTCCATTGAGAAACTAAACTTAATGTACGACTGTCAATAGACTACTAATACATCGAAGCCACCTTAGTGGGAGCAGTTTTCCCCAATTACGTTTTTAACGTCAAGAACAAAGGAGTTGACCAACCACTAACTTCTAATAATCATGCCTCAAGCAACTGAATTTCAAAAATAGGTTTACAATGCTATCAAATCAATTAGAAAAACAGGAGAATATAAACTTAAAAAAACAAATAAAAGATAGAGATAATATATTAGAAAGTATGAGAAATAATTACAGAATAATGTTTAGTACTGCAAGAGAAATTATCAGTGAAAAAGATGAAAAAATTGAAGAATTCGAAAATAAAATAGAAACCATTAGACCAGATGTTGTCTTGAAAATGCCAGATGATAAGTTAAAACATTATTTTCTGTTATTAAAGTTAAATGATAATTTTTGCTAATATACTTATTATGTTATCAAATGTCAGAAAGTAAATTTAAAAAGATCTCTCAATAAAATAATATTAGAACATCAAGATTGTGAAGAACTGTTAAGATTTTATGATCCTAATAATATTATTTTGTATTCGAGAATAAAAGATTTTAAAAGGGATTTAACATTTCATGGAAACTTATTTTAGAATATCTAATCCAGAATTTTTAGAGGAAGACCTATTAAATAAAATAACTGTATGAAGCATTTTAAGAGATGTTTAAACTGATTAATTTTGCTTCAATTAATCACATTGAAACAGTTTTCTTATCTATCCAATGTGAGAATTAACAAAACCTTTAAACATTTAAAAAAACCTTATCACCTTTCCTTCTTAAACCTTTTCAACTAAATAATCATGGGGATATTTTGTTTTCATTAATTCTTCTTTATAAAATCTACCTTTAATTTCTTCTCCACTCAAATCTTTTATTTTGTAAGTAATAGGAGTAGAACTTATAATTTTATTAATTTTAAACACTTCAGTAGACCAATTTGGAGTGTAACCCTTCTCAAAAATTCCTTTATTTTTACTTATTCTTACATGATCATTTAATTTAAATTTTGATTTTTGATATGTAAAATTTTTATCAGCATAAATATCAATTAATTTTTTTTTTCATTTTTCTTATTTACCTCTACAGGTTTCATTTTTATAGTACTGTGATAAGTATTATTATAATATTTAAATAAATCTTGTAAAATATCTATCCAAATATATTTTCCTCTTTTAGAAAGTTCTCTCCACATACTTTACTTAATAGTCTGATTAAATATATTAATTAAAAAATAAATTAAACTCCATTTAATTAAAAGAAAATAAATAAAATAAATAATAGAAACAATGAAAAAAAGTCACCCAATGGTTCAATGGAAAGGTTGAAGGACGAAACACAATTGAAACAAAGGTCTTGTGGAGTTTTTATAGATGAAACACAGAAGAAACGAAGATCTTGTGCAGAAATGTTACACGAACACAGGGAGGCACACAGTTACAGGTGAGGAAGGTCTATAATGAAAGTTCGATGATTCGTAGACACGTAGATGACAAACTTGAAATGTATTATAAAACGTTTTCGGGAATATTATCCATTCTTCAGTATGTAAACTTTTTGAATGAATATCAGTTAAAAACAATATAATAGAAGATATAATAATAAATAATAAATAAACAAAACAATGTAATCTATTACAATGTGGGATATTATGATTAGTTTGATTGTTGTGAACAGGATTGTTGAGTGCAAGGGAAGAGACATTATAGTTTTAGTAGTAATTTCCATTTATTATTATTTTCTATAGATGGTTTGTCTAAATTTTTTTTCATTCAAGATAATGTTGATGGTTTCTTTTATTAAGCTTTTTTTGTAATTTATTTCTTTACTAATGATTTTGACTTTGTTCCAATCCGGATTATGGTTTTGGCTAATGCAGTGATTCAGTAATTGATTATTTTTATCCTTGTTTCTAAGTGCTCTTTCATGTTCTTTTATTCGTTGTCTTTTTGTTTGACCTGGGAACATGTGTTGACAGTTGACGCATGGAATTTGATATATTATATTAGTGATGTTCCATGTTTCTTTATTATTTTGGCAAATGTCTTTGAAATTAGAAATTGTGTTATTGTTTTGATCCTTTGTTGTTTTTATATTGGTGGTTGTTATTAATGTTTTATTATGTTATTTGTTATTTTTGGTATGATTTTAATGTTTGGTATCTGTTCTAGTATTTTTTCTGTTTGTGAAAGGTTTTATTATTGTATTGTATTGAATATCTTCTGTATTGTTCATATTGAGTTGTGTTATTTTTTGTTATGTTGGTGAATGCTTCTATATAAATTTTATCAATTAGTTCTATAGGATATTTATTTTTTGTTAGGTTTATTTTCAGATTTTTTTAATTTTAGTGGGATATATTTTAGAGATGTGAGTTTTTTTATTCTTTGTATATATTGTTTAATTGTGTTAATTTTTTGGTGTGTAGGCTGTTGTGATAAATAATCTGGTATGTTATTGCCTTTTGTAGATTTTTCATATATCTCAAAATTTAGTGTATTTATATGTCTTATAATATTTAAATCTAGAAATGTGATTTGGTTGTTTGTCATGCAATTATGGGTGAATTTCAGTGGATATCTTTCTTCTAATAATTGTGTTAATATTTCTATTGGCCTATTTGTGATAATTAAGATATCATCAATATTTGTTTAGCCAATATTGAATTTTTTATTGTGTAATTAAATTTGAAAAAATTTTAAGTATTCATCTAAGAATTTTGCCAATTTGTAAGTAGGAGACTGTTTTGTTGAAGTTACGATTCTAATGGGGTTTCCTTCTTTATGTATTTGTATCACCACATAAATTGAATTAGCTGATGTTTCTGTTGGAATTAATTGTTTTTGTTGTTCTTCATTAATTATATTTTCCTTCTTTAGTTCATTTATCTTAATAATGACATTTTTTTGGAATTTTGTTCTTTGCCCTTGTTATCTAATTTAAAGATTCTATTCTTATTTATGAAGTTCTCAATGCTTGTAATGTAGTCATTCTTCTTTTGTATCACCATAATTTTGCCTTTATCAGCTTTTGTTATGATTAGATCTTTTTCTTCTAAGTATATCTTAAATTTCTTGATTTCATTGTGCCAATATAAATTTTCTTTATTGTGTTTGATTATTGTGGTTATGTTTCGATTAATTATTTGTTCTTTGTTGTTTGCTTCTTGTTTTTGTAATATTATTCTATGTTGGTTATCATATTTTTCAGATTGATTGGCATGTTAAATGCAAATTTTGGTCCCATTGCTAAAATATCCATCCATTTTTTGGGGATATTTTCATTTCTTAGGTTTGTGATATTAGGTAGATTTTCTATCTTTAGTTATTCATAGTAGAATTGGATACTCTTAATGTCTTGGTTGGTTGTCCGTTTCTTGCTATCATCCAATTAAATTTTTTGTGATATCTATTTTTATCACTTCCCTTGCACTCAACAATCCTGTTCACAGCAATCAAACTAATCATGATATCACACATTGTAGTAGATTACATTGTTTTGTTTATTTATTATTTATTATATTCTTCTATTATAATATAATATCTTCTATTATATTGTTTTTAACTGAAATTCATTCAAAAAGTTTACATACTGAAGATGGGATAAAAATCCTGAAAACGTTTTATAATACATTTCAAGTTTGTCATCTATGTGTCTACGAATCATCGAACTTTCATCATAGACCTTCTTCACCTGTAACTGTGTGCCTCCCTGTGTTCGAGTAACATTTCTCCACAAGATCTTCGTTTCTTCTATGTTTCACCTGTGTTTCATCAGTGTTTCATCTACATAAGCTCCACAAGACCTATGTTTCAATTGTGTTTCGTTCTTCAACCTTTACATTGATCCATTGGGTGACTTTTTTTCATTGTTTCTATTATTTATTTTATTTTAATTATATGGAGTTTCATTTATTTTTTAATTAATATATTTTATCACAACTCCTATTCTTATATAATAATCTAATTAAATGTTTCAACAATAGAAGCTTTAATCTCACTATATGTTGAATAAAGATTAATATCATGTTCTTTCATTAAATTTTGAAATTCTTTATTATAAAATTCTTTTCCATGGTCAGTTTGTAAATTCTTATGTTTAAACTTGTTTTTTAAAATATCTTTAAATGCTTCACTAACTAATAACAAAAAAGGAAAACCTCTTTCCACAAAAAGAATTTTAATTAGACATATACGTATTTCGAACCCTTTAGGTTCATTATTCAATGCCATATGAGTTATTTGGTACATCGCGCAAGTCCTATATAAAGAAGAAAGGGGTTATCGGTCCCCCAATCAAGTCCGAATGTGAAACAGGGGCAGCCAATGGGAAAAGAGGGAACCACTTTTTATAAAAGCGCAGACCTAGGAGAAATACCCTGATCATAAACTAATTCTAGTTATTATTATTATTATTATTATTATTATTATTATTATTATTATTATTATTATTATAAATTGTTTCACCCAAATTTCCACTTTCATTATAAAGGCAGACCTGCAGGACTGGATCTTCATAATGTAAGCCGTCGACCGATGATCATCAAATGTGACAACCATTCGGCAATAGATTTCTCCAAAACTAAGAAAGAAAATAATCAATAAAGGCACATCGTTACTCGATATCATTTTGTGAGAGAGCTGGTGGAGCAGAAGATAGTCACAATAGAATTCGTACCCTCCAGTGAGAATAAGGCGGATTTGATGATAAAACGTTTGAAGAAAAACGAACATGAACGTCTTATCAAAGCTATTAATCTTTATTAACAACTAAGCTTATCAGTAATGTGTTGAATAAGTTAATGGGGGAGAATGTTAGATTAAACATTATTCAATAGCATTGTAGTTAATAGCATTTCCACATTTATTGTTGTTTTCCACGACAATCATTTTGTTGTTACTAAGTAATGAAATCAAATCGCCAATGTATTAGAATACTAATAAAAAGGAAATGCTCTGTAAAGCTTGTTAAATAAGTCTAGCCCTTTTTCCTTTTTCAACTAAAATAACTCTGCGACCACAACAAAATCAAACATATAAACCATTTTCATGTTTACTTAACATGTTATCATCTTTAGATGAATCAATTAAATTCGATATTTTTTATCAACAGATTCTTTAAAATTTTTTTCTTTTTTAATCAACTGTGGCTTTGTTTTATTAAAATATCCTGTATTGACACTATTTACTATGTGATCTTCTAAATGTCCTAATTTTTCATCAGTCATTTTGTTTAAACAACTCTGACACTTTATTATTAAAATGTATTGTTGGAACAAATTGTTTTCTTATTTCACCGAAATATTCTTTATCAACAAATTTATTATCAACAGATTTTTTAATATTTTCTTCTTTTTAATCAGTATATTGTGATACTTCATCTATGCGATTTATAATATTTAGACCCTGTTTTTGTTGTTCAGTATCGGCTTTATTAACAATTTCTACATTTTTGTCAAAATCTTCTTTAACCAATTCTGAAATGGTTTTAACAGTATTTTCTATTTGATCTCCTAATTGTCCTATTTTTTCATCAAAATTATTTTGTTTAACCAACTCTAACACTTTATTATTAAAATATGTTATGGGAACAAATAGTTTTATTATATTACTAAAATATTCATGATTAACGAACTTTGTTTCATCTATTTTCTCCACATTTATTTCTGTTGAGATTTCTTTTGGATCTCGGAATATATTTATTCATTTCTATAAGATCAAAATTATCTCTTTATTTCTTTTCTGGATCTTTAAAATCTAAAGTGAAGAAATGATACTGTTTGATATTAACGAAGAGTACAATTCTTTTACATTTTTCCAACAAGGAAATTCTTTTAAAATTAAATTCATATCTGTTTCATGAGTAGAAGAGAATAAACAAATGTAGTTACATTGTAAATGAATACCTTTAGGTACATCGTAATGAGATTGAGCAACATATATTAAAGATGCATTTTACTTTCTAAATCGGATAAACAATTTTATTATTTTTGATTGATCTTTAGTCGTTATTTGGTTATCAAAAATTATTAAATTTTGTTTATTAGGATCTAATTCATGTACATCACCTATATCTTCGGGATTTGATGAAAAATAAACTTCAACATCGATGCTTTCATCATTGAAAAGTTCTTGTAAATATTTGTATATATCTCTCGCAGCTATATCTCTCGGTTCAGATATATCTCTCTTGCATACATGCGAAGTGTATCAAAAAATAAATATTTCGTGAATAAATGAAAGACATAGTCGTTTTACCACAACCTGATTTTCCTACGACTAAAGATAGAAATGGCCATTGAAGAGCATTTTTTTCGATAATATGTATTTCGGTTCTTTGATATTAACAGGTCCAAACTTCATTTATTATTTTCAAAATTATGATTTTACAAACCTAATTCACTAACAAAAACAGCATGTGGTTGCATGTTTAAAGGGTGTGCTGAAATGGCACACTTGTTCTTTTGAAGAATTTTCGTATTTTTCGTATTTTCATATTTTCGGTATTTCGTATTATGTTGTTTTTTTTTGTTATGATAAATGAGTGAGAACATTTAGATAATATAATTAAATCGAGAGAGAAAGGTGTAAGGCTCCTGGGGATAATATTCATAGAATTATGGTCGAGTAACTTATTATAATCATGTTAGGTAAAAGACTGCGCCAGTGAATTATACTATTCACAAAGTTTATGATATTTTAGGGTTTATCCCACTTACATAAAAGATACCTTCGCTTAAACAGGCCCGGCCTAGAGGAAAGAATAGGCACTTCGACTGACGTAACAATTTAACATATAATGTTTATTCAATATTCAACAAATGTATATAAAACAACTAGTCGCAAAGCCTGTCCTTGCCAGGCAAAAAATATGTTTTAAAAAGTTTATACATTACATTACATATTTATAAAATTAATAAAATTAAAAATAGTTTTCAATGGTTTAATACAATTTATTTTGTCTAATAAAGCTAAAGAATATGTACAAAAAGAAAACACTTAAACATAGTTCTGGACATTATTTTCACTATAATTCATAATACTTCTTTAAAAACAATATTTTTTGAAAAACTGAATTGGAACCCTTTTATAGCATAAACCACTGACCATATAAACACGATAGAACGTCAAAATAACCTAACTCTGCTGTCAAAAAAACGTATCTCTTTCACAGTATTACTACTTTTTTCTTACACATACAGGTTTTCTAAGCCTGTTTATGTGAGAAAATGGGGAAAAACAGCTGATTCTTTCCCTTATGTCCTACTCTATGGCTGAAACATCATTTATTTAAAATAATATTTAACAAAATTATAACTGACGAAATATCCAGGATTTTAAATTGGAGGCATGGACCTTAAGTCACCCCAAAAAGCAACATAATGTCATTTTTAAAAGTCCATGGACACTGCGACACTTTTAAATATGAAATATTACGAAGTATCCTACGACGTTTTTTGTCATAATTGACCCTAAAAATGTATCAAATCGACCTAAATTTTAGTGCTGATTGAACAAAATTCCAAAGCCACGCCCACCGCCCACAAACCGGAAATCAAAAATCTGGCTCCGTCCTGCACCAACGGAGCAAAAATACTTTAACTATGCCAAATTTCAGCTTTCTGCGATATCAGACGGCTTCAGAAAGCTCTGGAAAGAGAATTGGACATACATACAACCGGACATACAACGAAATTATATATATAGATATTGTATGGAAGGTAATGCAAATGATAAAGATAATTTAAGATATGAGTTTCAACTTGGTCAAGCTCCAATTAAGATTCAATTAAAATAATACAAGATGTAATTAAGAAATGACTTGTGGCAATTTGACTAATTATACGTTTCAATGAGTAATCACAATTCCAAATAATAACTTAGTAATTAAATTGTGTGGCATACAACAAAATGACTATCAATTAAGGACTCTTTAGACTAAACTTATAAGACAATGATCAAAGGTTCTGGGTATAACAATAATGATAATTTAGTAATAGTAATATGTAAATTTGGTAGGGATGTAATTCTCACTTGTTCGATTATACAATTTATATCTCAAGGAAATTCGGGTTATACTGAATTTAGGATTACACAGTGATAACAATGTTCAACAGGAACTCAAATTGTAAATTGTTCTATTTCTCTCGGAATGTAAAATACAAATATGGCTTTAGTAGCTCCGAAATAATAAAGAATGTAAACTGCTGACTGAGCAATCTGCTATATTGTTACGGAATAAAGATCTGAACGTAAGACTTTAATAAATACAAATAAACAATTAACTGGATAAAATACAGAATTTAGATTAAGTTACTCAGGGTTCTTTACGTATAAAGTGACTGTTCTAAGTTACGTTATGATTGTCCTTCCCAGTGTTTGATAGAATAATTCCTTCCCAAAATATGTAATATATTGATTACATATATGGATGTAATATATAAAATAGAAAGAATGAAATCATGTGAGGAATTAAAGAATTGGCCATTGAGACATTGAATTGGAAAAGGGCTATACCGTGTCTTCTCAATCTGTCCGCTCTTGGATCTTTCTCGTCCTCTCTGCTACCACAGCTTGGCGGGAGGGGGGTCGTCCTCTTCCAACGGAGTGGCTCACAGGAAGATCGTCTCTGGCTTCTTGTACTGGATCTGGGTACTCCACGGGGCTCGGTACACATTCTTTCAACATCCCTCGCAAACCATGAAATTGTTGATATTGATGACGCTGGTTCTCAGCTCGATAGAAACTCTTCAAAACCACCTCGATAACGCGAGCTAACTAAATTTCACTTGACGGCTACATTTTCATAAACTACAACTCAAACTGGATTAATACTAAAATTTTAAACTTCCCATCTGGAATCCTAAGATTTCCAGATGGAGGCCGAATTAGCATATAATTTTATGACTCGTTCGCCGCACACTCGGCTACGGGAATCGTTACATTGCTACTGACTAAAATCTTTCACTTAGCATCACTGAACTAACAATTTCGATTTCAACAACCAATCAAACTTCGGCATCCACGTGATCATTCCCTGCCTCCTTTCTCTTTTCAAAATCCAAAGTTCAAATATCACCTTCTCTTTCTTGTTGTCTTTCTATCCCATATCCTGTTCTCAAATTTGTTTCTTGTCCTACACTGGCCATACAATTTCTATCCTTGAATATGATTCTAACGATCAGAACAAAGCTGTGTAAACTGACTCTTACTTTCTCTTTCTGACAAACCTTAAAACTTGGCTCCTTATTAACAACTCCCAACACCCACGCATAAAAAATATTTAAAACAATTAATACTTTATTTAATCTTTCTCTACATAAAACTCTTCTAAACTTTATCTAAACTCTTAACTTCTGAATCTAAATAGACAATCCTGAACGCGAATAATAAAATAGCTCATTTGCATAAATAATCTGAATATTATAATTCTAGCTAATTAATTCTCGAAACCTTACAAATACCTCCCCCTGCAAGAAAAGCCTCGCCCCGAGGCGGTACCTTTACCTGAAATCCTCTGGGCGGTCTTGCTTCTCCGCAGCATCTTCCATGATGAAGCGAGACAGATCGAGTCGACGCCGGCAAGCCTACATCTCAAATGGCAACTAGGGAACTTGAGAGAAATTCATTTAGTATAATGTAATATATACTTGTTACCCAATATCATCTTACACAAAAGAAATGGTTTAGTTAATCAATTTGGTTAGTATGAGTTAATTTTTTAAGTAATAAACAACCAAAGCACAATAATAAAAGATATACGCAAAGGGTACCAAAATATTATAACTCAACTTTCTACCTAGGATTACTTAAAAGATATAGTCATGGTCTGATAGGCTTTTTCAAAGGTTTGTGCACAACACTGGAAGTCTCTTATCACACAGTTCAAAAGGTCTTAATACTCTATATAGTTCTTTCTCAATACACAGTTCACTAAAGTTCAAACACAACATAAAGTTCACTGGAATTCACTGAATACGGGAATTCAATACTATGTTAGAAAACACAAAGCAAAATATTACTTAAGAAATACTTCAAAGTACTTGATAATTTGTGGCACAAACTTGCTTCCTGAACAGGGAAAGTCATAAAGTTCAAGTTTCTTCTCTTCCGCATTGGATCTCCGGTTTCTGGATCAGGAACAATCTCGGGCATCCTTCACTGGCATCGTCTACCATGAGGGTGTGGTACTCAAGCATCAGTTGACGTGCGGTGTCGCTTAACTCGGGAGATTCGTCAGGTTTTCCTAAAAGCCAACTCATTCCAATTGTCTCGGCCAATTTAAAAAATTTTTATTAAAGAATAGAAAAAAGAATAAAGAATAAATGGAGTAAATGTTGTATTCCCATATATATTTTTGTTCAATGTTTAAATGTGTTCGATACTAAATTTCTATTCAAAGCAATGAATAAATGGATTAATATGTGCATGTAATCTTTTACTAATTCTAATTTTCATATAAATGTATTCGCACGCAAAATCGGTATTGTGTCGAGGAAGGGGGGGGGGTTCGGAGCTCTTAAACAACTCTTGGACAATAGCTCAAGTACAACAATAACACATTAATAGCTAAGACCCGCCATCCCATCTTGTCATCTGTAGTGAACAAGGGGGTGACATTTACTTATTATTAAGCTAGAGAGTAGATAGGCTAACCCACAGTTTAACAAAAGAATCAGCCCTAAGATCAAAATATCAACTTAAAAAGATATATCATTTATCTTAAGTGTGTATCGATTGCTCATATATTGTCTGGGATAAAATGTAAACATCGTATAACCTTGTTCAATTTATCATTCATGTAAATTTTCTATTTCTGATAAAATTTCTCTTCATTTATTTCTTTATTCGAGGAAGTTAGATTCTCCTTTCAGTGCTAATCTGGGAACAATAGATAAAACAGGTTCCATTCACAAGGAAAAAGGGTCGACTGGGTTTGTTTTGCTTTCTCTGATTATCTAGGTCACCAGCTGGTCAAGCTTATCAAATGGAATGTCGGGTATAAATCTTGAAAGAAATAAAAATTTTCAAAACTGTTTCTTAAATAATAATAATCAATAAACTCTAGAGGAGTGAGGGTTTCTCCATTAAATTCCTATTTAGAACATGAATCATTATCTTAGTCTCATAATCGGAAATTTCTCTTAAAACCAAAAGAAAATTTAACTTGAGTTGTATATGGTCTCAATAGATGGTGTTGCGTTCTCCTGAGGCTCTTCCTGTTCGGCCTTCCATTACGTTCTCCTGCTCGGACCAGCTGAAAACAAAACAACGTGTCATTCATACACTGCCACAAGGAATATTACCATCACTAATAAACGTTTCTATTTGGAATGAAGTGTTTGTTTCATGTAAATACTTTTTAATAATGAAAAATATATGCTTGTATAACTATAAGATCGATCTCGCGCCATGAGGCGAGTGGAGAACAAAGACTTTGAAATGAATGTATCTGCGATGTGCACGTTGACTCACGCTATTGTAACAAGGACTGGAATAATGTATACTGTTCATTCTGGGCTGGATTTCATCGCTTCTCTTCAGAAATTCACACGGATAATGTTCGATCGTACAAGTGAATTGCCGGAACGCCACGAGGTCGTGCCGCGGGGGTGATCAGTCCATGCCTCACGAACGACGGGCTAGGCTCTCCATACGACAACGATTGACGCATCGCTATGGATCGTTTCATCTATTCCCGATATCAACACATTCTGATGTCCAGGCATCCAGGTAGGCCAAATATATTTTTTCATGATTTAATTTCTGCGTAACTACTCTGAAAAATATTACTGTTCCAATGCTAAAACGGTCTCTTTGATCTTTCTTAGGAATGAAGATCGGATTGGCTCAGATCTAAACGAAAAATACAACTCTGTTTCAATTGCATCTGTGCATGTTGGGAACTAATAATAAAGTTTATAACTTAACATTAAAATGGGCTACAACTCCTCAATTTGTCTTGCAAAAAAAAATCTAAACTTCTTAAATATGATGCAGGGGTCTTTAGCTCCTTTAAGTGTGACCTCTACAATCTATCTATGTGTATACAAAGTAATAGGGTTTATCAAAGATACAAAATTACTATCGCATAATTAATAATCTATACCCTTTTTAAGTACGTGACTTTACTGTTAAATGAAGTGTTAATGAGGATATGTCTGCTAAAATACTTCCAAAATGTTATAGCAATCGGTTCTTCTATTATTCTCATAAATCTAAATATAAAGGGTTACACTTGCTTTAGCATAATTTTTATGTGGAAACAGTAAGGTTTAAGAACGAGGGTGGGGCGCGCATCCCACCTACGAACTTTAGAACTCACTGAAACAAAAAAATTCTCTCAGCTGATTCGGGGTTAGCTTCTCTCGCCCTCTGTTAGTCTAACGAGGGTTGAAGAGGAGGGGCGACCTCTCTACAACAACTTCTAGTCCGCTCCCGTCGGTGCACTCTAGGAGGGATCACTACATTTTAAATATCTCTCGGGCCCTACTGATTCGTTTGAGCATAAATTCACTGTGTTAATTGTATACTAAGGCCTTAAAATTATATCTCCAGGTGTATGAATCACACTTCTTCACTCGGGAAAACAATCCGTCTTGTTTCACAGTTTCTGGGTGATTGCTTGATTCTGTAATTCTTAATTTTGCTCCAACCATAAAAAATTTCTCGGAGAAATACCCCTTCGACACAATACTGTAACTTAATTCTAAATTGTTTGTTAACCTGTAACGACGCGCACACGTTCGCATGAGCAACATTATTAAATGCCAAAACTAGTCTGAAAAACATTAATCAACAGCTTCTTCGGGATGACCATGAAAAGGGCATCGATTGTAATTCAACTCCTCAAAAAAAAATTTATATATATAATACCATGTCCAGGTCGCTACCTCCCAAAAGTTTGCACCTGTATCCCACCAACCTTAGTGGTAGGTAACAAGCAACTCCCGAAGGCAACGGCTTAACGTTTAACTAAACAGTTTAATTTTCTAATGATCAACATCACAAAATGTTGCTAGTACTTCTGTACTACAATATCTACATCACTAAATATTCCATAGTCATAAACTTCAACTCTCTGGAATCAATACGATTCAAAATCAATCCAAGGACCATAATAATGTTAATTATAAGGTAAGTTTCTCATAATGTAAATTTCAAAAAAGAAACCTACAACGCAACTACCGTTCTGACGCACTACTGCTCTACTCATTGATTCTGCGCATTATCCTTGGGTAAAACCTAAATGTTCGCAGAAAGGGTTTCTATCAGGGCGGCGACTTTATGGCATTCGCCGGAGCTCGGTACGCGGTTGTCTTCATTCAGACGAACTTCTTCCCTCTCCACGGGTGCTGGTTGTCTCAATAACTCGTCAATAACGTTAGTGTCATCTCCAGGTGGGTTTCTTTCTAACCTTTCAGTGGTTCGTTTATCTTGAACGGACGGCAAAACCCAAGGCACTTTGGGAACGCTTCCT
Source organism: Rhysida immarginata (assembly GCA_023313115.1). Taxonomy (NCBI): domain Eukaryota; kingdom Metazoa; phylum Arthropoda; class Chilopoda; order Scolopendromorpha; family Scolopendridae; genus Rhysida; species Rhysida immarginata. The sequence continues at coordinate 302,765 of JAHWFO010025106.1, forward strand.
CTCGAACGCAACATATACGGATGGGAGGGGGGTGCATTTACTGCTCTCCCGGCCTCATTGCTTCCTCCTGGGATGGGTGGTGGCCTCGCGGGCTCCACGTTTGGCTCGGCTTCTGGCATCGCATGGGGCGATAGGAACGAATCCTCTTCGGGACAAGTCGACGGCGCCTGGGGCTCGGGTGGCGCGGCTACTGGAGCTCGGACTCGTCTTTTCCTGAGACGTGGCTCTTGGGGCAGGTCTCCTATCTTCGGCTTTATTCGGTTTGCATGGACGACCTTAGTTTTTCCCGTTTTCACATGTTTGATCAAAAAATTAACTGGAGAGTAC
>JAHWFO010025106.1:308084-332078 GCA_023313115.1 Rhysida immarginata
TTTCTTTACTAATAAAGCTGGTGCATTCCAGGGGCTAGAGCTGGGTTCAATGACCTGATGTTTTAACAAGTTATCTATCATTTCCTTTATGATACCTCTCTGCGAATAAGGAATTCTGTATGGGGGCTGAGCTACAGGGGGGATGACCCAGTATCAATCCTGTGGTGTTCGATCTTACAGTATCCCAGGTCCCACTCATGATGCGAGAATGTGCCATTAAATTCATACAACAGGTTTTCCAATGGGATCCTTTTGTCAGGTGTTAAATGATCTAAATGGAATAATTTCAAAAATGCTTCTTTTGTTAATTTAGGTTCCCTTCCTTCCTCTATGGAGGAACTTAATTCCACGTTCTCCTCCTCTGCCTCGCTCAGATGCCCAATGGTTTTATTTGCCGGTATTGTAATGGTCTCTCCTGAATAATTTAATATTCGAATTGGGATCGTATCCTTTTGCGATACTTTGACTAGTACCTTTGCTGCTAACAACCCTGACTCTGAAAGATCTTTTGGATCCAACACTCCTATTCGCTCTTTATACTTTTGACTCGCCAACCTGCCTTCACAAACAGACTCTGAATAAGGGGGAATGGAAATTTTGCTTTTACTACGAACAGGAACGGTATCCATAAATGCTCTGATGTTTGTAATCTCCGAGGCGCCAGCCCTACAATCTATTCTCGATTGGATACCCACGAATGGGATGTCCGTATCTCTCGCCTGTAACAATCTATCGTGGAAATTGATGACAAATCCATATTTGGAGAGTGCATCTCTGCCTAATATAGCTTGATACGGTATTTCTTCTCTTCTTTTCCAAATGTAACATTTTAACACATACTTTTTGTTACCAAATTTGAATTTAATTGAATATATTCCAATAGTGGGGAAGTTATGCCCCGTTACCCCAACCAATTTTATAGCGGGTTCTTTAACCTCGGTAACTTTATACCCCAATTCAATTATTTTTTGTAATACATCCTCACCTAATTGGGTAACTTTTGCTCCGCTATCCAATAAAAATTTAACATTGATTTCCCCCAATTTGCCTTCAATCATTAATTCTCCGGGATCCTCCGAAATATGTGCCATCTGTAACGTTTCTCCTACATCTGTTTCCTTCTCCTCCTTTCCTTGGGGAGGGGGGCTGATCGCACGCTCATGTGTCTGAGTCGCCTTTGTTAATTTGTTTCCCCCTTTTTGCTCTCTTTGTAACCTTTCCTTGCAATAACGGATCGAATGCCCTTCTTTTGAACAATAATAACAGTTTACTCTGTGAAACTCTTTATTTACGCAATCCTTTCTTTTATGCCCTTTTAAATGGCAATTATAGCAGATGATCTCTACACGCTTTCTTCGCATGCCTCGCCCTCGCTCTGCGGTCGAACCTCGGCCTAAATGCGGCGGATTTCTCGGTGCGGGCGGTCGGTAATACTCGCTCGGCCTTCTTTCGCTTACAGTGCGCTCTCAGTAGGTATTCGTGCTTTCTTTTCTACGCAATCGGTTCTCTATGCGCCTACTGATTTGTTCCTCTGCTTCTGGGCTCAATGACACAATGGCTTCTTTCTCAACTGGATGGAAAACATAACCTTCTAAACCCCATTTCTTAACAATTTCCTCTTCTTCCTCCGCTTGTTCTATTGCTTGTTTCAAATTCTCTGGTTTCTTAAACATAACAACTCTTCTTACTGGTGGCAACAATCCTTCTACAAAATGCTCTAAAATTTTTTCATCTAAGATTTCTTGAGCATATGCACGCTTTATTTCTACTAGTGCTCCCTCTCCTACTATCTTATGCATTGTTTTATTTCCTAGACTCTGTACCCAGGTCGCATACTGGCGGACTGATTCTTGTACACCTTTTTTACATTCTCTAAATAATCTTTCATTTTCTCCTCTAAACTCCTTTCCAAATCGCTCTTTCAATGCTTTTCTCAATGCTTCATAAGTATCTACTGATTTCATCTCTCCATCTTCCCTACAATAGAAATGTGCGTCCCCTGTTAGCTTAATTTTAGCAATATGGAATTTAGCAACTGGTGTCCAATTCATTACCTTTCCAATCTCATCTATACGTAAAAAATATTCCTCTGGATCCGTAGATCCATCATATGGCTTTATTTCGCTTGCTAGCGCAAATGACTGCAACACAGGGGCTTGATTCATGTTGACTTATTTTGTTAGCTTATCTCTAAAATAATAATTTACCAATCGTGCCTTTCTTTCTTCTCAGGTCTTAGTTTTGCTTCAATAATTACTCCACATTAGGCATGTAATTAATGCAACTATTTTGCCTATGTAAATACTCCTATTTGAATATGCCTAATTAAATCGCTACAATATCTTGATATCCTGCTATCCTGTCGGCTGCGCCAATTTATGTAAGGCTCCTGGGGATAATATTCATAGAATTATGGTCGAGTAACTTATTATAATCATGTTACCCTACTAGATAGAGTGTACAGCAGCACAATAAGGGAATCTTTAGGTGTTGAGCCGCTACTTCTCCGCATTGAGAGATCTCAGTTGCGCTGGTATGGCCACGTGATACGGATGCCGCAAACTAGTCTTCCTAGGCAGTTGTTATTTTCCAAGCCGGTGGGTAAGAGACCAAGGGGTCGGCCTAGAACCAGGTGGCTAGACTACATGGAGAATCTGGGTTCGAGTCGCTTGGATATTACCAGGGAGGACATGCGCCTGATGGCGGAAGATCGCGATCGCTGGAGATCCTCCATAGGGCTGCTGCCCCCGCGACCCTAACGGATAAGCGGGTTTGAAAAGTAAGTAAGTTAGGTAAAAGACTGCGCCAGTGAATTATACTATTCACAAAGTTTATGATATTTTAGGGTTTATCCCACTTACATAAAAGATACCTCCGCTTAAACAGGCCCGGCCTAGAGGAAAGAATAGGCACTTAGACTGACGTAACAATTTAACATATAATGTTTATTCAATATTCAACAAATGTATATAAAACAATATTGTATGGAAGGTAATGCAAATGATAAAGATAATTTAAGATATGAGTTTCAACTTGGTCAAGCTCCAATTAAGATTCAATTAAAATAATACAAGATGTAATTAAGAAATGACTTGTGGCAATTTGACTAATTATACGTTTCAATGAGTAATCACAATTCCAAATAATAACTTAGTAATTAAATTGTGTGGCATACAACAAAATGACTATCAATTAAGGACTCTTTAGACTAAACTTATAACACAATGATAATGATAATTTAGTAATAGTAATATGTAAATTTGGTATGGATGTAATTCTCACTTGTTCGATTATACAATTTATATCTCAAGGAAATTCGGGTTATACTGAATTTAGGATTACACAGTGATAACAATGTTCAACAGGAACTCAAATTGTAAATTGTTCTATTTCTCTCGGAATGTAAAATACAAATATGGCTTTAGTAGCTCCGAAATAATCTCTGTAAACTGCAAGCTCCGAAATAATCTCTGTAACTGTAAACTCCCTGTCTCCTTTCTCTTTTCAAAATCCAAAGTTCAAATATCACCTTCTCTTTCTCGTTGTCTTTCTATCCCATATCCTGTTCTCAAATTCGTTTCTTATCCTATACTGGCCATACAATTTCTATCCTTGAATATGATTCTAACGATCAAAACAAAGCTGTGTAAACTGACTCTTACTTTCTCCTTCTGACAAACCTTAAAACTTGGCTCCTTATTAACAACTCCCAACACCCACGCATAAAAAATATTTAAAACAATTAATACTTTATTTAATCTTTCTCTACATAAAACTCTTCTAAACTTTATCTAAACTCTTAACTTCTAAATCTAAATAGCTCATAATAAAACGCGAATAATAAAATAGCTCATTTGCATAAATAATCTGAATATTCTAATTCTAGCTAATTAATTCTCAAAACCTTACAAAGGTGAAAAAATTCGTAAAAAATTAAAGAAAGAAAAAGTAGAATAACTAAATAATCCAGAAATAGAAAAACCAATTATAAAACCTGGTGAAGAGACAGAAAAACAAACTTTAAAAAAAAAAGTCATAAAAATAACAGAACAAATTGATGAAAAATTTCAAACTAGAGAAGAGTTGGAAAGAAAAGGTGTGGAAGCTATATTAGAATTTCTAACATCTGTTATAGAACAAAGTAGGGAATTAGTAAAATATTTAAAAAAAGAGATGATTAAATTTTCCAACTATTGAAAATATTCGAGAAAATAGAATGATAGAATATCCTGAAGATGTTTCACTTGCTGAGGAAGCTACTCCAGTAAAAACACCAAAGAAACATAAAGTTTATGATTTAAACAAAGATTTGGATAAAGTTTATAATTTAAGCAAAGATTTGGATAAAGATTTTATGGAGGGTCTATATCAATTAACACTGCCAAATGATCTTATGGAAATTCAAGATTTAATAAATAGAAATGAACGTATTGCAAATAGTCTTTATCGAAGTCAAGCTGAAATGTACTTCGAGGACCTTAAGGTGCTGCCAAAAGAGTAGTTAATACTGTACTTTATAAAGAACACAAGTATAACATGAAACAACTTCAATTATTTAAAGAAGTGATAGAAACAATAAAAAAAGATTCTAAATATCAAGTTGGATCTTCGATATTCTTGAACCCTGATGAAATAACTGATAAATTATATTTATTAATAGCATCTAGAGAAGCTGGTAATGATTCTAAAGAAATTTATAATGAAATTAAAGATATTTTAGATAAACTATTAGAATTAAAATGTATTACTAAGAAAGAACATTAAGCTATTTTTAAAAACAAAATAAATTTAGTGTGGATAATTATATAAGAGTAGGAGTTGAATAATGTATAATTAATTAAAAAATAATAACTCCATTTTAATTCAAAGAAATAGAAATAAAAATAAATAATTAAACAAGTCACCCGATGTTGAGAAATACATGTATAGTCCTTATCAATCAGATAAGTTAAACCTCGACCTTGAAGGACTAGGATTATTCTATTGCTAAAATGAGAAGCAAAAGGGTGGGAAAAAATCTGATGTAGTGCAGGGAAGTACTAATACTAAATCAGATTTTTTTCCATCCTCTTGCCTCCCATTTTAGCAATAGAATAATCCTAGTCCTTCAAGGTCGAGGTTTAAATTATCTGATGAAGACTATACAAATGTTGAAATGGACAAAACACAGATGAAACTAAGGTCCCTTCTCTTCATCTGCGTTTCGTCTATGTAAGCTCCACAAGACCTTCGTTTCATCTGTGTTTCGTCCACTTCAACATTTGTATTTTTCCACATCGGGTGACTTTTTAATTATTTTTATTATTTATTTTTATTTCTATTTCTTTGAATTAAAATGGAGTTATTATTTTTAATAAATTAGTGTGTAGATGTAAATTTTCTAATACCCTATTGGATAGCCGCTCTTCATTTTTAATAATTTCATATGTTTTTTTATTGTCTGCATTAATTTATTTCTAATGAATGGAAATAATTTGTACTTTGAAAGAAAGTAAATTTGAAGTTGATTTTGGTGATAACCCTATAGTTTTAAATAATATTAGTAAAGTCACTTTAAAAAGTTTTTGTGGATGGCATTCTCTCTTAGTCTCTTACCCAACGGCTTGGAAAATAACAACTGCCTAGGAAGGCCAGTTAGTGGCATCCGTATCATGTGGCCAAACCATCGCAACTGAAATCTCTCAAAGTGGAGAAGTAGCGACTCAACACCTAAAGACTCCCTTATTGTGCTGCTGTGCAGTCTATCTGGTAGGGTAACACCTCCTGCACCTCTCAGAAATCCCATTTCAACTGCTTGTACCCGCGATCGCACTCTTTCGGTCATTACCCAAGCCTCATGACCATAGGTGAGAATGGGGACAAAGACAGATTTGAAGATGGAGAGCTTGGCTTTGTTACCCAGCTCGCGTTTTGTTACAACGGATCGCCACAGGTCATGTCTGACACAGCTTGCTGCACCGATCCGAGCATCCAATTCCTTCTCCTGCCAGCCATCACTCACGAATGCAATCCCGAGATAGATGAATTTCTTCACCTGTCTCAATGAGGCTCCCCTAACATATAGAGCGCACTGAGCAGGCTGCCTTGAAAGGACCAGAACCTCAGGTCTAGACCAAACAAATTTTCCTCCCAGCTACTTCACATTTGGCTGCAAACTGGTCTAGTGCATGCTGAAGGTTCGTGCGAGAAGATCCAAGGAGGACAAGGTCGTCAGCAAAGAGCAACCTCTCTACCAGGCAGTCGCCCACACAAACACGCTCATCGCCTCGGCTGCCCCTGTCTATCCAGTCCATAAAGAATAATGAACAAGAGGGGCGACAGTACACACCCTTGGCGGAGTCCAACTCCCACGGTGAACGGTCTTGACTTAATGCCATTTACCCGGACACGCATCTCAGAGCTTTCGTACAGAGACATGATAGCAACCAGTAATTGCCCATCCACTCCATACTCTTGCAACACTTGCCAGAGCTTCTCCCGAGGAACTCTGTCATATGGTTTTTCAAGGTCCACAAAGCAAGCATAGACCTCTTTTGCATACTCCCAGGATTTCTCAAACATACACTGCTACCCTGACAGTTTGGAGTATACTATTTTCCGACCTCTCTTCTCCAGACACTTAACATACACTTTCCCAGGAATGCTGAGCAAAGAGATGCCTCGATAGTTGTTGCAATCTCCCTTTTTGAAGATAGGGAACACAATTCCTGTCTGCCATTGCTTAGGGGCCCATCCAGATATCCAAGCAACCTAACACACTCGAGTCAGCCACTTGATACCATCCCGATTTAAGGCCTTTAACATCTCGGACCAGATTTTATCATCATCTGCAGCTTTGCCAGTCTTCAGGGACTTAATTGCCCGTCTGACTTCTGCTTCGATGATACTACTGTGACTATTCTCTGCTCCAAGGTGCACCTCATCTGCCTCAGTTGTTGCTGTCACCGGATTAACAGGAGATGCAAAGTATTCCTTCCACCTATGCAACACGAGCCCCTCCGTTTTCAGAAATCTCCCATCTGCACTCTTAATAGTTTGTGATGAAAGAGACTTCATTCCTCGGAGACGGCGCACAATCTGCGAGAATACCTTGTTTGCCGAACAACAGTCTGCCTCCAATTTCTCCCCGAACTTCTCCCCGGCCTTGGCTTTAGCTGTTGATACTGTCTTTGCTTCTGCTTTTCGCGCCTCAGTGTACCGCACTCGACTTGAAGGTGACTTATTTGCAAGTCATAGCAAATAGGCTTCCTTCTTTGCCTTGACAGCTTCTTGGACTTCACCGTTCCACCTTACAGTCCTTTTCTCACCGCCTTGCGCCACACTCAGCTGCTTACGATGACAGCACAATGCAGCCGAAGTAATCACAGCAGTTTTCAACAACTGCCACTCCTCTTCAACAGTACCATGATCACTGGGTAGTTCTTTGAAACTTGAAGATATGTTATCTGCAAAAATCTTCCTCACAGCTCTATCCTCCGATGCCTCCCATTTGATGCACCAACATCTGTCTGAACCTAGTATTTCGCTTGATTGGCATGGATTCAGAAAACCACAAAGTGCAGACAACAAGGTAGTAATCAGTTGATAGTTCTGCCCCTCTTCTCACACAAGTATCCAACACAGATCGAAATAAGTCAGCTGATATGATTACAAAATCAATCAGTGACTTCTGGTCCATTGCACTTCTGTACCAGGTATACTTATGGACATCCCTGTGCTGGAAGAAGGTATTTGTGATGGAAAGTCCATTGTTGCAACAGAGATTCAACAAGCACCTCCCATTCGCATTTAAATCAAGGTCACAATTCCTCCCAATCACGCCTTTCCACGTTTGGTCATCAGCCCCTACATGTGCATTGAAGTCGCCCACCAGGATGACAGAATTTGCGATCTCTCTCCTGCTAAGAGCAGCATCAACTTCATCTAGAAAGAGTGGGTACTCTGTAACTGCATTTGGAGCATATGCAACGAATAGAGAGAGAGAGAGACCGTTTCCCTATCAGAAGCCTCAGGAGACAAAATCTTCCACCTAAAGAGGTCCAATCTGCAACATAATCTGCCAGCCGGGGACTTATGAGTATCCCCACTCCTGCCTGGGCAGTCATGTTAGGATCGACACCTGAGTAGAAGAGCTTCCACCCACCTTCTAAGTCCACAGTTCCAGAACCCGGACGTTACGTGGAGGTAATACCTATGATATCCAGTCGATATCGTTTGGCTTCCTGCACTAACTCTGATTCCTTTCCTGTCATGGAGAATGCGTTCCAAGTGCCGATTGACAGCAGGTGATCCTGTTGTCACTTTACCAGTTTTTCCTCCTGGGTATATGCATGCGCTGCCCCCGACCATTTCCCCAAGCGCATAGCGAGTGCACTGGTCGGACTTCTCGGAGTCATTGCCGGGAGACTGTTGACTACTTTTCGAATGAGAGCCTCTGCCTAACTCCCGAACGCCGGTGACTTTAACCTGCACCACACTCGATGCAGTATGAATTCTCTCATTCGTCGACATCATGAGATATATGTTTGTTTAGATACTCTTCGTCTCACTTCTCAACCATGGCCTTTCTGGTAAGGGTGACCCTAAAGTAGCAGTGCTACAACCAGCATATCTCACAGAAATCCTGAAGCACCCAAACCCCTGACCCACGGTAAGGGGGCATCTACTCTTCATATTTTAATAATAATAAGTTTAAATATTTTGATGGTAAAAAATGGGTAACTTTAACATTTCTCGACGAATTCAATCATTATCTCATGGAACATTTTAAAGTTTTTGAAATATCCGTGTGTCCTATTATTTTTGATGTTCATAATGCTATATGAGCTATATGTCCTATTATTTTGATGCTCATTTCTTATTTGATACTATATGTCCTATTATTCCAATTTGATGCTATATGTCCTATTACTTTTGATGCTCATTTATTATTATTATTGCTGATGGTTATAAAATAGATTTCAGTGAAGGAAAATTTTATAAACTAATAGGTTTTGAACCAAAAATTTATGAAGGAGGTTTTCATTATGGAGATAAAATGGCAAATATTACTAGAGATGTTACGAGTGTTTTGATTCATTGTTCTATAATTGCTGGAAGTTATAAAAACAATATGAAAGATAAAATTATTTACTCGTTTTCACCAAATTTCCACCGCATCATTTGATTAATATAGATGTAACAAATCCCACATACAAGGTCGGGACACATTAATATGACCACCTGCTAGTATTCGGAATATCCACCTTTGGTGGCAAGCACAGCAGCGAGCCGACGTGGTGGAGAGTCAATAAGTCCTCGGAAGGTGGTTGCAGGTATCTGGGACCATTCGGCGATCCTTGCATCCCGTAATTCCATCACAGTGCGTGGTGCAGGTTCCAGCTTGCGGACATAGCGATCAAGATGGTCCCACAAATGTTCAATGGGGTTGATGTCTGGGGAGTTTGGTGTCCATGGGAGTAACTTGAATTCATCCTCATGTGCCTCGAACCAGTCGTGGACAATTTTGGCAGCATGGCAGGGAGCATTGTCCTGTTGAAAGGTGCCATCACCCTGAGGAAACACTGTCGACATGAAGGGGTGTACCTGGTCTGCGATAATCGTCAGGTAACGAACAGCATTCAGTGTACTTTCCAGCGGTATCAGTGGACTCAGACCATACCAAAAAAAAATCCCCCAAACAGTCACACCTCCTCCACCAGCCTGTCGTCTGCCAAAGATGGTGTCGGAATGCCTGTTCTCAGATGCTTCCCAGCGAATTCTCCATCGTCCGTCCACTCTGTTTACCCGAAACCACGACTAGTCAGAGAAAGCAACCCTTTGCCACTTGGCCGAGGTCCAATGGCGATAGTCCATTGCAAATTGGAGGCGTTTTCAGCGATGCACAGGCATCAACATGGGTGCTGTTACCATATGCCTGCTCCGGAGCCCCAACCTCAAGAGGGATCATTGCACTGTCTTGGAACTGACATGCCTAGTGGCCCCACTGTTCATTTGCTGTTCAGTTCCTCAACAGTGGCATGCTGATTGGTCTTGGCCAGGCATCGTAACTGACACTCATTTCTAGGATCGATGGCCCGTGGGGCCCCAAAGTTACCCCTTCGGTTGCTCGAAACACTCTGGTTCGTCCAGTCGCGGTACACCTTCACAATGGTAGCCCTAGAGCAGTTCACAAAGGTGGCCATTTCTGAAATGCTGCACCCCTTGGCCCGATAGCCAATGACCATCCCCTTTTGGAGGTCCGACAGGTCACTTGCTCTGCCCATGATGGCGACATTTGCTGTGTTAACGGATGCTACTACACATCTGCTGTTGTCAGCTTTTAATGATATGCAATGATTTTTCATCTGCATACCATGGGACGTTCCAACATGTTCGAGGAGAGGTGGTCATATTAATGTGTCCCGACCCTGTATTTTCCACTCAATGAAAAAAAAATTATATAAGATTAATAAACATTAAAACTATGGATCAATTAGGTAGACTTGTTGATTTTAATGGTGAAAATATTGATATTGTATTATCTTTCAAATAAGTTAGACTAGCTGGCCGCCCGTGCTTCGCAACAGAGTGTTACAGAACCCTTATTCTGATAATAGCTGGGTAACAGGATACCGGCAACACTTCCTAGAAAGCAAGCCTGTGCACGGAATCGTCATACGGTGTTACAACATCATAAAAAGTCAGAATTTAGGGCTTATTATTGGTAGATATACAATTATCACTGACTTTTTCTGATGTAACAATGTATGACGTTTCCTTCTTTCTAGGAGGTGTTGGTCCAGTCACCCTGTTGCTGAAAAGTGTAGGAATAACATTGCAACTCAATAACCAATATTTGATGTACGTGTTTTAGATACTATTTGAAAGAAATTTATTGTAACAAACCACATTATATAACAATGAATGAATTTAATTATTTGGACAATACTTCTTTGTAGACCACATTTTTAATGAAAACTCCGTGGTCTTTCTTCAAGTTGCCTTTTTGTCACTTGCAAATACTTTTACCCTGACTATCTCGTAAGATGTTGTTCTTGAAAATGCAACGTAAAGTTGGCCATGACTGAATCTGGAGATGGCAAGTAAATGCCAAGTGAATCCAGTGTTTGTCCGTGGCTTTTGTTGAGCGTCATTGCAAAATAAAGTCTCAATGGAAAATGTTTTCGTCTCAATATAAACGGAAGGTCAGGGTCACTTGGTGCAAGAATTACTCTTGGAATAAATACCCTGGTACCTTTAAAGATCCTGTCGGTATTTCACAGTCAATGACTTTTGACATCATTTGCTTCACAATCATTCTCGTGCTATTGCAAAGACCGCTTGTGGAGTCAAGGTTTCTTAGTAGCATGACTACTGCACCAGCTTTTAAGTTAAGTCTATGAGAAGGCATACCTCCGGAAGTTAAGCTTTTTAAGAACTCTTTAGGATAGTTTTCTACCTCCTCAGTATTTGCAGTATCTTGCTGAATCGAATCTATGCTCGTGTAGTATTTCAAGTCAGACTGAATTCGTCTAAGGACATTTTCATTCAGTTGAAGAAATTCATGTTTTTTGGAGTCAAGATTGCACGATTTGCGATGCTGTTATCTTCAGGTTGGATGAGTTGGGGAAAGACAGCATCAACAATGCATCCATTTTCAAGACATGCTGGAGGAATTTCGAAGTATCCTTTTTCTAATCCTGGCTCTTGAAGTTGTCCATCTCCAAGTTTTAAAAGCCAATTGGAGAAGCCTCGGTGTTCTTGTGGAACATTCTTGTCATTTGCACGCATATTTTGGTCCAACTTCAGGATCTGAACATGTTTCCAACATTTACTATTCTTCATGCATGACGAAATTATTTCTGTTCTACTCCCATGTGGAACAACAGGGAGAATTTGTCTAAAGAAACACGGCATCGCCAAATGGTGTATTGGAAGCGCCTTCAGCGAAAAATTCTCTGTACAGTATGTTAACAGCATTTATACCATGATGTGGGTCCATGGGTGCTTCATCCCAAATGATGACTTTTGCTTTCTTCAGTTCTTTTGCTGTATCACTTCCATGTCGAACATTACAGGTAGATGTTTCGTTAATTGGGACAGGGAGCTTGAAGAAGCTGTGAGAAGTTTTGCCTCCCTCAAGCAATGTCGCTGCTATGCCCGTAAATGCACATTGCAAAACTAAATCGCCTGTGCTACGAACGTAATGCGTAATTGTATCGTAGAGAAAGGTTTTACCATTTCCTGCAGGCCCATCAATAAAGAAAAGACGTTTTGCTTAATTAGGATTTTCAATTGCTTCACTAATTTTTTTGATTTTGTCTTTGATTTAGCATTTCATCAAATAGAGCTTTTTCGGTGTCTGTGTCGAAATATTTGTTTGAGTGGATGTGCTCGTCATAATTGCCATGTGGAACCTGGAGCCCAAAATGTGCCAATGACTTTCCATATGTCTGCAACACAGATTCTATTTCTTTGAATGCCATTTAGAGAGCTTTCTCTCCATCAGGAAAGCGTGTCGTATAGTCTTCCATAAGATTGTCTTTATGTCTATTGAAGAATTGCGCTGCATCAGATGATGAGAGCAAATGGAGCCGGAAACTGTGGATACAACTTGACATGAACGACAGGAAACCACTAATCCACATAAGATATTTATTACGATATACAAAGACCTGATCAGGACAAAGTAAATCTGTTCTACAGAGTAAATCTGTCGTTCTTGCATCAGATGGTTGACACATGATGCAGATAAATGCAAATAATTGCTTAAGCTGTATTGGCATTTCTTGAGTTGCAGCCTCATTTAGGAGAGTATCCCATTCCGAGTCATCAATTGTTAGGCCCCTTTAAAAAATGCTATCAACAATCCTGATACAAACAATGTATACGTAACCTTTGCAACATAGCGATGACATTAGCCGATTATATATATATATATATATATATATATATATTTTAATAAATAAATGATTGTTACAAGAAAAAAATATCTCTATCTTGTTCTCTATAGAATGGGAATTAAATACAGAAAAGATTTGGTTGGTGGAGGTTTCTTCAATTATGCTAAGAAATATGGATTACCAGTATTAAAATTTTTAGGAAGAAAAACATTAAATTTTGTTAAAAATAATTTACCAGAAATAATAGGAATTGGTAAAAATATTATTAGTAAAAATAAAACAATGCCCTCGTGGAATAAATTTAAACAAAGAATGAAAGGATTTTTAGAGAAAAACCCAATTTACAAAGAAGGAAACAGAAATCTTTCTCTCAACATTTTAAAGGTGGAAGAGTAAACTTATCGAATCAATCTAAAAATAAGATTAAAAGCTTAACCGGTAGTGGTTTAAAAATAATAACTTTAATAAATGAAACAAGATTATTGGGATATTTTAGAAACGACTGTTTTTGATAGAAGTACTACACTGGTGGACAAAAGTTTGGGGTAAGCGTGTTTTCTAAGAAAACAATTATTTAGAGATTTTATTGTTATGACACCTTTTTACTTACTATTGAATATATCAAAATTGACAATTGAATAATTGATCTTTTAATTTGTTTTTAAGTTACATCCAAATAATGCAAATTACACTGGTCAAAAGTTTGGGGTAACAGGTAAATAATCATCAAGATATCAAAAGTAAAGGAAATTAATATGAAATCTGACCGCTATTTGACTTTATAACTTGAAGAAGACGATTTGTCATTGATGAAAATAACTTCTTGATGGTGTTTGGTGCTATTTTAACAGCGGAGGCCTCAATTGCATTGATTAGCTGCATACGAGTTGAATACTGTTTGTCAGCATAAATATCCTGGCTCATAAGATGCCAAACATTTTCTATAATGTTGAGGTCGGGACTCCTTGCCGGCCAGTCTAGTTTACGAACTTTGTTAGTGGAAAATCATTCAGTAAAACTTCGTGCTGTGTGGATAGATGCATTGTCTTGCTGCCATACCCATTGTTTTTGTCTGTAGTGTCTCTTGCAGAAAAGAATGGATGCGCTTTGAAGGTCTTCTAAGTATTGTTTGCCGTATATTTGCCCTCAATTACTTTTATCTTCAAGTGACCCGTGTTTGAAATGGCACCTAATGGCATCACATCTCCTCCTCCCATTTGGTGCTCATTTCTGACCAGAGCAATTGGTTTTTGGCCTTGTTTTTTAACATAACTGCACATGTTATCAGGTCCATCCATGGAAAAATCGTTTTTCATCAGAAAAAAACCACCAACCCAAAATCAGTCTTCTCATGATGTGTTTCTGAGCAAATTGAAATCTTGCTATTTTATTTTTTTGGTATTAATGGCAGTGATTTTTCAATAGCTTCACAGTGAAAGCTCTCACGCTGCAATTCACGCCTTATGGTTCTGGTTGAAGCCTTCAAATCAAGATTTACTTCGATGCGCATACTGTTTACTATGTGGCCAGCTGCAATTTCTCTTCTCTCATGGCGTTTTATGCTAGATTTTGTCCGTCTTGTAAGTGCAGATGGGTTTCCCATCTTCTTTCCTGTCTTCCTGTTTTCATTTTTAATTGCCCTGATTACTGTATTGTAGCCAATATCAGCAATTTTAGCTTCTCGCTTGAAGTTCTTGTGTTTAGCATACAATGCATGAATTTCCTTCGTTTCTCATCAGAAATCATCTTAAGACACTTCTTCACATTCCAAAAAATCAATGGACAAATATTCATGCACTTTACTGTAAAAAATATCAGTTATTTACCTGTTACCCCAAACTTTTGACCAGTTCAGTCTGCATACTTTGCATGTAACTTAAAAACAAATTAAAAGATCAATTTTTCAATTGTCAATTTTGATATATTCAATAGTAACTTAAAAGGTGCCATAACAATAAAATCTCTAAATAATTGTTTTCTTAGAAAACACACCTATCCCAAACTTTTGTCCACCAGTGTATAAGTAAAGAATTTATTGAATATAAAGTTAATAACATCACAGACATTGAAAAATGTAATGAATAAAGATAATTATAGATACAAGTAAATATTTACTTTTAAATGAAGCTTATATACGTATTCAATCGAAAGTTATAAATCCTGTGGATGCAGCTAAATCTAATAAAATTGTAACTGTTGCTAATGACGGTTTATATGATTTTAGGGAAGCAAAATTAGAATATGAGAATACAGAAATTGAAAGAGCTAATTTAATAGAAATAACTGGAGATATTTCTGATTCAACAGCTAAGACTATGTGTTGGTATTTAGATACGAGTGATGAAGCGAATATACAAGAATTCATTTATGGTGGAGATGAAGGAACTGAAAAATTAAAAGATGCTGATTCTGATATTAACACAGTAACACGAAATTTAAAAGTTAATCCTAAATTTAACAAAGGTTATGGTGGAAGATATGAACTAACGAATGGATAAACGCTTGATAAAATAATTCCATTAAAGATAATATTTAGATTTTGTAGAGATGTGTATAAAGTGTTGAATGGACGAATAAAATTAACGTTTTATAAAAATAATACAAAAAATATATTACATGCCAATGAAGATGCGAACGACTATGATTATGAAATCACTTATTTATCATTGTGGGTTCCTGAAGTTGTGCCATCGTTAAAAGTGCAAAGCAAATTAGAAACAATATTAAACAGTAGTGCTGAGATTAAATGGGGTTTTAATTATCTAACCGGTTATAGAAATCCTGCATCTGAAAAACAAAATGATTCAAGGAGAATCACGTCGAAAGTTAATAAAATTAATTATGTTTATTTCATGTTCTTGAAAAAGAAAACAGATGTAAATTTTACAGAAAATTTTATGATACTAGATAATATGAATCTAGGAACTATTTCCATATTACTCAATAATTATCAGTATCTGTTAAAACCATTTGAAGTTAACTATAATGGATATAAACCAGACTATTTCAGGCTTTATAACAAGTTTATAAAAACAAATTGTAATGTTGATTTAGATAACGGAACTTGCATTGGTCCTCAAGATTTTGCAAATTTATATCCTATAATATGGGTAGATCTTTCTAAACATCAAGAAGAATATATTAACACGAATGAGATTGTTGTTGAATGGCAATTAAGATAGGAACCTACTGAAGAATATTACGTTTATGCTGCTGTTGAAAAGGCAAGATATTTTGTGACATGTCATGTCAGTTGGCTGTCATACGTGTCCAATGAAAACAAATTATTGTTTTCCGAATTTCGTTTCTGTCTCTTTTTTTTTTTTTTTTGCTAATTAAATTCATTAAATAATCATTAGTGTTCGAATTATTTTTCCTTATCATTGTTTTATTGAGGAATTTTTGTTTAAATTTATGTTTTTCTATTATTATACTGTTATTATAGCGAATGTTGTCGTATTATAGCAATGCGACAGCGTTGGCTATTGCTGAGGAGATGGCTTTGCCTTCTCAGAAGGATTCTGAGAAGATAACGTCATCTCCCAACTTGGTATTGTTTCATCTTTTTCTTAGTATCCAAAATATTGTTCTGGCAACGGGGGGAAAATTATAATATGGATGATGTTGTTAATGTTTCGTTGTTGGCGTACGAAGTAGCATATGGCGAGCGGTGTTTTCGTTTGTGTTCGACTGGTTAGCCCTAATGGGGTGTAATCACCATTTATTTCGTTGCTAAAAGTTTTAACGTTTTAGTAACTGTATTTCTAAAAAAGTTTCTTGCAATTTAAAACCAGTTTATTTTAAAATTATATACTTTTGCTAACGTAGCGTTTCCTGGACCTGCGGATGTTTTTCCATCCTTGGCAAACGAGGTTGAGAGGGGTCGATGACCGTATGCGTGTGTCTAGCAACGTTTTCGCCCTGCTAAGTTTGTATTGCTGCCATAATTGATGACATCTGTGTGAGTACGTTATTTTCTTCAATTGTTCTCTGCCATGGGATCTGCATGAAGAGACTGAACTATTTCAAGTCGCCTTTATGCTGATAGTCAGTTGATGGCCCGTTTTAACTATGTAGACTGCTTTCGCTGCTGCCCCAATTCTACTGCGCTTGCGAGCTCTCCCTTGCTTACATCGCAGACTGCTCGTTAAGAGTAGTGTGAACATTTTCATGATGTTAAATCCTAATCTAATGTATAATGCTTTTGAACCATTATTTTATCGGATGAGCCCCGGAATATAGGCCGACAGCTCATCAAGTCTTTGGTGCACACAAAAGGTGCAGGAGCTGACTGTGGTGGTGGCATCCGCACATGACTGCTGCGGTTAAGCAGGCGAGCATATGGTAATTCCCATTTGACGCTCAGAAGCCAGAGGCGTGCACGTTGGACAAGGCAGCGTTGCTGCAAGTTGAAGGCAGTCAACCGAGGAGGGTTACCGTGATTTCAGGGGATGCTTTTGTTGTGCACTATAGGGGATTGTCTCCGCCGAGAGGATCGATGGGGAAAATCTATTGCCCTGCTCACAAGGCTAGGTTCCTGCACAGCTGTGCAATGACGTGCATTTTGGGCGTGGCATTATATTCTGTTTGGTGTTTGTGGGCTGCACCTAGTAACATGGTGCAGTCAAATCCCATTATAACAAATTCTACTGTAACAAAGTTTTCACTATAATGAAGTTTTTCTGTGGTCCCGGCAAAAATCTATTCATTTAATGCTATTACGATCTGCTATAACGAAGTTTAAATAACGAAGTTTTCATTGTAACGAAGCCAATTTTTGGTCCCTCCCACAACGTTATAATTTCATGATAACGAAATTTTATTTGGAAGTTGCATATTACATAAGTGACAAATCAAATCTGTAAAATCAGCAAATTAAAAATAACCACTCTTGTAAGACACGAATTTTTTTAGTATAGGCCTATAAACAAAACTATTTGAATTTCACGTTTTGTTCAAACAAATATTTTTAAGAAATACAGTATTGTTTTGAAACATCTTAGTCATCACTATTTTCAGTACTGTATACGCATACAGAATTGTTATCAATACTTTAATTTAAATCAATAAACGGTATTAAAACGATAGCATTCGTTGTGTGAAATGGAACTATTTTATTCGTGTAATGTTACGAAGGATACAAAGAAGACACTCAATGTAATGCTGGGTGCCCACTTAGCGCGACGATCGCGCGATTCTATCGCTTTGTGAATCACGCATGCGCAGAGTGACGTCACAAGGGCGATTCTGTGGCGCATCTGAGGCGATTGAAAAGCTCTGCATGCTAAAGCTTTTTGATCGCGCAACTCTATCGCACCCAATCAGAAAACAGTTTCTTATTATGTTTCAACAACTAGTGTCGGGTGAGACGGGCGTCAAGGGTTCGGGGCTGATACCACGGGGGTGTGAATCTTAAAATTAAAGTGATACCTCTTAAACAACTGATCAATTAAAATTACAAATTGACTCTCTTTATTTCTCAACACAGACATAAATACTCAAGAACAGGTGCAATATAAACCTACATAACCAAACATATGTCAATTTACACCGCGCATTGATCTTCGCTGTGTACAGAAGGTAACTTCCGTAGAGGGCCCTCTCAGAAGCAGAGTATCTACATTACTAATCAACCAGAATTTTCATTAAATTAGCGCATTAATCAGACCATGTGCAAGACTTCGCAACTAATAACCATGTGCGACAACACGAACGCACCTCAGCTGTGCAGGCGGATCCTCGAAAAGGAATAAAGTTACGCTATTATTTCGTTCTACGTACACGTCGGCAGTGCTTAGTGTACCAAAACAGGGACGCTTACTCACGTCACACCGACCTTTTAATTAAATTATGCATAAGGGGAGGCTCGTAGTAACCCCCAGTTAGCACTCCAATGTGTTAGCGACTCAATAGTGCAGCTTTACATGCACTCCGGTGGTTGTGACCAAAACGAGGCTTATGCTCGACGGGAGCAACAGGCACGCCCACGCGGATAAAGTGTGCAACTCCTAATCAATTTAATACTCGGATCGCGAGCTCCTGCATAGAATACTGAAATATAGTCTAGTTGCGTTATCAAGACTACTCCTTAAAACTATTACTGCATACTAAGCAACTACCATAATTCATTATAAATACTGCAGTTATGCAATAACATTATTGTAACAAGTGCAACGCGTTCTCATTAATACGTATTTTCTATTGTTCATCTACGCAGTCCCAACTATCTCTATACGCACAGTCTCCGAAATAAATGAACAACTGTTCCAGTTAATTATTTCTTCTTCGCTTTACTTGCTCTAATGGATCCTATAATTGCACTAATCCTTTAGCATAATTCACAAGTTTTCCGGACACACAACACAGAACGGACTCACCCAATAATGTCATCTTAATGGCTTGTCGTCTTCAGCGGTGTGTCGTATCGCAATCGCCGATCGAACACAACGACTCGTCGGACTTCTCTTAATCGAACCTCGAATGGACCTGGATTACTTTTTTAATTAAACATTGTGTACAATAATTTAGTACAGCAGGATAATCAGAATAATTAGCAACTGACCAGCGAGCACAAACAAAAAAACAACATTTCTCGAACGTTCCGGCGTTCCCACCATCTTGCCTATTTCACATCCATTTTTAGCGGTTGCTCGCAGCCAAAAAAAATATATAAGAACCAAAAATGTAAAAACCCCAACAATACACAGATACACCGAGATTGCACAGTTTCTCGGAAAATATCCCAGAAACAATGTTTTTCTCAGTAACAATGGCGAGTCCTGTTGCACGATCATCGTCGTGAACAGCAATCGCCAACAATTACTTAAAACGAATAATAATTTTTTATGACAACAGCCTTTAAAAACAAAAATAAAACATCTTGAAATACATTAATACTGAATAAAAGCAATGAATAATATAAAAAGAATTAAACACCAGACGTGAAAAATAAAGAGAGCAAAATCACGCAAAAACATTAAAACTGCCCCAAAATTTATGTCTATATAATTAAAACAAACCCCTACACGTTCTCCGCCGGACCCATGTGACACTAACTGACATGAATGAATGAATGAACTGTGATGGGTGGTTTAACACGAAACCGAAGTGGTTATACGAGAAACCGAAGTGGTTATACGAGAAACCGAAGTGGTTAAACTAGAAACCTGAGCACTGCGATTCTAAGAATCTATTGTACTATCCTCATAAACGACTGCTACAGGAAACAGTAGCAGCCGGGACCGACGGCTTAACGTGCCCTCCGAAGCACGGGGGGCGATGGACATTTCCAGGTGGTCACACAACCTGTGATTAACCGCGCTCAAGGTTGCTTAACTCCACCATTGCATTAAGCAAGGCGAGACAACCGAGCTACACCTGCCCCCTCACTGACATGAAATGTCACTCTTTTTTTTTCTCACTAATCTCAGTCAGTATTTGGTTAGTACTAGGACAATTAATACTGGACTTGACACTGACACCATATTTAGATATGAATGTGGCCCAGGAAGTGATGTAGAGATACAAAGAATTGATCCTGGTGGTGAAAATTGTCAAAAGGACGTACAAAGCAATACGTGCCGTTGTTTGTTTTGAATGAAAATAAATTTATTCGATTATTTTGAAACAAGTATTTAATAATTTTTATATAATGATGCCATCTAGTTTTAATAGCTCAACTGTTAGACTTTGAAATACATTTTTAAATTAGTAAAATTAATTGTAATCTGGATGCTCCTATAAATCATTTTCAACTGTAGCTTATTTGTATTTCATTATAAGATACAGTTTTACAAGTAAATCCATTATATTGACTTAAGTTATTATAAAAATGCTATCTAAAATTACAAAAAAGAGAAAAATTTCACTAAATTTACTGATCTGGAAGCTGCCCAAAATTATATAAATTGATATATACTTTAGCTTGTTGGGTAAAAAACGAAACACTTAAAATTCCTCCTGCATGACAAGTCCACAACTTAATAAATAAAGTGGCAAAAAATGATGAACATTTCACAGCACTTTGTACGTCCTTTTTACAATTTTTACCACCAGAGTATCATTTCCTGGGCCGCATTTGGATTGCATTCGCTCTACAGGAGTGTCAAGTCCAATGTAATCGTCCTGGCTTAGTAAATATATAAAAGGTCCTTTGAAAATTTGAAGGATAGCGAATTGGTACCCTTTGCCAGTTAGTAAATACACTACATGATCAAAGGAGTTGGGACACCTGTTGCTCTACCATAAAGCCGCAAAAAGCTGCAATCAGTAGTGTGTAGGACCACCCCGAGCTGCTATCACTGCCTCCACCCTACATGGCATACTGTCCACAAGTTTACGGTATGTGTCATAGGTATTGACCTCCATTCCTGGAGGAGTGTCGTGGTCAGTTCCTGGACAGATGTAGGGCGAATCATCCTGGATCTCACACGTTATTCCAGGTCGTCCCAAAGATGTTCGATGGGGTTGAGATCAGGAGTCTGGGCGGGCCAATCCAGTTCTTCAACCCGCATCTCATCAAACCAGTCGGATATGGATCTTGCTTTGTGGCAAGGCGCATTGTCGTGCTGGAAGAGGAACTGCCCATCACCGAAGTGTTCCCACAGCGCTGGAAGTGCCCCGTTATCCAGAATGGTCCTGTAGCCATCAGCATTGAGGTTTCCGTCCACCTGGATGAGCGGGCCCAGTGCAGTCCAGGAGAAACACCCCAGGCGTTCACAAGGGTGTCCCAACTCCTTTGATCATGTAGTGTATGTCTCTAATATCGTAAATGGTAGGGGTAATTGATGATCATCTTATCAATCTCGATAAAGTCCCTCATAAGCTCGGGCCCTTTCATCTGCTCGACTGATTGTGAAGGCCATGCGCATCAATTTGAGAGAAACTTTACAAGTCTTTCCTGTTTTCACCCATTGCATCAGAACTTTTGAGACCCTCAGAAAATTGGATTTTTGTTATTTTTGGGGCTATTTTTTTATCATTTTTATCTATTTTTATTTTTTTTTTGCTATTTTACCCTGTTTTATGAGTTTTTGTGAATTTTTGAGAAATTGCAATTGATGCACGGGAACATACATATTTAAGTATGTGTCGTGTTTGTTTCATTTTGTGTGATATGATATGGTTTAAAATTTACTATGGGTTGAAAGGGGTATAATTTTCTTCTGTTTTGTTGTAGAATTGATTGTTGTTTCGGTGTTCGTAAATTATCGCTCTGCCATCGACATTGTAGCGGCGGTTGTTTTTGGGTTTTATTGTTGGAGGCTGGCATTGTTAGCTCGGGAGATTTTCTGAGAAGATCGTGCCAGCTTCCAAAAGTTAATTGTTACGCTTGTTTTTATAGTATTTGACGCATAGCCTACGAAAAAGACAGGCTGGGGCACTAAAAATTCACATGACCAAAATAGATCGAGCCTTAATCCAATCTTCATTGTTTCCATCTTGAATTTCTCCAATCAGTGTTTTTTCGTTTGTTAGAAACAATCAAGATTGGATTGTTGCTCGATCTACTTTGATCACGTGACTTTTCAGTGCCCCAACCTGTCTTTCTAGTTGGCTTTGATTTGACATTGTGTTCGTAAATTTTAAATATCTTTTTATTGTTGTTACTAGTAGCACTCGTGTTTAAGTTTTCAAGTAGGAAAGACGACAGCCTTTTTGGCTAGTTAGAAACGTTTGAATGAGATGTCTTGAGGACTTATTCATTGGTGTGTCTGTTCTTTAATTGCATTAATATAAAGGTTTAGTATTCGTAATAAATGTATTGCTCCAGGAGTTTGTTTTAACATATTTGTTTAAAAATAAACGCAGAGATCCAATGCTTGTTGTTGAGGGGCAGCGAGTTGTTCTAATGCACTTTGGTCGTCGCCAATTGAGCCCGAGGGGCCCGTTTCTTGTGAAAATGCTGCTGCTGAGTGGACCCACGTCGTTAGATGCAGGTGATGTCATGGTAGAACCTTGGTGAGTGAATCTTTATTTTTCCGCATGGACGAGGCATACCCAGAAAGAAACTGTTTTGCGGAATTTGGTGAACTCCCTTTTTTCTCCTGGCCCCACTTATGAGAGAACCGCCTGTGTTGAGTGAAGAGTTATCACAACTAAACCACTGAGCAGAGTAAAATGTTTAGTGTAGAGGACGGAAAAGGCGGGAGACAATTTACTGAATTTAAATCTATTTAATTTCAGAGAGTAGGAATGAGCTGTTGACCACTCAACTCATACATATTGATGAAAAATATTGTTTGCTTTTCTCTCTTACATTATAATAGAACAATGGAAGCCTCTAGCCTCTTAATTAAAATATTAGAGGGAAATAATTAGCTCGTAGCTTTTTAATTATAATAAAGGAAATAAAAAAAAAGCTTTTCACTTTTTAAGTATAACTCACAAATTTAAAGTCGAGCTCTTTACTCGTCTGGTTATTAATATTTAGCAAATTAACTGTTCCATTCACAAGACGCTATAAGAAAAACAATTGCTTAGCCGAATTCCTGAGGCAGTCTTCCACTTGAAGTTCGACTGTCCAAAAGAGTAAGCTGTCTTCGCAAAGGCCTTGGCTTCTTCAGCTCGATGAACGAACCAACCAGGACGAACGTAGGAATAAGTATAGAAACTGCTAATGGCTACCATTGACGCTGAGCACGGCAACCGCGAAGAGTAAAGCTTCTCGTAGGTGGGGGCTAATTGAAAAATAAAACAACATATTAATGTACGTTCAGACACTTTACCAGCTTGACACAATACACATATACACAGCAACAGTTTAAAAGTTTACTACCAAGTGATGCAATGCTGCCTACTGAGCACGGCAGAATGACTAGGGCCCTGTCGACACTACCTAACGTTAAAGGCACGCTATTATTGCGACTTAGCTCCTCTCTCTCCCACTTTTGAAGTGGAGAGGCTGATGGTATTGCCTCCACATAGTTAAGATCTAAAAAGATCCTATAGGTGGCATTTTGCTACACCCAACGTAAAAAACTTAAACACCTCTAACGAGGCAACATGAACTTGGCCCACAGCTTTCGCTGGTCGGAAGATAACTCCCGACACCTACCCACTTTGGCCACCCGGGTAGGCACAAATCCACCAGAAAATAAATCCTCTGTCT
>JAHWFO010025106.1:332178-353558 GCA_023313115.1 Rhysida immarginata
GGCCACCCGGGTAGGCACAAATCCACCAGAAAATAAATCCTCTTTCTCTCACGAGAGCGAAGAATTTAATTCCAATGAATTGACTGCTTGGCTGCTAAGGCTGGGCCCGTCTACTTGGCAAGAAATAGCTGAGCTCTGGGTACTGGATGCAATGAAGTCGCTAAACGGTTCACTAAAGTTCTCTAAACGGTTTTGTCCATATGTCTCTTTATCGTCCAAATTATTTGTAGGGTCGTCGACCTGCGCCACTGAAGGAATCTTTGAATTGCCCCAAGGCTCGATACCCGCGATGATTCCGCTTAATGTCAGCTCAAAGTTCACTGTGGCAACTCTTGCCTGTTTCAATTGATATGAATGACAATTACGTAGTCCTCGCAACTGAAAAGTCCATGTCCTATACCTTCTAAAGTTCTTATCCTCTTTAGAATAGCTGATAGCACTAATTGCCGGCGAAATGGATATAGAAATGTTACTCTAACTTGTTTGCTGGCGGCATGTGTTGCTCAATACTGCTCGACCACGGTTATAAGGTTTCTCCCCGTTGGCGACAGCCTTTCCTTCTCTTCTCCCACGGTTGCGTTTCTTCCCTACGAAGCGTCTTTCCGCATTCGATGAATTACTCGCTGGTGGCTGACTCTTAACATCGCCTGTATTCGTAGCTGAGTCGTGCTTTCTTGGCTTCCACGGCCATTCTGTTATACATTGTCGAGAGCCTCCTTCAATCCAACCTCTTTCTCTCATTCCTAATTTCTTCTCCCCTTCTTTCTAAAAATCTTTATTTTTCTCAATTTCATTTTTCTTCTTATCTCAATGGTCAAGCAAGTTGATCTCTCTCCTTCCGACCTCTTCCATTCTCTTCCATGGGGACTGGCTTTTTCTTCACTTTATCTTGCTCGCTTCTCTCCCTCTCTTCTTTTGTCACCTCATTCGAACTCTTTATTTTCTCCCGAACCTGAGGTAACATTTTCCCGCCGCTAAACCCGCGACGAAAAACTCGCTTTTTCGTTTGCGGCTTTTTCTTATCTTGATCTGTTCGCTCCACTTCCTTCTTCCAACTTCTCCTCTGTCGCTTCCTCTGTCTGATCGTTCTTAAATGGAGCAGATCACAGCTTCCTACTTCATCTTCTCCCGAGCATCTATGCAAGTTTTTCTCCGGTCCCATGATGGTTGCCTATATCCAGCCCATTTAACCAGGAACTGTCTATTAGGTGCTTTGCCCCTTACATTAAGTAATTTCTCTACTCTAAAGACGTTCTTAAACCTTGTGTCCTTAATGGGGCCCGGGGGATTCTTTATCTTTTTTCTTCTGTAATATTTTCTTAAAAAGGACATGTGGAACACTTTTGTTCTAGCTTTCCATCTCCTAGGTATTTGCAGCCTGGCTGTAACCCCGTTGATAATCTTGACTATTTTAAATGGCCCCACATATTTCGGGAATAACTTCCTCCCTATTTGTTTTTGCTGGTTAATTAACCGCGCCGCCTTTACCATCACTTCTTCTTCCAACTTCATTGAGTGTGCTTTTTATTGAAGAATTTTCTGTACTTTCTATTTGCTTCTTTAATTCTTCTTTTTGCTTCAATCAATGACTCCCTTAATTGTTGGCGAAAATTTTTTCCTGCCTCCTGAGTCTTTACAGGGGGAGCTCTGATGTTTGGAATGAATATTTAATCACTTCTGAATATGTAGAATTGGTTGCAATTTCAGTACAAGCCAAATGTTCGTCCCAGTCATCCCGATTCAGATTAACGTAATTTCGGATTACTTGTATCACCTATTGATTGGTTCTTTCGGATTGACCATCCATTTGGGGGTGATATGCACTCGAACTACGGTGATCTAAACGTAACAAATGACAAATGCCATTATATTACATACTCCCTCAAGAAAACTAATTGCAAATTTAATTACACTTTAAATGATTCTAAATTACCTCAAAACACAGTTACTAAGGATCTAGGTGTCATCTTTAATTCCAAATTAAGCTTTGTTGATCACATCAACTTCATAACTTCTAAGGCCTATCGAGCTTCCTATTTTATTATTAGAAATTCCTGAAGTTTTAATAATATCAACTTTTCCATTTTCGTTTTTAATACCTTAGTCAGATCTACATTAGAATATGCCTCTGTTATTTGGCCTCCTTATCATGTAAAATTGCAATTATGTTTAGAAAAAGTACAGTCAGAATTCTTACGTACACTTTTTAGACTTTTCATCCTACTTTTTTTTAACAATAACAGATATGTGTCTAATACTTATCTCCGAAATGTTTTTAAATGTGAGAAATTAATTAACAGATGAATTATACTTATGTGTTCTGTTATTGTTAAAAAAATTATAAAGCAATATAATTTATTCTTCAAAATTTCTAAATTCAGTTAATCTACATGTACCTATGTTAAATTCTAGAAACAATGATATATTTTATTTAACTTTTCCAAAAAAAATTATTATAAGTAATCTCCCTTTTTATAGAATGTTTAAATTTTGTAAAGTCATGTCTGATAAAATTGATCTAAAGTTAATGAGTTATAATCAACTAGCTGTTTTTCCCGGCGTTGCTCGGGCTCTTTTTTGATGAAATGTTGATGAAATAAAATGGAATGTTCTGTGAGTTAATATCCAGAAAAAGAACACATGAAGAAAGATTAGAATTTTTTAGAAAGAATTCTTGTTTTATATTTTCCTAAAGGGCCGTAGTTTGGAGACACCATCCATTGGGAACTTTTTCAAAGAAATCTTTTTGAATTTTGAACATGAGTATTTTCTATTTAAATTGAAACCTTTTTTGTTGCTCGGGGTCAAATTCGAAAAAAATTTGAGTTTTCAAATTCGGGATGGTGCCGAACTCATGTCTCGGCGAACTCTCAGTGGTATGTCTTCCAAGAGTTCTGGTAACACATGCTGAAGAAACATGTTGTACGTATGCCCAGTTAAGGAAGTGGGCATCATGTATGGGCCAATCAATTGTTCATGCACAATTCCACACCAAACATTAATTTTGTAGAGCTGTTGATATGCACCGAGAAAACGTGCGTGTGGATTCTTATGAGCCCACAGGTGTGCATTGTGTGAATTAAACATTCCCTCTCGTGTAAACATGGCTCCATCTGTGAATAATACACGTGATGTGAATGTAGGGTCCATGTTATTTTGTGCTAAATACCACGTTGCAAATGCTTCACGAAGAGGGTAGTCAGATATCTTCAGTGATTGGACCTTTTGCCCGTGGAATGGATACAGCAAATTCTCGTGCACAACTCTCCAAACATAAGTGTGGTTCACACCCAGGTTGTGCGCTACTGCACATACAATTGTTGTTGGGTTATCAGCAAATTGTTGCAGAATCTCGTCCTGTAACGCTACGTTCCTGTTACGTGGTCGTCCTGCGTTGCCCATGTTCCTAGAGAAAGAACCTGTTTCACGAAGTCGCCGATGCAGATTCGCAAATGTCTGATAGTGAGGCACACGTCTGGTGGGGTATCTTTCCTGGTACAGCCTAACTGCAGCCATCCTATTCCCATTTACTGCTCCATACACGAAATGCATGTCAGCCAATTCTTCATTTGAGTACGTCTGCATGCTGTGCTTGCAATGGTTCCAATTGACAACTAAACTTTACAATTGCTTTCTGTACTAACCATGTGTCTAATTGCATACTACTGTATGGATTTAAAGGAAAGAACCATTATTCTGTGGTGGGTAAATTAATGTTATTCAAAACATTAAGCAATACTGTCTTTTTGTTGGATGAAACAGTGGAATCTTTGTACTGTAGCTGACTACAGTCATTTTAGAATAAAACATTACTAACAAAAGATGTTCACATTGATCCCCTCTAACGTTTTGCCAATTTTAATGGTATAATTTTGAAACACCCTGGTCCCGTCTTTAGGTCCCGTCTTTAGGTCCAAATAACGACTCAAGGGGAACAGATTGGGAGGAAATGAATATTGATTATTTGGTTTTAATGTCCCCTAATTCAGAATAAAAACATTTCGCGTCCCTGGAGGTGAAGGGGTAAATTTTGAAAATTTTAATTTTTTAGGGTTAGGGGTTAGACCCCATGTGTTATTTAGAAAGTTGTAGAGCATCATGTAAAATGTGGGTTTAGCAAAAAACGCGGTAAAAAAATCTCATCCCCTGCCCCCTTTATCAAGTGGGTAAAGCGAAAGGTATGGCTAGCTAATGTAGACAAAAACAGAAAAACTCATTAGAAACTTATTAGACCTTTATTACTTATTCCAAAACAGTACATTTGAAAATGAATGAGAATGAATGAGTCGTTACCCTGAAAAGCTAATGGTCTCATTCATTCTCATTAATTTTCCAAATGTAGGCCCTACTGTTTTCTAATAAGTATGGTTTTTGTCCACATCGGCTAGGCATACCTTTCACTTTACCCACTCGATAAAGGGGGCAGGGCATGAGATTTTTTCACCGGGTTTTCTGCTAAACCCACATTTTACATGATGCTTTACAACTTTCTAAATAGCACATGGGGTCTAACCCCTACCCCTACAAAACTAAAATTTTCAAACTTTACCCCTTCACCCCCAGGGATGCGAAATGTTTTTATTCTGAATTAGGGGACATTAAAGCCAAATAATCAATATTCATTTTCCCCCAATCTGTTCCCCTTGAGTCGTTATTTGGACCTAAAGACGGGACACCAATTATGAAACACCCTGTATATACATACATCCATTTTCATATATAGAGATTTTTCCCCTGAAAAAAATCCTCGTCGTCCTCGGCAGAGACCGAAGCCACATCTACAGGAATCAGAGCAACACCACCTAGACAGAAGGCCTGATAACGGAAACGTCATACACTGTTAGATCATCATTAGTCGACCATTGTTAATCACATTTCTACCAATAATAATCCCGAAATTTGGTCGACTAATGATGATGTAACAATGTATGGGGCTTCCGTTATCAGGCCTTCTGTCTAGGAGGTGTTGATCAGAGGAGATCACGCAACCACTGAGCCTTCGAGGCCAATAAAGAAAAGTAAAGTCATCTGCTAGACATAGAGTAATGCCCACGCAAATGGCCAGAGAGTGCCAGTGAAAAACAATCACGCTTTAAACAATGGAGTTTCCCATCCTGTATTACTTCATCCATGACCATAACCAAAGTAATTTTTTATGGCCTATTGTTGCAGAAACTTTGCTCTGCATTGTAGGACATGACATACGTTGTTGGTCCGCGCATATCTTAGGCTCATGTCAGACAGCCAAATTCTAACCTTTCCCCATTGGGCCAACCTGACACTCACACATTTAAACCTTACCCTGAACCTAACAAACATCTGGTGCATGTATGAGCTCAAAAGGATAAGTGGTTCAAAAGTTTTAAGAACATTTACAGACGCACCCCTAATTTTTATATAGATCTTTCCGTTGAAACCGAAACTGGAGTAACTGCGCAGAAGCCGGACAGCAAAAAACTTGCGTTTCCTGCCTTGAAATGTGCAAAAACTACTACACTACTACACGGACGTTTTTTTGCTGTCCTGCTTCTGCGCAGTTATTCCAGTTTCGATTTCAAGGAAAAGATAAGCAAATTCTGGCGCCATCTCTTGAGTAAACAAATTAACATAAACTAAGATATATGATTTTTACCCCTTCCCCCTACTTTGGGACATGTAAACCTTACTCTGGACCTAAAGAATATATGTTGTGAATATGAGCTCAATCGGATAAGTGGTTCAAAAGTTTTTAGAACATTTACAGATGCACCCTGAGCCTGAATTTTTATATATAAAGATATAAACAAACTATTATTAAAAATAAAACTTATCTTATGAATCTTTGCCTAGATTTGCTGATTAATATTTTTACGTTTATTTTTTTATTACTGATAATATACAATTTTTATTGATTTAAATTTTTTAAAATTATAATCACTATGTTAAAAACGACTTCGAACTATTATATTTATCTTATAATTACTTTCCTTGTCTATATTTAATAATGCATTATTTATTCTTTTTATACTGTATTTTTTATATGTATCATTGTATTATTTTTATTATTGTAAGCTGTTATTGGGCTGTCATAGCCTGTTGCCTGCCAAGTAACAAATAAACAAATGAACAAATAAACATTTTAAATATTTCCTTTTATATAGCAGATGTAAACCTTACGTCCCGATCTGAAATTAGAATTTTAGGAAATCCATGTGTCTTGAATATATTTTCTAACAGCAAATGATCTGTCTCCTTCGCTGTTATTGACGTTTTACATGGCACAAGCGTATTCTTTTTGTAAACTTATCCATAATAGTTAACAATTCATCGAACCCTTTTTTTTGTATATGGTAAGGGCATCACGTAGTCTATCGCAATCATTTCCCAGTGCTCCTGGGGCACTGGGAGCGACTTGAGGTTGCCAAATGGGTGGGCCCTTATAGCAGTATTTTTCTGGCATATATCACAGGACTTAACATACTCCTGGACATCTCTTCTCATCCGGAACCAGTAATAACGTCGTGACACTTTATGAAATGTTTTTAGGAACCCTAAGTGTCCTCCCGTTGGATTGTCGTGAGCCTCTCTTAACACTGGCTCTACTATCTCGGGCTGCTCAGGGATGATCAGCCTTGTCCCTGTTTTCGAAACTCGGTACAATAGCCCATCCTTTTCTTGAATTTTGTTTGATGTTGATCCCCATCTTTGATCATGCTGTATTAATTGTCTTATTCTATCCAGCCATTTATCCCTTCCTGTCTGACTCTCATCTATTCCTACAACTGCTGCCATTTGAATTTTTTTGGTACTCTTCTGCTCCCTCTTTTTTTCTTGAGAGTCCGCTATAACTGTTTTTATTCCATTTCCCTTTTTTCTTTCCATTAATTTCTCCACCTCCTTCATTACTCCCTTGAGGCTAAATAAATCTTCATTTTCTTTTTTCTCCTTTACATCATCGAAGAAATTTTCTATATAAATTTTTATTTTTTTTTGTTCGTTCCATCCTTCTTCTCTTTCTACGAGCTGGCTAAATGTGCCATTATACTGTCTTAATTATTCAAGCCCCTCTCCGCTGAATCTTTGCTTCCTTATCCGACTTTTAAGTTGTTTCTGATCCATAATACGAAATTAAACTACAGTCTTACTGATGCTGATTTTCTTTACTTCTGGAAGACCTCCTACTTCTTGAAATGCCTTGACTTTCCTGAGTTCACTCATCTATATAGCTCCGCACTCATCCGTTGCTTCAAACGCTATGCCATGACGGTAAACTAGAATTGTTTCAATAAATACTCAACATTAGTAATGCATTTCGACATTCAACAAGAAAATTTTACTTTTCAAAAGTTCTGCAGTGGAAATTTACCATAAATTACTGGGCCAATGAGGCCATGTTCTGCACCGTTTTCTGATACGAAGCTCAGCCCTCCTGTTTCCTGTCACAACTAAACCACTGAGCAGAGTAAAAATGTTTAGTGTACAGGAGGGAAAAGGTGGCAGACAATTTATTGAATTTAAATCTATTTAATTTCAGAGAATGGGGATGAGCTGTTGACCACTCAACTCATACATATTGATGAAAAATATTGTTTTCTTTTCTCTCTTACATTATAATAGAACAATGGAAGCCTCTAGCTTCTTAATTAAAATATTAAAGGTAAACAATTAGCTCGTAGCTTTTTAATTATAATAAAGGAAATGAAGAAAGTCGAGCTCTTTACTCATCTGGTTATTAATATTTAGCAAATTAACTGTTCCGATCACAAGACCCTATAAAAAGAACAACTCCTGACGTTTGATCGTCCAAAAGATTAAGCTGTCTTCGCCAAGGCCTTGGCTTCTTTGGCTCGATGAACGAACCAACCAGGACGAACGTAGGAATAAGTATAGCAACTGCTAATGGCTATCGTTGACGCTGAGCACGGCAACCGCAAAGGGTAAAGCTTCTCGTATGTGGGCGCCAATGGAAAAATATAAGAACATATTAATGTGCGCTCAGACACATCAGAAGCTTGACACAATACACATATACACAGCAACAGTTAAAAAGTTTACTACTAAAGGATGCAATGCTGCCTACCGAGCGCGGCAGAACGACTAGGGCCCTGTCAACACTACCTAACGCTAAAGGCATGCTATTATTGCGACTTGGCTCCTCTCTCTCCAAATGTTGTACGTGGGTGCCCAAGCGCCGGCTTGACCACACACGGGATGCACATGAGCTGGAAATATTACATCAAGCGCACATGTCGTCATACTCTATAGCAGGCTAGCACCTGCTACAGCAGAGCAAACGCTTACTTAACTGAGGCTATGCAAAAATCTTACACAAGATGAGAAACTCCTCACAAAAACAATGTAGAGGAACCCAAGCCAAAGATAACAAAGAATAAAGCCAGACTTAAGAACTGAGATGTAAGTACTTGGGGAACCTCACACAAAAGCCGCTGCTTGATTTATTCATTGAGCAGAGCTTCCCAGACTTTGCGTACCGCCTCTGAAAAATCTTGGAACATAATCTTTGGTATTCCATCAGCAGAAAGAAGCAGACATACGAGTGAACCTTTCTCCAAATAATAGAACTAGACGTAAATATTCCTTTTACCCGCAAGCAACTACTCTCCCAAAGTTCCCTATTGATGAATCCAAAGGGAACCATCAAGTCAAAGGGGAGGGCCTTCCCCGACGAATCATCCAGCAAATATTTAGTCATATGGAAGGAAATAAATGGTTAGTATTTACTCATAGTATTTACTAAGCATCGACCAACACCGGGATGCGGTTTTACAATCAAAAAAAAAATGTCGGACCATATCAGGAACGCTACACTCAGCGCACATCTCCGTAACGGAGCGACCCCTTTGATGAACATCTTGCAGTGTAAAAAACCCTTCATGCAAAAGTCACTATTGTGTGTCAAACCACCTATAGTTAAACCTAAGGGAGTGAATCTAACCAAACATCTTTACCCACTCAGAATTCGGGAAACTTACAATAAAAACTAATTCTTTTGTTACCTGTAATTTATCAATAAACCACGCTTTCTTAAGACTGCCTATTTGGGAAGAATCAATCTGCTTCATCTCAGGCACAATACAAGAAAACATGGCCTTCAAGGCGAAATAAAAAGGCGAGGGATCCATGTAAACCATATGGCGCCTGTTGAGCAGAGATGAAAGATCACAAGAACGGAAAAACCTGTCTAAATGAAGAGCTACCAATGGGGCCCACACGGGAGGAGGCTGCACAAAAACTTTAACAAGAATTGCCAAAACCGATGAAACAATATGATCGTCAACAACTGGCACCCCTACCCCATCTTTATTTTGGGGCAAACAAACCACATTATCAGACACAGGCCGTCTTCCTATTGAAGGTCCCCACACGAATTTTACAAACTCCTTCTGCAACTCCTTCAAATCAGCCATGGAAGGCAAATGGAGAAGACACTGATATACTATCAAAGGCATAAGATGGGCCTTCAAAAACACCACTCGGGTTGCCATAGATACAGGGAAACGAAACGGCCGAGATATTTTCTTTCTGTTATCTACTGTATCGTCAAAGGAGAAGACATGGCCTAATACTTTAATGGAGTGGCCCCACGACAGGGGAAAATTCTCCAAGGAAGTATGCGACCAGTTCCCAACTGCAATGCCTTTAGATTTAGTTAGGTTTAATGACGAGCCAGTTAAAACCCTGAATGCAGCAAAGGTATTATAAAAAACCTGCAGAGTATACGGATCTGTCGCCACCAAAACAATGTCATCTGCATAAGCCACCGAAACCACTTTAAACGAAATAAAGGGAAGCGAGAAACCACAGATTACCGGATGGCGGTTAAGGAATTTAAGAAGTGGTTCAATATACAAAATGTACAGCAAAGGAGAGAGCGGGCAGTCCTGCCGGACGCCTTTCTGTAAAGAAAGAACGGCCGACAGCCTACCGTTAACTGAAACAAACGACTCAGCAGACACATACAAACCATGTAAAAATGCTGAAAATCTATGGAGACCAAGGTGGGTACAAACTTGAAAAAGATACTCATGATTAACTTTATCAAACGCTTTTTCTTGATCTAAGCTTAGGACTGCTAGCATTTGTTTTCGCAGAAGCGCCTCTTCACAAACACAACGAAGAGTCACAAGATTATCTGACATATGACGCCCCGGGATAGAACAAGTCTTCCCGGAATCAAAACAGTCAGCTACCACCGATTTTAAACGCAACTGCAAAACTCCTGTGAACATTTTGTAGTCCGTGTTCAACAAGGTTATTGGGCGCCAATGAGAAATTAATGATGGGGAGGCACACTTAGGGAGAAGAATGATTTTACCCTTTGTGAAGGCCGCATTGATACTTGACAGAGATCACAAGATGAAATCATAAACTTTCAACAAAAAATCACCAATAACTGACCAAGTTTTAGCATAAAAATTATACAAAAAACCGTCCACGCCAGGACTGGATGTGGATTTCCCACCTGACGAAAGAAACGACAACACTTCTTGTTTCGTAAAACCGTGCATCAGAACCGAATCTTCCGATGAGGAAACAACCGGAAGCAGTCGGATCCACGCTAGCGTCTCATCAGTTGGTTTAGGAGATGAGGAAAACAAATCTTTGTAAAATGTGTGAAAGGCGGAGACAATGTCATCTTCGCCGGAAATGAGCTGACCATCCACATGAACACTCGAAACCAGATGAGAAGAAATGCGAACACGCTCCTCAGTGAACACATTAGAGGAGGCCTGAACAACGTCTTTGATCCACAAAGCCTTCGAGCGGATAGCAGCCCCTGACGCTTTCCTGACATAAAGGGCATTTAACTCAGATTTAATTTGCCTAATATCTTGGGCATATTCCCTCGTGGAGTGGAACGTTTTAAAACAGCCAAAATCTGAGCCAAACGCCCCATTTGCTGGCGTCGCTTCCTGGCAGCAGCGATGCCTAGATGCCTGAAAAAGGCTCTCATCCTTTGTTTCAACCATTGCCAGGATTCCAAGGTAGGAGCCAAAGACGAGGAAATACGTCGGAAAAAACCTGCGAATTTCTCAAAATTACTCTAGTCGTCAAACAAACATACATTCAAAAACCACTGACGGTCACAGCTTCTCGAAGACCAGTCTGGCAAAGACCACGACCAAGAATTAGCGTCATGGTCTGAAAATGAATTTGAACCTGACAAAAAAATTGGGTCCGCCAAAAAGATATCTAAACGGAAAGAAGAACCTGTGCTACAACTAAAAATATGACCTGGTATGTCAGAATTCAATTCTACCCAAACATCTACCAGATTATTCTGCAGACAGACATTATATACTGGACCAGAGGAGAAACGATTCATAATGCGAGGGTGTGAATTAAAATCACCCCCTAAAACCAAAGGACATGCAGTGAAAAGAAAAGGGGATATTTCCGACATGAAAGCTCATCTTTCTGTTATGGAATTTGGCGCATAAACATTGACCATACGAAATTAGAATTTGAATAGAGAGACATCTCAAGAAATAACCCTCGAATCCAAATCACGTTCGACTGACTCCACCAAAATGTTAGAGTTAAAGAAAAAAATAGCAACCCCACAAGAATACGATGAAGAGGAGTTATTAAAATATCTGACAGATGGAAAGAACCTCAGAAAAAACTGTAATTCTTGCCCAATATCTGGGTTAGACAGCTTAACCTGTTGCAAAAACAAAACATCTGGCGAGTGAAGTCGAATGAACATAGCTAGAATATTCTGTTTAAATCGAGGTTTCAACGAACAAATATTGAGGGAAATGAATTTAACCTTCATTATTGAGAGTTGTAGTAGGGGGAACATCCACCTGCTTATCAACAGAATTCAAGCCAGTTTTGGAGCCACTATTAGAATGACGATTCTTGGAATGGTGATGTCTAGAACGACGGCTTCTAGAACGCCCAGAAGGGGACGCTGATTGGTATGTTCCTAGCGAATCTGTACCAAGATCATGAGGTGTAGGGGATCGCGACTTTGACTTACTGGGGCTCTTCCTCGGAGATCGAGTTCTGCGCTCAGTTGGAGCAGAATCCGACTTTTCAACATCATCCATAGGGACGTCCTCGTCAATCATTAGCTTGTCATCAGAAGAGTCACTAGAAAATTGATCCGACTCAACAATAGCAGATGAAGGCTTACACAAGTTTTCGGATAGAGTATTGCCAGCTACTGGCTCTTCACCTGACAATTTTGGTTTCTGAGGAGAAGAAGAGTCACAGCAAGGAGAGGAATTATGAGATCTCTTTGCAGAAAGAGGACGCTTCGCTTTGCTGTTATCCTCATATCGGTAAGGGGGCAAAATAGGGAGTTCAGGAAACTGTTCTTGACCTTCAGACGATAAAGGCCGGAGAACAAACTGGTCTTCAGGAACCTGAGCAAGAGGCCGAGATGATGAAGATGATTCGAAAGATGGGCCAAATGGGCAGGAATGAGCCCAACTAACGTAACGGGAGCAAAACTGGCATTTCGGCAACAAAGGACAATCATTCCTAATGTGGTCAGGACGTTTACAGTACCAGCATGCACGGCGAATGCCCGGGTATGAAACTCGTGCGCGTTCGCCATGCACCAATAATGGATCCGGAATGTCCCTATCAAGGCACATCTCAATGCTAATATCCCCGGTCTGTAAATATTCAGGATCTTTATGCTTGGTTCTGGTCATTTTGAATACCTCACCATACTGGTTGAAAGCGTTAGCGATATAAGACAATGAGACCACACACTGAAACGTTCAAATGTGATGGTTAGCCAGGAAAAAAATTAACTCTAGACTCACCGACTAGAACAAACTAGGCATCAGAGATCTTCTTTGCAATGGACTCGGTGGCCGCCTACAAACAATGTTCGGAAAGCGAAAGTTTCTGCAGACAAATCACAGCTGGACGATCATTAGGCAAAAAGTTCGGAACATCAGTCTTCTTCAATAAAGCCTTCATAAATTCCGCCACATTGAATGGCTTCTCACTGGTGACCAGCACCATCCGCTCCATGGCACCGGATGGGCTGGGAAACCGAAAAAACGACCAGAATGGAAAATGAGAAAAAAAAACAACTCACCAAAAGAAACGAGAAAATCCAATGAACCGCTTCAAAACCGCTTATCCTGAGATGAAAACCAGATGTACGCTGCTACTCTCTCTCCCACTTTAGAAGTGGAGAGGCAGATGGTATTGACTCTACGGAGTTAAGATCTAAAAAGATCTTACAGGTGGCATTATGCTACACCCAACGTAAAAAACTTAAACACCTCTAACGACGCAACATGAACTTGGCCCACAGCTATCGCTGGTCGGAAGCTAACTCCCGACACCTACCCGCTTTGGCCACCCGGGTAGGCACAAACCCACCAGAAAATAAATCCTCTCTCTCCCACTTTTGAAGTGGAGAGGCAGATGGTATTGCCTCCACGGAATTAAGATCTAAAAAGATCTTACAGGTGGCATTATGCTACATCCAACGTAAAAAACTTAAACACCTCTAATGAGGCAACATCAACTTGGCCCACAGCTTTCGCTGGTCGGAAGCTAACTCCCAACACCTACCCGCTTTGGCCACCCGGGCAGGCACACATCCACCAGAGAATAAATCCTCTCTCTCCCACGAGAGCGAAGAATTTAATACGAATGAAATGACTGCTTGGTTACTAACGCTCGGCCTGTCTACTTGGCAAGAAATAGCTGAGCTCTGGGTACTGGATGCAATGAAATCGCTGAGAGAGTCCTTCCTGACAACTACGTTGTTCACCGGTTCACGAAAGTTCTCTAAACGGTTTTGTCCATATGTCTCTTTATCGTCCATTTGTAGGGTCGTCGACCTGCGTCACTGATAGAATCTTTGAATTACCTGAGGCTCGTTACCTGCGATAATTCCGCTTAATGTCAGCTCAAAGTTCGCTGTGGCAACTCCTGCCTGTTTCAATTGATATAAATGACAATTACGTACTCCTCGCAACTGAAAAGTCCGTGTCCTATACCTTCTAAAGTTCTTATCCTCTTTACCTGATAGCACTAATCGCGAATTGGATATAGAAACGTTACTCTTACTTGTTTGCTGGTGTCATGTCTCGCTCGATACTGCTCGACCACGGTCATAAGGTTTCTCCCTGTTGGCGATAGCCTTTCCTTCTCTACTCCAATGGTTGCGTTTCTTCCCTTCAAAGCGTCTTTCCACATTCGATGAATTTCTCGCTGGCGGCCGACTCTTAACATCGTCCGTATTCGTAGCTGAGTCGTGACTTCTTGGCTTCCACGGCCATTCTCCTATACGTTGTCAAGAGCCTCCTTCAATCCAACCTCTTTCTCTCGTTCCTAATTTCTTCTCCCCATCTTTCGAAAAATCTTTATTTTTTTCAATTTCATTTTTCTTCCTTTCCGCCAATGGGCAAGCGAGTTGATCTCTCTCCTTCCGACCTCTTCCATTCTCTTCCGTGGGGACCGGCTTTTTCTTCACTTTATCTTGCTCGCTTCTCTCCCTCTCTTCTTTTGTCACCTCGATCAACTCTTTATTTTCTCACGAACCTGAGGTGACAAGTGTATTTGTGAACTGGAATAATTTCAAGCACAGCTTTACATGCTCACGCACTTTCATTGTGTGTTGTTACGTGGTCAAGCTGGTGCATTACCAAGGCTGATCTTTACATTTTAATGGCCTTGGGCCCGCTATAGTATGGAAGAGAAGCACTGTAACATTTAGTCTAAGTTGAAATTGCTAAATTTGCGTTGATCGGATGCGAATAACATGGCGGTACCTACTTGGTGGCATGATAAGAAGATGAGAGCGAGCTGTGAACACTGCTGGTTGCTTTAGGGTCACATGATGTGTTTTCAATGCATGCAACAGCAGCACAATAACGCGACAAATAAAGTGACATCCCAAGATAACACCAGCGTACCGATTCAGTCTGCAGCATCTCAGATCCCACCACAAAGAGGTTCCTGTGTCTCCCCCCCTTACTTGGCTAAACAAAGGAGGCACTGTGCACCTACGGGTGTGACTTAACGAATACTTATCCGGGAGCTTCCGATGCGCTAACAGACACAGGTTTGTGTGTGTCACACCATCTCTCCGTTTCCTGTGTGCTACAACGTGGCGGAATTGATCGCACAATAAAAAGATTTATCCCACTGTTATTAGCATCCCGTGTAAGCGTCTACGGACATATTGAATGTATTTTGTTAACATTTAGTTGAGGGTTTGAGCATTTGGTGACACTGAGGGGCCCCCTATAGTTCGTAAGTTTTTAGAGTACAGTGTATTTATGACTGTTCGATACCTGTTGATTTTTTCGATAACAAATGTCCATGCATTTAGTGTGAGAGTCTCCTCGATTTTACTTGGTTCCAAAACCTTGATAGCTCCCTCCAACGCTAACTGTTCCAGGTAGTGGGATCAATACAAAGATCGAGGAGGGGGGTCCATCACAATTACATGATTGACCATGATTTTGATGTGTTCCAGAAGCACCAGTTGAGTGGCATATTACGTCTACGTGACATCGACATTTTTTATCTCAAAAACAATGCCCCAGAGGAAAAAATGAAAGAGAGAAATGTTACTTAGAATTGATCCCTTTATCATCCTCCCAAGTTTATACATGTTATTCGAGAACCCTGTATATAACAATCAATTCATAATGATGGGTCAAGAAGGAATAAAATGTGACTTGTATAAAATAAATGCTAAAAATGTTACTTTCTCTTTATCTTTTTGCATTGTTGACGGAGATTGAACACATGCTTGTTTCATTTTAACAACAAACCAAATAAATTCATTCTGGTTGCCTGAAAAACTAAAATAAAACTAGAAATAAATTAAAAATTTTTTAAACATATTGATTGACCTATTACAGTATGGACCCGGTTGAATGCGGCCACCTGCAATGCAAAATTGACTCCAATGCGATGTTATCATGGTTCCCGAATTCTAGTTTCATTTTGCGAAAGGCATCTTTTCGCAATTTTTGACTCATTTATTTTTTATTTCAAGATATTTCTGATAAATGTAGAAACGTTGTGAATTTGAAAACTTCACACAGAATTCTCTATTTTTCTTGAATTTTCTTCACCAAAGGAAGCCAGTGCGATAGTGAAGTTTCAAAAACAAAATGGAGACAATCAATTAAAAGTGTATGGCTACTTCTATAACTTATTCGAGATCGTTCACTTTCATCAGGAACACAATGAAGATAACCGTCATTAACTTCTGTTCAAAATTCTCGCAAACAACAAAATCGATTTTCAATTCTAGTGTTCACATTCAGTTTCGATTTGTGCTAGTGCAACGGCTGCCAACCACCATAAAAGATTGTTGAGATTGTTGCAATGTTTTCTTTGTTATATGGACATAGGATTTCTTTTCTTACAGAAAACAAATGATGGATGTAGAAGAAAAAAAGGATGAAACATAGGAACTCTGGAATAAAAAAAAATAAATTATTGAACAGTGTGGTAACACCTTGAAAAAAGCAGACGATTCGGATAGAGGCTATCCTTCGGAGATAATAGAAAGTTATGCTGAAAGTGATAATACGAGATATTAGAACATGATGTGTATACAGACAACAGGGTGGGGGGAGAAAGAAAGTATTTTATAGGGAGAACAGAATAGAACCAATGGGGAGCCTAAAAATGAAATAGAAGACGTGCTAGGATAGAAGAAAGAGCACCAATGGGAGATGATAAAGGGGCAGCACAGTATAGTTAGACAGTAGATGCACTCGCACTGATTTGTTTCGATAAGTTTGCCATCTTGTGTGACTGCACCCAGCAGTCTCTCCTCTCCTAGCTGTCGAGGCCTGCAGGAATGATAGAAGCTTCTGTCTGTGTCGTACACGTGTTTTTTTTTGGTTTTTTTTTGCTTGTGTTTTAATTTGTAAGACAGCTAGAAAAGTGTTTCATGGAGCACGTCCCACAAAATGCATCCAAAAAGAACATAGGACTTTACTTATATACACAATTGATTAAAATGCTATTCCTTTACCATGTTTCACCAAAAAATTTCTTAAAAAATTGTTTGTTAGCTTAACCCGGCGTCACTCGCGCCA
The DNA here is from genome assembly GCA_023313115.1 of Rhysida immarginata. NCBI lineage: Eukaryota > Metazoa > Arthropoda > Chilopoda > Scolopendromorpha > Scolopendridae > Rhysida > Rhysida immarginata. Next base: position 349,227 of record JAHWFO010025106.1, read on the forward strand.
AATTTTATAACAGCACTACCCGCGCTGCGGTGTTTACACCGCACTTTTTAAAAGTGATTTTATTTGATAAAAAAGAACTCAGTGAGATAAAATAACAAAATGATTTTTATTATACTTTTATAAATTTATGCCAAAATCGTAGCTTTTTTTTTTTAATTTTTGCATTCTAATTTGCTAAGTTTAACTTTTTTACTTTTTAATTTTAACATTTTTTATTGGTGCTAGCTGTTGCCAATAAGTTGTACTTGGAATACATGGAAGTCATCACAAGGTAGTGCCACTGTATGATGAGCTAAATCAAAAAAATCAAAAAGTGCGGTGTAAACACCGCTCGCGCGAGTGACGCCGGGTTAAGAATTTACTTTACATTGAAATTTTTGACAAAAACAAATTACAGGCATTAAAAATTTCATTTGGCCCATATTAATTTTTTTTTAATTCTTAATTTTACTTGAATTTTTTTGAGCCATCTAATGATGTTCTTGAATATAATGTAAAATGCAATTAAATTTTATTTCTTGTTTTCTGACTTGGGATTAATTAAAATGCTTTATATTACTAATATTTATAACGAAGAAAAATATTTTTAAAAATAAAATAAAAATGCTAAACAACAAAATATTAATTTCCTTAGGGATTGTAAATCAAAGAAAGCATTTTTTATAACCATGTCAAAAAAATTTGCAAATCTAGAATAACATAGAGCATTTCTAAAATTTGCACGTCGATGGAGTACAGTCAGACAATATGGCGATTCTCGAGCTTTCCTGACAAGCACAGTCTGAACAACATCAAAGGTTCCGCCTTGGAGTGCGCCTACTGTCTAACTATACTGTGGGGGCAGTGAGAAAATTGCAATAGGATAACACAGAAGGATCAAAGTGATGACAGAAATTGTAAAAGAAAATAGGAATGAGACACTCGAACCCACGTATAAGAGCTCTGAATAAAAACACGCTCCGTTTATAAGAGAAAATTTGCAATTCCCCAATGGTGCTCTTACAAGCAGGTTTGACTGCAAAAAAAATAATATGGCCAAACAATAAAAATCAAGACAAAAGAAGAATATTGAAAGAATATGGAAAAAATAATGAAAAAAGAGGAAATAAGGGTTCATAAGGTATTTCAGGACATAACTCCGTTTGGCTACTACTTCGCTGTAGTAAATTGTATGTCTTTTCCGTTTTCGGAAAGGAGGACCATCAAGTGACACAATTCATGAAGAGACATGCAGTAATCGTGCAATAAAGGCAGAGCACGGCGGTTTAGAGATATCACGATTTCTAAAAGTCGCAAGATGATTCGTCCATAAAGTGTGGAAGGAGTTAGAGACCGAAGATGGCAATGTTGCACCAGTAGCAAAGCATAAAAAGCATGCATCACGCTCTGACATCATCAGAACACCTGAATTTATTCAGCAAGTGCAGCAGTCCATCGATGACAATCCCAGAACATCCATGAGGTCACTTGCCGAAGATCTCCGTGTGTCAGAAGGAACAATCAGAAATGTTGTCCATGAAAAGGTCACTTTATGTCAGACAAAACACATGAAAACTGCCTCCTCAGATCACAAGGGTCTTAAAGAACCTGAAAAATCCGTGTGAAGCTGATTTGCTGTGGATTTGGCCTCCTAACTCCCCTGACCTGAATCCGTTGGACTACTACGTATGGAGCGTTGTGGAGAGAGAGGTCAATGAACACCCCCATAACACCAAAGATGAATTGAAAGCTGCCATTGTTCGAGTAATGACCATTTGATTCGCGCATGTCGATGGTTTCGATCTCGCATTGAAGCAGTTATAGACGCTGAAGGAGGATTCATTGAATAGCCATATAACAAGAAGGTTTCTTGTGTATGCTCATGATATGTTTCGATAATAAAGTTATTATCTCGATTTATATCTCTGTTTTCTTTCTTGACTTGAATCCGTCCTCAAATACCTCACGCACCCTATATTAATGAAAGCTGAACTATACACCTTGCACTATTTTTCAACATAGTCGCCACTGACATTGAGATGTTTGTCGTGATGTGCAATCAGTTTGAAGAAAGAGTGGCAGCAGATAGGCGTGCCCAAGGCTATTTTAGTACAAATCACGATGGCAGACAGACATGTTCTGAAAACGTGGTCGCATCCCAGTTCACCACTGAGGAAAATGTTTAAAGTGTCACCCTTCACAGGAAAGATTATGGCAACAGTGTCCTGGGACGCGAAAGGTGTGATTCTCATTGATTTCATCCATCAAGGAACCATCAATGCGCCATGGTACTGAGACACCCTCACCAAACTCAGGTCCGCTATTCGACGAAAGAGACCAGGGCTCTTGAGAGAAGATGTTGTGTTCTTGGACGACAACGCAAAACCACACTCAGCAAGGCTCACACAGCCTCCATGCTGCTACTCTTTCTTCAAACTGATTGGACGCTGTGACAAATGTCTCAATGTTGGTAGCGACTATGTCGAAAAATAGTGCAAGGTGCATAGTTCACGAAGCCATGGTGTATTTTTTTTGGCAATAAAGTTTGCATGTGGAAATAAAAATGGCGAAACTTACTTTTGGAACTACCCTCGTATGTTGTTTCCTTATTATGTTTTGAGACTAATACGGGATTGCGTATCCGTAAAAAAGTTTTTTCAAAATCGTTGTGCACGTGGTTAAAATAAAGAAGCGTGAAATTTATACTATATAATAAGATTTAATTGCTAGCAAAATATAAAAAAATTTTAAGATATATAGATGATATTTACAAAGATGAATGAATGAAAAAATTTTAAATATAAGAAAACAAAATTTAGCCATATCATACAATTTTCAAGATCTTAAATTTCTAAATCACATTTTCCATATTTTCTTGTTTCCCTTACACAAAATTCTCTTCCACAAAATTTAAACTAATTCTTTCTATCGTTCTATGTTCACCAGTTCATTTTAAAGTCATTTAGCAATTTTAAGTCCTTCCACCCAGACCTCTACATGAAGGGGAAATAGAATAAATAAAACGTTGCTCTCACCACACAGATGATTCAATTTTTACAGTCCATATGTCTACCATGGGCAAGCTTTGTCTTTCTCGATGGCTTCTCGAGCTTCGGCTGGGCCAACACCTCCACGTGGCTGTTGATTCGTCTTTCTCCTCCACAGTCGCACATCTTTGCTTCTACGCTCCACTACGCCTTGTGTCTACTGCCTCTCGAGTCCCAGCATGCTTCCTCTTCTTTCCCATCATGCCATCGTCTTCTGGCAATGAAGAAAAATTAGCACACAATGACACTCCAAGCAACGTCTTCAATTCTTACCCATGCAGAGACTGAGGCAGAAATTCCCTAGAGGTCACTTATGCAGAGGTCAAATCAAATAAACACTTTCAACAATGAACAACTTACAAGTAAATACGAAAAATTTTAATAGAAAACAACATCAATGAATGGCAGTACTAATAATTTTAAAAAATACTACAATATTTCTTACAAAAATATAGACATAGAAGTGGCATCATGTCACAAAAGTCCCCCCAAGAAAGAAATACTCCATATTCATACATAGTCTTTTCTCAAATTATTAAAGTATAGTCTACTCCCCGCTACATACAATTATAGTCAACTCTAGTACGCAGACTCATAGAGACCCCTTCCTTCGGCCCCTTCAACTCCAGTTTCCATTCTACACTATCTAACCAAAAGTAATCGGACACTTTCGATTTTAAACGTTTTGTCGAATATCTAGAAAAATACTTGACGAATTATCCTGAAATTTCAGAGACGTAAAGAGCATGTTACACCACATATATTTCAGCGAAGATTTTGATCCGAAGGCAAATAGGGGACCAGCAACAAAGTGAACCAAAAAAATAATGTTTGGGATCACCCTGAAAAAAATAATGCTTGAAATGCGTTGTAGCTTTAACATAGGATTAAGAAGCTTCTTTTACTTCTCCGTGTTCATTAATATGAGAATAACACGTATATTCATGGAAATATAAAGATTTCTCTAAAAAATCGAATTGTTTTCGTAAGTTTTTTGTTTATAGCATGCAGCTTATTCAACCCAATGCAATACCATTTTCAGGAAACTTGACAAATTATAATAGAGACAACACCCTGTAATCTGAATATGAAAATATTAAATATTTGATGAAATATGAGCATTTTTACTAAATAATGTTTATTTGCGCATGCGCAAGCATTACCAAAATGTCTTTTGCATAATTTATTAGTCAAATATATAGCGCTACTCGTATAAAAACTCCAAGCAAATATCGTGAAAATTCAGAAAGATATCTCCAATAGAATGAATTAAATTTCAGTTGCTCTCAAAAATAAACAAAACGAT
>JAHWFO010025106.1:415118-433149 GCA_023313115.1 Rhysida immarginata
TATACTATTAGGTATAAAATAATAAGATATAAATCCTTTACGTCACAAGTTAAATGTAACACTCCTTCTTGAGTTTCTCGCAACACATTAATCTTATTATTTAAATTAACTAGCTCTTTATCCGTGGCTACACCGAACAAGGTTCGCAACATTTCACCTCCCAAATTGATTAATCCACGCTTAACGCATTGATGCGTCAATAAATTCTGTACTCTTACAATATCATTTCTTAAAATTCTAGATTCTCGCTCTAAAAATCATAATTCCCTATTCATTACGCGTTCTTCACCTAAAATTGCTTCATAATCACTTCTAGTTTGCCTTAACCCATTTATGATACGCAAAATACCTGTTGCAAACGAGTCAAACAAAATATCAATAATGATTTTCCAATTATTAGCAGATATAATAAGTTCATTCTGCTTTGAAAATACTACTCCCTTGTCCAACTTCAACTCTGACTCGCAGCTAGCCTGCATGATTAATATCATTGTAAAAACACATAACGCATTCAGGTTATTTAGCTTTTTTTAACATAAAATTATATACGCAAGGGAATTCCTTATTCTCTGTTGCTTAGTATAACACAGTTTGGATGTTTCTTCAAGGTCTAAAAAAAATATATAACTTTATATTAAAAAAAATAACCTACTTTTATTATAAATTTATGATGAATTTTTTCGCTACTCCGAAATTTTGAACAAACATATTCTAATAACTTACACCAAAATAATAGATTAGTCAATTAATTCTTTTATAGGCCAATACAAGGGAGAAAAATAATAATACTAATAACAATACCCTATAAATTTTGTTTACAATCACTACTTTAATATTTTCCGATTATAGATCTGCCTAATTAAAATAATAAAAACATTGTTTTCACTTCTTTCAGGCTCTCATTCGCATACCTCCCACTCTTCATCTGACCCAGAAATTTCATTCGGATGAGAGATCTCTCCTCCGGCTGCCTCAGTCAATTTGTCCCACTCTTCCCTCTGTATCTCTTTGATTCGCTCCAACAACTTGGCATTCCTCGATGCCGGCGGTGCAGATTCTCTGCTCTTCCCATTCCTCTTTCCAAATCCTCTGTCACCACTACCAGAAGGGGTCGGCTTTTGATCCCTTCCCGCAACTCTATCAGGCTTTGAATTAACTTGGGGAGAAACTCCCTGACGATCCTTTTCATGTGGTGGGGGCAGAAATACAACAGCTACATCCATTTTCCGTTCTATCATCCGTTGGCATTCTGTATTTCTCCAACTCACGTGACCTCTAGGTCTCTCAAAAACATAATGTAGGCGGTCGCCCAAATTCTCACATCTACTAGGAACTGCACCTACGTACCGACGGCGCCTCTGCTCCTCCCACATGAAGCCCTGAACAGCGAGGCGTAGCCGTTCCTGTGCCTCTGCTACTTGTTGTAGGAGACGGGCTACTGTCACCCGGGCTCCCGCTCCTGGAGGGGCTGGAATATTCCATGACCGTACTCCTAGACCTTCCACATACGTTGATTCGTGTCCTGCCAGGACCACGTTTCTACGTTGCGCCATTTCAAATTCAATTCAAGGTTTTCTGCAATTTAATCTCGCAACCGCGCTAACAACACTCTCTTTCCCTCTACTTATTATCTACTTACTCACACTACGAATTCTTACGAATTCCCATATAATCTCAACAAATAATGAGAAAATAATACCAACAAAGAAGCAATTACCAGCGTGGATAAGATGCACTTGCAATGACGACCAAGAGGAGTGTGACTCCAATTTAACTCAAGGTAGGTATCCAAAATTTGTCTCCTCCTACTTCTCTAATTTCATGTCTGTCTTATTTCAGGAACAATATCTTCTTGGTTTGCGTTCTGACACCTATTCCAAAGCCTACCCTCCAGATCTGGACTCTGTCACCAGGTCTGGGTGTCAACCTGAACCATCCTTCAAGGTTTGTCACCAAACCCATTTCCTCTCGTCAACTTTCACTCAGCTCGAATATAACCCTTATTCTAAAATTTAATAGTAACTATCATTTTGTAATCTTTCCAATTAGAAAGAGGAATGATATACACAACACCTGAAACTTCCTGTTTCCTTCTGAACTTCTTGACACTAAGTATAAAAAAAACATAATATGTTCATTATGACCTCTATGATACTGTCATGTTTAGAATCCCGAAACTTGTAAGAATGGTCATTCAAATGTGGTGGAATCTTTCAGAGATGTTAATATAAGAACTAAAAGATGAGCTCGTATTGATAGTCTAAGGTCACTAATATATGTGACAAAAATTTGCTACTCTATACGATTCACACACATTCTTATTGACTTAAAATCTAACCACTGGTGTCATTTTAAATCGCTAAAATTTTTTACACTTCACGACAACTCTTTAAAGGTAATACTGGACAAAGATAATAGATATCCTAATTTATGGCAAAATTCCCATCAAATTTTGTAACCCTTATTTATGAATTCTTTATGAGCAATGCTCGTACCGGACTCCTCTTACTTCACTCAATTTTCTAACCCACTTTCCGATGTCTCCCATTCAAAGATTGCCATAAACATTAATTATAACATCATCTTATGATTACAAATATTTCTTAGTCATATTCGGCAAATATCTCTGCCTCTAAGGTCTAACTTTTCATACCGATTAATAGCAGGCCATAAGGTATTCACATAGACAATGAACGCCTCATGCAGTGAAAAAGGATGCCATAGTACAAACTGTAAAACAGGCATGGAGATTGACAATGGTGGGTGGGTATACCCGTACTTAACAATTTTTTCACTCTCGTTTCTGGAGAAAAACCCTTTAAATGATTCTACTCACTTTTCTGCAAAAACTTCAACTCGTATCAATGGACAACTCTTGACTTCGTTTACTCTCAAAAGCTTTTATGTCTCCTCATAATTATCAAAAAGGGAGTGAAGTCTAGTATAACTCGAGGGAACGAAGTTCTATTTATAGGTGGTGATGAAGTACAGAAAAAGAAAACACTAAACAGATTCCTAAATAACAATCACATTATCGTCTTCATCTCAGTTTGCATATTGCTTTGATAAAGTGATTAGTATAGTTCCTATTTATTAGGTCGTAGGAGCATTAGAACTCCTCTTATTTATTACTACTTCCCCTATTTTCCGTCTAATGGAGCACTCGACCCAACTCCATTTTCGAAACCAAACTGGCCATAAAATAAAAAATGCCAAAAGAAAAATAACGAATTATTCAAAGGTTAGAGAAATTTACATGGTTGCGCTTCCATAAACTTTTGTAACGAATTTTGAGATACAAGTACGCCAATTAAATAATCGCCAATACGCTTCATTACGAAACGCGTAAATTGATCCCCACTCTTGCTCGGGAACAACTTCTCAAACTGGAGGGGCAGAAAACACAAATCCCCTTCAGCAATCCCTGTCGCCCCCGACCAAGAGGGGAGGGTGGGTGATGGCTAACACTCGTCCACCATCCGACCACCTGTATCCATGTGGTTATGGCACCTCCTTTTCCATTACGCTACTTGCTTCAAGAGCAACACTTCAATTTTCTGAAACTCCTCAGAACTTTTTATTTAATTCTTAATTAATTGTCACAAATAGATCCTCCAAACAAATCTCCATTGAAACGAATATTATAGAAAACGAACTGATTTTACAACTCCAATTTCCTTTGTTATCGTCAATGGAACGATGGGCTATTCTCGGCTCCATCGCCCACACGATATGTAATTCGACTCGCGCACGCTCTCGCCTATCGCCTAAGAGTTATTAATAAACTAATAGCACCCCCCATACTAATGACTCTCAACACCCTAACACTAACTCCTACAATGATAATAAGTATCAAAACAGGAGATGTCAGCATCCCGAGCTCTTTTTATTAAAACTAAACAATAGTTTTGGGTGCTTTCATCTCAAAACCATAATTTTTATGAATTCCTCTCAAACACATTCTCGCAATCCTTGTGATGCATTCGGGTGCGCCATCCAATCCCACAATTTTGACATAACTACTCTATGAGCTAATTCCTCCACGCTCAGCTTTTTTACAGTGGGTTGATTCTCTATAGGAACTATTACCATAGCTTCCCTGTTTCCTCTAGCGTGATTAACGACTAGGGAATCACGAGGTGATATTCTGACCAAATTTTCCTCATTGACAGGTCCTCGACTCCTTAAATTATACCTATGTGGGGGGGGGGGGGGGCCGAAGAGGCTCCTCTTGTCTCACAGGCTCCACAGGGGGTGGAGGAACAACGTTACCTCTAGGTATTTGCCAGTTCCTATCCCAATACATAAAGTTTTCAATAGGAGATGGAGGGGTTTCTGTTTCTGGTTCTGGTCTGTCTTCAGACTCAAGTATTTGAGAAGATTTATTCTCTGTTTGTTTTTGCTCTCCATGTGCCGGTTTAAGTCGATTGGTGTGAACCAACTGTTAATCATGTCCACCAACCTCCTGTATAATGAAATTCACTGGAGACAATTGTCTCACTATCTCATATGGTCCTTTAAAGTTATCAGCCAGCTTTTTTGTTAAGCCCCTTTTTATTAAAGGTGAATGCAAATAGACATAATCGCCGACTTTAAATGAATAAGGTCGTTGCTTGGGGTCATGATAAGCTTTCCTTGTTTGTTGCTGCTCCTCAAGAGTTTTACTTGCTATCTCGTAGGCGTCCTGCAGTCTCAGCTCAGCTTCATGAGCAAAATTGTTATCAAAATCATAAGTTATGTGCCTGGGGGTTGTTAATATTTCTAACGGGAAGGTAGGCTCTCTTCCATAGAATAAATAGAAAGGCTTTTCTTTCAGTGCACTGTGGGGGGATGGAATTGTAAGCGAAGGTAATGTACGGCAGAGCAATGTCTCAGTTACATTGCTGTTTATTGACATAATGCTATAACATAGCCACCATTGTTTTGTTATAATGCTCTACAGCTCCGTTCGAAGCCGGATGATAAGCTGTAGTAAATAAATTCTATATTCCCAATAATTTGCACAATTCTCTCATTAATGCCGAAGTAAAATTCGCTCCACGATCCGTGAGCAATTTACTCGGGATCGAATAACGAGCAAACAGTGTCTCTACTAACGCTCTTGCCACCATCTCGGCTTTCTGGTCAGGGAGGGCAATGGCCTCCGAATATCGACTAAAATGGTCGACTAGAACAAGATTATATTTATTTCCTCGATCTGTTACTGGAAAAGGACCTACCAGATCGGCACCCATTCGATAAAAAGGTCGTTCCACATTAGGAAACTTTTGAAAAGGCTGCTCCTTCTTTTTCAGAGGGGGGGGGGCTTCTTCTGACAACTTTCACAATTTCGGAAAAATTCCTGAATATCTTTATTCATTCCCTTCCAATAAAATTGTTTATCAACCTTCTTCCTCATTCTTTTTGCTTTAATATGCCCACTCATAGGAATGTCATGATACATCCTCATAATATATTTCTTATATCTCTCAGGTACTACCATTCGCGTCATCTTCTCTCGTTGGGCTCCGCGATTATCAATTAACTAACATTGGACTAAATGATAATAATAAGCATAACAATACGGATTTTTATTGAAATCATTTCTGGGAAATAAGACTGTGTTCTGATAATAGGTGATTTTTGTGAAACTATTTCACTCTCAAAAAACATGACTGCTTCAATTTCTCTCATCACGCTGCTGTATTCTCGCATCCTTCTGCTCACTGTCCCGTCTCACATTCAATTGTCAAAATCTCAAACAAAAGCCAAAAGCAAAAGCTCTCAAAACACCTCTTGGATTCGATAATATCCCACAAGACTTGAAAGGGGATGCTGATCACCAGCGATCGAATAAACATCGTTGATTGGTGTACGTCTAAAGTGCTCCAGAGTCGATAGACACGCCACAGAGCTCGCTTGTCCAAGGAGGAGAACAGAGGGGGGGGGGCTCCACTTGACTCGGCAAGGCTCACAGTAAAACAATGCTGCTGTCACCCAACTCCACGTCCGACAAGGAATCGTTAAAACGATCTCCTGACAACATTCTTCAAATAAATTTCACTAGAATGACTAAATATTATTAAACTTTAAATGGCTTTAAGAAATGACTCTTAAAGGCTCTTCAGAGGGGGGCGGGTCGCTACAGTAATATGTCTTCTGTTAACACTTTGTTATCCCCACATTTAGATGGGCTTTGGAAATCGCAAGACACTGACCCTTGGATTAAGAATTTTAAGGCCTGTAGAAAAGATAAGTTTGGGAGTTATGGCTTCAATACAGACAATTTGCTTGTTAAAACAGGTGAAAGACAAGTTAGGGCCAAAATTTGTGTTGGAAAGGATTTTCCGAACAAAATTATGTCATTGGCCCATGATCATTCCTTAGCCGGTCATAGAGGGATCAAGGCCACTGTTAAGAAAATCTCTAATAGATTCTTTTGGCCCAACATGTATAGTGAAATTAAATTAAGGACAACTGGGAAACCACTAATTCACATAACGAAACTTTATTGCCACGCTGCCTTCTTCAGCATTCGATGGAAAGCTTTAGATCAGAGAAACAACGTTTCACTGATGGCAAGTGAGTGCTTTACAGGTCTTATATAGGTACGTTAAACCAATCACATAATTTATCCAATAGTATACAAGGAAAAGAACAAAGTGTAATGATACAAATGCGTGAAACCTTAAGACAAGGGGGATCCAATCGGTATATTGCTGAATGTTGGTTGTTGGTCACTGGTCATCTGTTGAAGTGGCGTGATTGTTTGTTGATGGGTTTTGAACTTGCACAGTTTAACAACAGTCTTTAGTTGGGATATGTCCAGTGGACCTTTATCACTGTTCAGTAGTCTATTTGGGTCTTCTCTGGTGATCTCATAGCTCTCGAGGAAATTCAGCAGCTGTGAGTCTCTCGAACTGTGGATAATCTTCAGGTCGTCTAGTCGGTAGTCATGTCCTTGGTCCAAAATATGGTCCACATATCTGGAGATGCCGTAGTTTCCATTCTTGATGTAGGAGAGGTGCTCCTTGATTCTTGTGCAGACTGCTCTACGGGATTGCCCGTAGTAAACAACTTCACATTCAGAGCATACTAGTCTGTAGACACCAGGTCTTAGGTCTGCGGGCATGATGTCTTTGGGGTTGCCCAATCTTCGGCTCAATGTGTCCAAGCTTCTGTGCAGTTTCCAATCCGAATTGTTTGGCTATTTTGGCCGTTCCTTTAATAAGGTGTTTCTTATAGGGGAGTACCACTCGTCCTATAGTCTTTTCTTTGTTGTTGCCTAGTGTCGTGATATTTTGAACGGCTACCTTGCGTTGTACTTTTCTGATAATGCTATTTATGACTTCTTCTTGGTAGCTAGTTGTCTAGCATAGATTTTGATTTTTCCCAGTTTGGTCTTCTTATTCTCGTCACTTAGCGGGATGGTATGCGCTCGTAACACCATGTGCCTGAACACGGCCAGTTTATGTTGATGGCAGTGATTTGATTCACTTCTGATGTAGCTGGCTACGAAATTGGATTTTTGGTGTATGTCGAACTCTAGGTGTTGGTTGGTCCTGGTTATTTTTACATCCAAATATGGGAGACTATATTTCACTTCTTTTTCAGTAGTGAATTTGATCTTCGGGCACAGGTTGTTAAGATTGTTCTGAAGTTGGTCAACCTCATTTTCTGGGGCTATTGCGAAGACATCGTCTACATACCGTAGCCAAGTCTTTGGAAAGAAGGGGAATTCGGTTATGGCCTGGTTTTCCAGTCTTCTGATGTATATGTTTGGGATAAATGGGCTGATACAACTTCCCATGGGTGTTCCATCGGTGATCTTATACCAGGTATTGTTGAAGACGAAGATATTGTTGTACAAGATCAACTTCATTACACTTGTCATGTCTTTGATTATTCCTAATGGTAAGTCGTTTTCGATCATGGTAACCACCAACGTATTGATTGCTTTGGCTATCGGTATGCTTGGGTAAAGTGCCACAATGTCAAACGATACTAACACATCACTGTCTTCTAATTGGGTGTTGATAAGTTTCTGGCTCAGTTCAAGTGTATTCTTGATAGAAAAATTATGTCCCATAAGATTGAGTTTGAGTAGATAGTTCTGTAGTACATACCTGGCAGGCCAGTCTGTTGGGGAATCTATATTGTTGACAATTGGTCTCCATTGGTTTCCTGCTTAGTGTTTTAGGTAAGCAATACAGACGGGGTGGCATTGGATTTGTAGGCTCACCTGGCTTCATGTTCTTGACTGTCCTAATTTACTAGAACTGATTCCTATCCGTATCCCCAATTACAATACTAGAATTATAGTGCCCTTTCTCGTTGAGAAATCAGTGTCCGCCAATAATTATGTCTATAACTCACCAATTAGACGCCTCCTCAGGAGTGCTAATTCCTATTTGGCTAATTTTGACATTTTTCATGACAATAGACAAAAACTCAAACAAATTAATCTCTTCACTTATCCTGCTGATAATTAATTATATTAATTTTTGATTATGTTATTTATATTAATTAACTAATTACTGATTTTATGTTAATTATATTAATTACTGACTGTTTTAATTAATTTTGTTAGTGATTTTATTGCTTTGTTTATATTATTTAACTATATTATTTATATCTTTTCATCTTTCTTTATTTTTGTTTTATATTTATGATTATATTTAACATTTGTTGTGTAAATGGGTATTCTCATCAATAAATAAATAAATAAATAAATAAATAAACTTTGGATGCAGTTCCTTGTGTCTTGTAGACGTTTCTTGGATGGGTCGTTTTGGAGTTTTATATATGGTCCCGTGTCAAGTATTTCTTGGACTTCACTATAATAGTTGGTTCTGTCTATGATTACGAGATGGTTCGACTTGTCATCCCTCAAGTAGAAGACGTTTTTGGCCTTTAGTTGTTTGGTTATTGCATGCTTATTGGGCATGTTCAGTTTCTTCAGTTTTACAGATTTCTTTGTGAGTGTTTTCTGTAGTTGTGATCTAAGATCCATGTTCTGGTTAGAGCTCAGCTTTGGGTGCCACTTCAGAGTGGATGAGATAGAGTCTTTCTAACTCTTGGGTATTATTAGTGAAGGCAAATGTTAACCCTTTCTTTAGCAATGACGTTTCTTCCGGTGTTAAGGTGGCTTAAGAATTGTTAATAACTACTGTGGGCTCTGGTTCTCTATGTCGACATTCTCTAGTAGGTCCGCGATTACATAGGTGTGCTAACTTCCGATGGGGGCGATCGTATTTTAATTTGATTTTGTGGCTATTAACACGGTGGATTCTGCTAGTGAGCTGGTCGAAGCCTTTTGGTTTCTAGGTTTTGGCCAAAGTAAGATGTACATAGTACAATTGTACTTCACACTTGCTTAATTTGGAAAATAAGTTCATAATGGCATGATTTAGGTATGATCTTTTCATACTACGTACTACCTTTATAGGGGCCTTACACTTCACATGGTCAAAAAATTTCGGGAACACATTATTACTTCTTTAAGGGACTTAACTAAGTGATTTAGTTTAAAAAAACTTATTACTCACGGTTGCACCACTTAAACTTCCGAGTTGGCAAATGGTTCGTGGGACCGTCATTGTAAACAAAATACCGAGGGGCCAGATACTGTGGATGGACATCAAATGAAGGAGAACTGGGAAACCACTAATCCACATAACGAAACTTTATTGTGATGGATACATATTTCACCAGTCACGCTGCCTTCTTCAGCATCCGATGAAAGCTTTAGATCAGAGAAACAATGTTTCACTGATGGCAAGTGAGTGCTTTACAGATCTTATATAGGTACATTAAACCAATCACATAAATTAAATTAAACCAATCACATAATTTATCCAATAGTATACAAGGAAAAGAACAAAGTGTAATGATACAGATGCTTTAAACCTTAAGACTAGGGGGATCCAATCGGTATATTGCTGAATGTTGGTTGTTGGTCATCTGTTGAAGTGGCATCATTGTTTGTTTGTTTTGAACTTGTACAGTTTAGCAAGTCTTTAGTTGGGATATGTCCAGAAGCTCAGACACATTGAGCCGAAGATTGGGCAACCCCAAAGACATCATACCCGCACACCTAAGACATGGTGTCCACAGACTAGCATGCTCGAAATGTGAAGCTGTTTACTACGGGCAATCCCGTAGAGCAGTCTGCACAAGAATCAAGGAGCACCTCTCCTACATCAAGAATGGAAACTACGGCATCTCCAGATTTGTGGACCATATTTTGGACCAAGGACATAACTACCGAGTACACGACCTGAAGATTATCCACAGTACGAAAGACCCACAGCTGCTGAATTTCCTCGAGAGCTATGAGATCACCAGAGAAGAGCCAAATAGACTACTGAACAGTAATAAAGGACCACTGGACATATCCCAACTAAAGACTGTTGCTAAACTGTGCAAGTTCAAAACCGATCAACAAACAATGACTTGCCACTTCAACAGATGTCCAATGACCAACAACCAAAATTCAGCAATATACCGATTGGATCCCCCTAGTCGTAAGGTTTCAAGCATTTGTATCATTACACTTTGCTCTTTTCCTTGTATACTATTGGATAAATTATGTGATTGGTTTAATTTAATTTATGTGATTTCTTTAACGTACCTATATGACACCTGTAAAGCACTCACTTGCCATCAGTGAAATGTTGTTTTTCTGATCTAAAGCTTCCATCGGATGCTGAAGAAGGTAGCGTGGCTGCTGAAATACGTATCCATCGCAATAAAGTTTCATTATGTGGATTAGTGGTTTCCCAGTTCTCCTTAATTTGATGTCCATCCACAGTATCTGGCCCCTCGGTATTTTGTTTACTATGTATAGTGATATTAAAGAATATGTGTTATCATGTATTACATGTCAAAAATCAAAATTAAAAAATTCTTCGGCCCCTTTTCAGCAAGGCGTGTATGCAGAATTTCCTTTTCAAAGAGTGGCTATGGATGTTATTGGTCCTCTACAGCCTTCTATTGACTCTAATATGTATATTGTTGTATTTATTGATGTATTATCAAGATTTGTAGAAGCCTTTCCATTTAAAAATCAACAAGCGGATACCATAGCTAAAATTTTTGTTGAGCAGATCATTTGCCGTTATGGCATTCCTCAAGAAGTCATTAGTGATCGTGGAGCTAATTTTATGTCTATAATTTTTGATGTACTTTGCAAGGAACACAGCATATCGTCCTACCTCTAATGGTATTGTACAAAGGTATAATAAATCTTTAATAGAAACAATTCGCACTTTATGTGCTGATCATCCCAAACATTGGGACAGACATTTAAATTTTGCTTTGTTTGCTCTCAGATCTACAGCAAATGAGAATACTGGCTGTGCTCCAGCTTATTTATTGTTCGGTTATAATACTAGATTACCTTTGGATATTTCTGAATCAAAAAATGGTATGTTGGACCGTGAAGGAACTTTGGTAAAATTAAATATCTCAAGTTTGAAATTATTTCCAAAGATATTAATAGAAGAAATAAGCATATTGCTTTAAAACATAAGGCTAAAACCATACCTCACTTTGATACTGGCAATAAGGTTTGGCTCCTTTGGAAAGGGGGAAGGAAAAAGAAATTTTCTTCAAAGTATTTAGGTCCTTTTGAAATCATCAAAAAGGTTTCTGATGTTTGCTTTCAGATTAACGGTTTGAAATACAAAAATATTGATACAGTGCATGTTGACAGGTTGAAGCCCTTTTTGAAAAAATGGGATTCACAGTTCAAAAATAAAATAGTTAAAAAGAGAATTTGCAGTAAAAGGGGAAGTACATTCCATCAAAATGAAATGTCAGATAGTTCTGAGGAGGAAGATCATGATTTTGTATTAGCTCCCTCTATGCCTCAGTCATCTGATGAAATAGTAGTTGACTCCACTGTACCTGTATCTCCAAAAAAAAAAAATACAATTACACCGTTTACCCAAGGTGGATTATTCCACCATTCAAAAAGGAACATTGTTTAAATGATTAAAAAAAAATTTTTATACTTTTTGTCAAGTATAAACTTTTTTTGGGGGGGGGGGAATATTAAGGTATATGTTTTTTTTGTATTTTTCTCATCACATTAAATCCATAAATGAAAAAAAGAATTCAATTTTTTTATGATCTTCTGCCATTAAAATTAATTCTGCAATTTTTTATTTATTAAGCTATTATTATTATTATCTCTTTTAGCTTGCCCGGGTTTTGCTAGAAATATTTATAACTTAATAAATCATATTGTCTGCCTGTATATTTGATTTATCCACTAAAGTACTTTGTTTTAGGATAGTTTTGGTGGCAGTTTGTCAATCTCATTGCGGGAGTAACAGTAACCTTTTAATGGTTTTCCACTTTCAATTGATTTATTGATCAAAAAGTATATTTAATTAGTGTAAAATTAATGATAATTTTGTGCTGTGGTGAAAATTTGACGTTTATGTGTATGCACGTTTTATAGAAAGTTTTTCTTTTCTAATATTGGGATCCCATTCTTTTCTTTTACCCGTTATGAATAGAACTATTTATGACTATATCATTAGAAAACATTACAACAAGAGCTCATAAGGGAGAGTGAGTCTTTTCCATGTTAAAGCTGGTCCCATCATTGCGCACAATCTAGAAGGATTTTAACGTGCTGCCATCTAATGGCGTTTGTAAGCATCTCGCCTAAACCTAAACCTTTCACAATGCTGTTAAAAATAAGATTCCCGTGTTCACTTTGAATAGGGTTTAAAAATCAACAGAGTTCATGAAAATTAATACATCCTTACTAATAATTAAATTTTATTAGTAGCTATGCTGATAATAGTTAAATAAGTTTTAATGCACATTTGTATTAATAATTCTGATAAAAAAATTTTACAACCCAGGAAGACATTGACGATATTTCCTAATTTCATTGGAAATGATGCTTCTTTCTGAATTTAGTCATTGAAAGTATATTATACGTTGTGCAATGAAGAAAAACTGGGCGTGTCTAATTAAATTCCCAATTTCAATTGTTAGACATTGTTCCAAAGATAAAATAAAAAATGTTTTTTATATTCTTGCTTTTTATATCTATAATAATTATATATATGAGGCATATCCAGAAAGTAAGTTTCCCTATTTAAAAAAAAAAAAGAACTCACACTAACAGGGACATATTTATTAGCAACAAGTACAGCAATGTTTCAGCTATTTTTCAACGTAGCCACCACCAGAATTGAGACACTTGTCGTATCGTGGGATCAACTTTTGTATCCCCCTGTCGTAGAACTCTGCCGCTTGTGAATGGAACCAGCGTGTGACAGACGTCTTCAGCTCTTCGTTGTTGCCAAAACACTCACCGGATGACAGGAATTTATTGAGGTGCAAGAAAACTTGAAAATGGCTGGGAGCTAGATCAGGGCTGTATTGTGGATGATCAAACAACTCCCAGCCAAATTCCGTCAAAGCAGCTGCTGTGTGTCGAGCCGTATGTGGACGAGCATTTTCATGGAGGAGCACAACATCTGCAGTAAGCATTCCACGCATCTTGTTTTGAATGGCACGTCGCAATTTCCGCAGTGTTTCACGTTCAGCATTTAGTCTTTCACCATGTGGAAGGAAGTCAATGAGCAGAATGCCCTTCCTGTCCCAGAACACCGTGCACATCACTTTCCATGCCTACAGCGTCTGTTTGAGACTCGTCTTGAACGGAGATCCACTATGCTGCCAATGCATTGACTGCTGCTTGGTTTCCGGGGTGATGTGCGAAATCCAAGTCTCATCGCCCGTGACGATCCTGTCGAGGAACTCGTCGCCGTCATCGTGATACCATTGCAGAAATGTCAGTGCTGCTCCTAAGCGTTGAATTTTGTGTTCAGGAGTTAGGTTTTTCGGCACCCACCTGGCACACAATTTTTTGAACAGCAGGTGCTTAGTGACAATCTCATGCAACAAGGATCGCGATATCTGCGGAAAATGGGTGCTCAGCTCCATAATCGTGAAGCGACGGTTCTCCATCACACGCTGCCGCACAAGCTCAACAAGATCATCATCGATGAGGGATGGTCACCCACTGCGCTTTTCATCATGGACACTTTGATGACCTTCGGAAAACTGCCTAAACCAGCGACGCACCATCTGCTTACTCATGATGTTCGGCCCATAGACCTGACAGAGTTGACGAATAATTTCATTTGGCGCAATGCTTTGTGCATTCAAGAACTTTGTCACCGACTGAACCTCTGAGGCGGTGGGAGAAGAAATAAGAGCTTCAGACCATTGCTACCACGCTACTGGCACGAGGCGGGGCCTGTCCGGCTGGCATATGATTGATACGTCATAGATCTGTTACGCATGCGCAATTGACACGGCTAATTACGTTTACTTTAAAGGGGAAAACATCGGGAAACTTATTTTCTGGATGCACCTCGTAATTGGATAATGGAAATGTATATACTTTTCTGAAACTAATTAATAACAATTAAAATGTGGTAGCATTATTCTGCCATTTCTCCTAATAAATTGTAAAAAAATCCAAAATGAAATGAAAATAAAATCTTGTAAATATTCCAAGGAGCTTTAGCTTTGACATAGAAGTAATATTAAATTCGAGAATTTTGGTCTAGCTAAGCTATTAGTAACCAACGGAAATTCATTTAATTCTTTCCAAATTTACGTCTATTTTATTGCTCAAATATTGAATGATTGCCTTTACGTACCTAAATAGCACAGTTATGTTGCCCTCCCTAAATCCCACCCCCTAATTCCGATCCCAGTGTACCAATCAAAACCAAACTAAATGGTACAGATGGGCATGCCCATAGTAAGCTACTTTCCGAATTTCAACCTTCTACCTCAAAAAATATAGAGATTATGAAGGGCTACACAGTTAAGACATAAAACCAATACGTTGCTTCATTCTTCAGCTACTTAATAATATAGATTATGAGCCCTTGACCAATCGTGTGTTGACAAAACGATTTCACGTGCGCGTGCCCATGTCACAATGCTTAAAAGAAGATCATGAAAGTAGTAGTTTATTAGGAGCTTTAGCATAAAAGCTACTTATAAGAATGCGCCTTTGGTCTGTACGTTTATCCGGCCGGCCGCCGTTTGCACGATAACTTGAAAACGAATAACTTTTTCAAATTCTGTTTTCAGAAACATGACCATCAAAGTCTTAGCTCGGACGTATCAAATTTTCAGAATTTTTCGTGGACCCCTTCAAGTCGAACTGACGTGCTAAAACAGTGAATGTAAAGAATACAAAGATGTAGAATTTTTCATGGATCCCTTCAAGTCATATAACAATCGATTTGTCAAGAAGGAATACATTGTTACTTTCTGTTCATCTTTTAAGCATTACTGACATCGGCGAGCGAACGTTAAATCGCTTTGTCGACGTATGATTGCGCAAGGGCTCATAATCTATATTATTAAGTAGCCGAAGAATGGAGCTAAGTATTGGTTTTATAATGTCTTAACTGTGTACCCCTTCATATTTTCTACATTTTTTGAGGTAGAAGGTTGAAATTCGGAAAGTAGCTTACTATGGGCATGCCCATCTGTACTATTTAGTTTGGTTTTGATTGGTACACTGGGATCGGAATTAGGGGATGGGATTTAGGGAGAGGAACATATCTGTGTGCTATTTAGGTACGTAAAGGCGTGAAATTCGGTATCCAGATTCCTCTAGGCAAGATCTACAGTACTATGAAGTTTAGGCCCAATTATTCCAGGGGGGGGGAGTCGGATTTGCAGGGATGGCATTCACTATGGCAACATATGGCATGTTATATATCATACATTCGGAAATGATGAAAAAGGAAAGAAGTTACCAGGTTTTTAACATTTTATACATATTATGTTCGAGAAAATCAATTTAGTTGATTAAAAAACTTGGGGAGAGGTAAAAAGTGCAGATAAAGGGGTAAAAATAGATGACCGCAGGATCTGCCACTCGCCTTGCCCTACTCGGGAGGGAGGGGGGTTAATTTCTTTTTAATAAATGTATTTCTGCTTCACTGCAAAAGCTCCTCCTTGGAATGTTTACAAGATTTTATTCATTCTTGACGAATCAATTGTTCTATGACATGTTATTGTTTTGGTATTCTTTACGGTCACTGTTATGGTGCGTGAATTCGAAAAAGGGGTCCACGAAAAAGCCTGAAAAGTTTATACAATTGAGATAAGACTTTGATGGTCATATTTCTAAAAACATAATTTGAAACACAATTCTAAAGCTCACGCACTGGCAGATAGACATAAAACGCAATTCTAATTAGTGCTATGATTTTCTATGATTATTCCAAAGGCTGAGAGATGTCGGATTGTTTTGAAACTTGACAACAGGCATTTTCTGACAGAGCTCCGAATAAACCCAATCTCGTCCTAATATCGCGAGTAGAGAGGGGAAGATGGGCCACTTGAAGACAAACCTCGTAGTAGACGGCCAGTCGATGCTGTTATGCTGTAAAACATCCATACTGTGCCGGATTCTCTACAGGGACCAAAGAGAATTCGGGTCTCTTTTTGATCTGCTAACGTTTTTGTTTCGAGTCTGTTTGTTTTATAAAACGCTAAAACTTTCCTCCACAGTTTTCCCTTCGAATAGGGTAGACCCAGTGACGTGATGTTATTTTATCTGAAGAAACAAAACAAAACGCGAACGTCTACCATGGAAACTGCCGAGAAATTTCGACAGTTTTCGGTCGATAAGTCCCTCGCCAATAAGGATTTCTCCTTATCTTTGGTTGAATGCGAGCTGAAGAGCGTAACAATTGTCTCCCCCCCCCCCCCCAGGAAGAATGGGATAGTGTGAACAAAGACGAAACAAAGCCAGCGAAATCATAAACAACATGATTCGTTCGTTACAATCTTCAGTCACATGCAAGCAGAGAAGCAAGAAACTTACAATTTTTGATTTGCGGGGTCAAATTCCAAACTCGATTCTCTAATTTTGTCATAAATCACTTTGTCAGTCAGTCAGCTAAACGGATCCAATTCGTCACATTTATTTCATTGCATCTTGAATGAATTTGCCTTATTCTTGTGTTTCGTTTTTTGTTGGGTTTTTTTTTGTGCACTGAATCATCTTCTTTTAGATTTTTCCCTTCACGTCACGTTTCCAAGTTACGCACATAGGGACTGACAGGTAAAAAGTAATTGGTGTGAAGAGAAGCGGCTGTAATGTTAAAGTATCCATATTTTTTGGGCCACAAGGAAATTTATCAGGCCCCAAACTCGGAATAATTTAAAAGTGTTTCATTGATAAACAAATCTGTGGGTGAGAGAAAAAAAATCTCAGCTTCGGATTCAGCACAAAAGAAAGCGTACGAGAATCAGGTCTTAACGTTACAAATGACTTTTAAAAGTTTTTTTCTGTTGGCCTGTGTAATTCAAACCATTCTTTTTGTCACAGATTTACTACTTCATTACTCAACAAGAATATTTTATTGTCATTATCAAAAATGAATTCGTTATGTTCAAATGCATAGAAATTAAATTCAATTTTAAATTAGGACTAAAGCTACACAAATATATTTTTATTTATTTATTTATTTTTTTGGTAAACTACAATTTTCAATTCCACAGGGTGACCCAAACTTATCCAGTGTAACTGTTTAGGAACATTGCATGGTTCAAAAGGAACAAAAATGTCCTATAAACATTACACCTGGTTTCAATCGTGTGTGAGACATCGATGTCTGAACGATCCTGTCTCCCTTAGAACTTGGTGTACCCTCAAAAATACCTCTCGATGTGGATAGCGCCTATAAGGAAATGCATCCAGGTACAACCTGCTAGCTTCTGCAGCGTTACCAGCAGTAAGCCCATAATAAAAATGAATGTTCGCGTATTCTTCTTTTGTGTAAAATAAACGCCATAATGAACTTCGATGTTGTGTTGCAGAATATGAGTAACTGCTCAGATCAATGGCCAAGTCAATGAAATACCTTTCGCAAGTGTTATGACGATTCCTCTTACTGTTTGGCATGCGAAACAGGAAGAGTATATTTAAGAATATGTGATGACCTCGGGCAGGCGATGACGTTGTGCGTCACTTACCTAT
>JAHWFO010025106.1:433159-474053 GCA_023313115.1 Rhysida immarginata
TTTTTTTTTTTTCTTTTCACTTAAATATATGACTATACCTATATATCATTATTCAGTTACTCTGTCCCCAAAGTTTTGTTCTTTAGCTTAGACTTCTTTCTTAGGTTTCACTGTTAAAATCTGAGGCACAACTTAGCGCTACTAGTACACTCTACATTTGATAACTCTTAAGATTTTTTTACTCGGAGGATATTTATTCTCACACTCACATTTACGCGTGGGCCCATATAAAATTTGAAAGCTTCCACTTATCTGATCTTCACTATACTCCTCTCCTTTCGTGGACGGTGGTCACCACCAGCAGGTTCCTACGCTGATCCACGTTGCACCGCTCGGTTCCAGTCGGTCCTCGACGCTTGCTGGGATCTGCTCCGTTACGGCGACTGCCCTCGTTCGCTCTCACGCCACGTCCTTGTACTCTGGCCGGTGAGCTGCCTTCCGTGGGTCATGCTCTACGAGCATCGTCTCCCGCTCCTGGCATCGAAGCACGCCGTGCCTGTTGCTGGGGTGGATGCCGCCTGCTCCCGGTCGACTCGATCGGCTGCGTCTTCGTCACCTTCCACTTTGCCTTTTTTTCTCCCTTTTTTTTGATACGTCTGCACTCTCTCAAGTTCCAGTGATATCTCTCTTTTTTTTCCTCCTTCTCTCTCGCTACCGTGAAGACCTTGACCTTCGTCCCCATTGTTACACACACTCCGTTCCGAGAATTACTCTCCGGCGTTGTTGGTTGTCCTGGCGACGTCGCTCCCACCCTTCTTCTCATTGTCCCAAAAGTTCACTCATTTCCTCTTACTTTCCTTTCTTTTACTTTTCTTTGATCTAGTTCCTCCATTAGGCCTAGCCTGCCATCGATCTCCTCCGTGTTAAAAGTTCTACATATAATGATCGTTACTTTTCTCTTAAATAAAGTCTAAGCTCTAAAATCCATATATTTTGTCCCCACAGTCTGAAATACGTTTTACGACAATTCCAGCACAACTTACTCTTTCTCCTGAGTGCCCCCTCTCGCTCTTCCATTTTCAAGTTTAAAATCCCTTAATTTTCCCCCCTTTCTCTTAATTATTTTATTACTCTACATCCATTCCAAATTATTTAACCACCGTGTGTCCACCATTATTGTAATTTCATAACACAAACATGTGAGCTATGGCTTTCATGTTTGTAGTGACGGCACGTGTGGAATATTACTCAAGATATTACACACACGTCGTCACAAATAAATAGGTAAACCTACGTTTTTTCTAGGAAAAAAGTTTAAATAAAAAAAAATAGACAAACGTCGATATCTCACACACGATCGAAACTAGATGTAATGTTTATAGGACATTTTTTGTTCCATTTGAACCATATAATGTTCCTAAACAATTATGCTGGATACGTTTGGGTCATCCTGTATAAATATGCACACTGTTTTAAAAAAAGAGAAGAGAAATGGTTTATTTAAAAATAAAAATTATATTTAAAGGAGAATTATTTCCTACTGAATAAATGCACACTTGTAACTTGAATCTAATACATTATAAACTAAAAATGTACGGGTATAAACATTTATAATGCCATAACCGTGTATTTTCATGGTGGCGCATAAAAATGTTAAAAAATAGAGCTTTTGTTAATGATGGATGTAAAAGAAAAAAAGGACGAGACACAAAAAAAACCTGGAATAAAAAGCAAATTGGACAAAGAATAGAAAGACCCTGAAAAAAAAAAGCTGACTATTCGGAGAGAATCCTTGGTCAAGGCAAAAAAAGTGAGGTTTTTGTTAGGTAATTAAATAATGAGAAGAAGTAAAGGTCCAGGATTATTATATGATACTATACAACTAAATTTTAATAATAAAATGGTGTTGATAATTTCTTTTATTTATCAACAACTGCTTTCTTTAAAAAAAAATTAAAAACAATATTTGAAGGGAAAAAGTTTAAGACCTATCACTTCTAACCCCCCTCCCCATTTTAGCTGCATATTCTATTTACATGATCAGACAATTACTATTACGTATATTACGTATATGCAAATATATGCAAAGTGTGGATAATTATTTGTAGTGCATACACCATTTCAAAATGACTTTAAAATGGCAAAATACAAGCCCATCTATCAGAAAGGGCAGACTCGCCAAGAAGTGACAGACCCGCAAAATAACTCCTACACTGCAAAGCATTATAGTGCCAAATTAAAAGTAACATGAAATATGTGAAATTAATGAAGAACGTTGTGTAAATATCAGTTGGAAAAGTGTTTCACGCTGCTTGAATAAAGCTTGAATTCGAGTAATGAAACCTTTTATCTTCACCAAAAATCGTAAATCTAGACTAGAATTTGCTATACTCATTTGTCATGGACATCTAAAATGTGGTGCAAAATCTTGTTTTCTGATAAAAACAAGTTTCAACTATTTGCCTGTGACAGAATAAGAAATCTTCGACTGTGTTAATGGTCAAAGATATAACCTTGCACATCAATTGCCAACAGAGACAATTACCATTTATCGCACTGATTGTGTGGGAGCATTTTATTATGCTGGATAGATGACAACATACACCAAATAGATGACATTACAGATCGATATGTATGCAGAGATATTCTTAAAGATAACAAATAGAATAATAAATATCATGTCATTTAATAAATTCTTGCTTATTTCAGCAGCCTGAACCACTTAACAAAAATTTGCATCTTTATACCTATTCTTTTAAAAAGAGTCTTAATTGAAATTACTTTATCATAGTAACAAGTGGTAAATGAAAGGTCAAAATTCGTGCAACATTGATTTTGATTTCAAACTGTCACAACACAACTGAGACATCCTGAAATGTATGTTCACCGTATGCACAGGATGCCTTGTCAACATGAAAAGCTCAGTTTTGATTTTCAAAATTCCTGGATGGAGATGAATCCGTCGAAGAGAACACCTGCTCTGGACGACCACCTGCTGTTATTGGAGATGCACTGAAGGCAGTTATTGCGGCTAATCCATGCCAAACCTGTCATGCATTAGCACAGTGGCAGAGGGAACTGTGCATAATCATTTTCGCATCCATGGAAAAGTTAAAATATTGGATAAATGAATCCTCCATTAGAGCCCGCTCTCAGCTTTCATGCCACCCCGGACACATATTACCGACTTTTACATTGCTAGAGTTCATTAGGACTCTTATGCATTCTCCTATGGTGTCAGAAGAGGTGTGTTATAGATAACTAGCATTGAAAACTTCATCCGCAGTATGACTTAATAATATTTTTATCTTTAATTTAATCGTTTTTTGAAACAGATGTCTGTTTTTTATCGCAAAATAAATTTGCTTCATTTTTTTATATCGCAAAATAAAATTATCGAACATGATTTTACTTCAACAGCACTGATGAATTTCGCGTTCTCTTTATTATTTGTTCAATGCTTGTGAATAAGCTTTTAAGTAACCTTTTTTTAATCGAAAAATATCCAAAATTTCATTTTTATGAACTCTAGCAATATAAAGATAGGTAATATGCGCTCCGGACAAAAAAGACAAATTGTCCCCTTTAAATATATACTTTTTAAAAATATACAGGGTGTCCCAACGTCCCAATATAAAAAAATTTACACGTCCAAAATGAAAAACTGAGTAAAGGACTTCAGTACTTATGAGAATCATCCCCAAATATGTAACCGAAATGTTATTATTATGGAGATAATTTTAATGTGTCCACACAGGACATGACTTTAATGTGGATAATTTAAAACTTGTAAAACCAATAAGTAAATGCTTCTTGCTTAATGCCTTTGAGAGCATGGCTATTCAGAGGACCAAGAAGAACCTTTTGATTAATTCAGACATTTGCCCAGTTGGCGATTCATCACTCATTCGATGGTAGGTGGGAGTTACAACCAATCAGAAAATTTAATTCGAGAGCCTTTTCTCCCTTTGGTCATTTGCCATTTATCGCACTATACAAATCCTTCCAGGTTACTTTTAATCTGCAGAATTCTCTCTTCTATCGAGGTTTCTCACTAGTCCTGCTGAATGATGAAAGCCTTGCTTTCGAAATGCATACAAGTTGTATTTTTCTTTTTATTTTCGTTGTGGTTTAAGAGTTTTTATTTCAATTTAATCATCACTATCCACACTCCTTTTTGTTCTGGTTATTTTCCTTTTTGTATCAGTTTTAATTCTGTGGAGTGTTATTTTTCTTATTACCTCTTCAGATCTTTACTGTTACATATTGGGCAATTGTCCGGATTTCATTTTACTATTTCAACGACAGTTGGGCTCCGCAGCAGACGGGTGGTTCGTGAACCAATGCTGTTCACCGGAAACAAAGATTTACATTTGCTCGCCAGTATCGCAACTAAACAGCAACCAACTGGGGAAAGATGTTTTTTCCGATGATTCATGGTTTATGTTCCATCGGACAGATGGGCGATGGCGTGTACGGTGTTCAGCGTCAGAAAACAAACACCCTGCAACATGTGCCGCAAGGGTCCAGGCTGGAGGAGGCAGCTTTATGGTCTGGGGAATGTTTTCATGGCATTCCCTGGGTTCACTCATCATTGTGGACGGCACCATGGACCAACAAAAGTACGCATCTGTTCTTTCGGAACATGCCCACCCCTACCTGCAGATTGTGTTTTCTCAGCACTATGGCATCTTCCAGAGGACAATGCGCCGTGCTGTGCAGTGCGCAGTGTCCGTGCATGGTTCGAAGAACACGTGGATGCGTGTACGGTGCTCCCTTGTTTGGTTGTGAGAGCTGATTTTGTACGATAATGATAACCCAGTTGATGTAATCTGTTTCTTAGTTTTTTGTCACTCACTGTTCATGTCTTTGGAGGTCTGTTTTCTCATGTTCTTGCACAGCTTCCTCAATTCTCGATCTTGTCTCGGAGTTGTTGCCTTTGGTCTTCCACTTCCTTTTTGCCTCTTAACGGATCCTGTGGTCTTGAATTTATTCCATAAGTTGGAAACTTCACCGTGTGTGCATCCAAAGCACTTGGCTACATCTTGCTTGTCGCCACGTTGCAAGTTTTCAGTTATTCTTGTTTTCATATCATAGGACAGCTGTTTTTTGGAGCCATTATTAATGGGGGGTCGACTTTAAAATTAATAATAAAATGTGTTGATTGCTGTCATGGAATAGCTCATTTAACAGAAAAGGGAGGTAGGTGAAGATTCAGGAATAAAAAATGCAATTTACAAGTGAAATGGCACATATTAGTTTCTTATTTCTCAAGATTATGCGTATTAGTTTTTATTTTCCACAGAAGAGTTACTTCTGTAATTTTAATGAAAATCCAACCATTAGAAGTCTACATAAAAATGGGTTATGAAAATCAAATATAGCTCTTTACCAATAAATTATTTTCCAAATGATTTTACGAGTAATTCGTTTTTAAATAATTTGTTTAGATGCAGCGAAATGAGTTGGAATACATATTAGTTTCTTCTTTCCAGGGGTTGTATAAAATCTTGCACTTGTTATCACTACCGACATATTAGCAAGATTAATGCTTTTATGTAACGAAATCACCCTAAGAGCAGCCCTTTGTAATATGAGGCATGATATTTCTTCAATTCAAAGCATGATATTCTTTCTACCGGCATTCCTGTTTCAAACAAGTTCACGCAGCGCCCTTCGTAAATTGCATGGTAATTTTAGCCAAAGAAATAAATCGACAAATTTCGATTAATTGGGTAATTTAACTTATCAATATTTTGTCACATTCACAACCAAAATTTCGCCTTTTAGATTTCCCGTCCCGATCAAATGTCCAGGTTGTCCGCCCCTAGAGCGGGCTTAGGTTAGCCAGGAACAAATAAAATGCAACGCCTGGCCCACTTTCTCTTCCTTGCTCCAACGTGAACCACGGAGAGCCACTGATGGACTGAATCATAACATGACATGAAAAGTAGGTCGTCTACAATAATATTCATCTATTTTACCAATAATTATCATCTGAAGAACGTCCTAGAAAGGCCAGACTAGTGGCCGAAAACGCTAGAGCATACAAAGAATCCGTTGGCTTGCAGGTATGGATGTTTGTGCTTGTTCTCGGAATGTAAAAAGATAATAAACATGTTGAATACTCTGGATTGGGTGAGAAAATATTAAAAATGACCTAGCTGTTGGCGCGCCCATAAAACCTATCGAACTAACCAACCTCCGATAAAGATCCCAAACAGGACCTGTACGTAAAGAAAGTGTTGCTGACCGTTTTCTGGATAGCAGTTGGAGTAATGCACTTCGAGGTATTACTGTTAGATCAATGTCATTTTTATGTGTACTGTGATATGCTTCAACAGAATCTTCATACATTCCTCAACAACACCTTCATTAGTAAATCGCAAAGGCCGTACTGCTACAGGTCTATGCAAGATAGCCTTTAAGATCTTGCAGTTCAAAATCTTGGAAACTGTGCTCCATCTCTCCGTACTCATATGACATCTCTCCCACAGATTATCATATGTTAGGTCACTGGATAATTATGCGCAAACGACAGTTTAGAGATCGTCATGCACTCGAAATAGAGTTGGAGAATTTTTCACCTCCAAAAACAAAGTTTTTACCAAAGACATGGGATTTACATTTCCCAGTCGTTGTGGATATGTTATTAAGTGTAAGGTTTTTTTTAGGAATAATTGAATTACTAAGAGTAAAAACTGTGAATTTTTAATATCATAATAATTATTTGTAATATCTTACAATATAACACAATATTACCAATTTAAATGATAAATTTTTATATCATTAATGAATACATGTATAGTAATTATGAGAAATATCGTTTACTTATTCATTATTGATATTAAAAATTTATCGCTTTTATTGTTAATATTTTGTTATGTTATAGGATATTACAAACGGTTATTGTAATAAATTGAATGTTTTTTTCTGTATACTGAAAATACACAAGAACTTTTTAATGATCTGACATAAATTCCATAATATCATAGTTTCCTGAAATCCTATGTAAATTCGAGATAGGTGTTATATGATTGTTAAATATTTCTAAAACATGGCAGGTGACAAGTACTTAAGTACTGGATTTTTTCTGTTATAAATCTTCTTTGCAGAATGCATTATTTGTTAAAAGTCATTCCACTTTTAGAAAGTATAGCCTGTATCCGAAACATCAACTTTTGTTCAGGGTCCTACCACCCTGTGTTCAATTTTAGTAAAAAATAGTAAGAAATATAATTAATTTTATTTGTTTTATTGTACGAAATTTAATCAACGGATGGCAACTTTTTTAAATTTTTTTAATTTTATGTTTACATTCGATTTCATTGCTAACTTCTTGAATTAATTGTTGTACAATGTCGAAATTCTCAATGCTCTTTTTCTTGAATAATTAAATACTACTTGCAGATTGATAATCACAATGATTGCCAATCTGCCTGTAATTATTTAATTATTCAACCTGTATCAAAGTTATTTTACTGCTTGTTTAAATTCTTCTTATTATTTAATGATGAGTTTTCTGAAAATTTTGAAGCATAATGGCGATAACATTATTCTCATATCATTTTTTTGTTTTTTAACCTTTTGTATTCGTCAAACTAGCGATGGTTTCCTTTTTGTAGCGTTTCTAAGATGGATGAAATTTTGCTAAAGCTCTGGATAGGGAGCTTTACATTCTGCTCCTCAAGGGCGCTGAAACTAAAAAGAGGTGACGATTTTAACGCATTGGTCGCGACGATCGCGCCGTTTTTCAAGCGCAGTTCAAAATTTCTCCGCTCAAGGTCGCCAATACGTGCTCGATGATGGGACCAGAAATCCTATCTAGTGTCTCACTCCACCTTATGAATTCTTGTTACAGGGTGTCTACAGAGTTTCTGAAAATCAAGTTAATGAGTTTTTAGTGACTTTTGGGGGACCTCTAAAAAAAAATTTCATGACTTAATTTAATTATTTTTAACGTCAAAAAAAAACCTTTTAAGAATTTTTCCCAGACTGGAGTGAGCAGATTTTTTCCATGACCAAATTTTAATTCTGCGACTCGGAATTTTCGTGACCCATTTTCTAATTTCGCTACTTTTTCGTGACGTTCGTGACCAATTTCCAATTTCGTGACTTTTTCGTGACTTTCGTGACCTGTAGACACCCTGTGTTATAATCATTTATTAGTTGCCTAACTTTTGTCAAAATAATTCTATTTTTCCTTTTCAACAATGCCCTTTTACACATTTATTTGTTGTTGAAAAGTGGTGATGCAGTTCTTTCATTTACATACTCATGCTGTTGCGAGTGCTTTCCAATTGTCACTACGTGCTAGCCGTGTGCCTTCAGATTGTTGCTCCAAGAGTATAAATTCAGCTTCATCAAAAAATTGAACACTTTTGACTTTTCTTCATTTCTACCAACATGCAACCATGGGGTTCCAACATCTTCTAAGGCCACTTCAGTGCTTGATTTCCACTTAGTTTTTCAGATGACATCTCTTCAAAGGTAACTCTTCAGCCTTTGTAACTCATATTATCCAGGACATGTAATCCTTATCTCTTCATATTTTCTTTTCCTCCGTCGAGATGGACACTCTTTAAAGGACAACTCTACGGTCGCTTACAACTTTACTTAAATCGAAAGACTAGCCTATTAATAACATCATAGCATATTTAATTTTTTTAAATTCGAATCCTAAATGTGTGAAAAACGAAAATTCCGAGCGCGATTTGAAATCAGGAGGCATCCATCTTGGATGGAGGCATGACGTAGTGCGAGGATTGCTCCCAGCCAGCTTTGCAGTGAAGCTTTAACATTCACATAGAACTATGTACATTCACTCAGTACCGCGTTCACTACAATTTTCACAATGTCTGGACATGAAAGCAGCGATTCAGATATCAGCATTGAGACTTACGAAGATATGAAGGCTTATTTTAACAACTATCTATATAATGAATTGGAAAAGGATTTGGAGAACCTGGTGGGTGATGTGTATGGTTTAGGCGTGAAATCATATAGTTTATAACTTCTCCTGCGCGATCACCCGTCATTAGATGAGGAATCCAGTGTCGCCGAATCGACGGAAAATGTACCACCCGCAATAAATTGTCAAGTATAATTAATACATATATTATTTAAATGTGAACAATTTCATGATATTAATTTTCAAATTAGGTAACAGTGCACAATATGTGAAGATATGTCGACATCACAAGTGCAAACGCATGCTGTCGTGATTATGCAGAGATCGATCAGCATATGCCCAGTGGTTCGGTCTGCATCATCGAAAATTCCGTCTTTTCAAAAATCTGCCTGGATTACGATATACCAACAATCTAATTTGTCCATTAGATTTGGGTGCACATGGGAAGAAATAAAATAAAAGTTCTTCCCCGTTGCGTTGTGACAGCTATTCGAAAAATCTTTTCTTCACAAGAAAATTGTGGTTTCAAATACTGTAAAATTTTATTAAAACTAATTAAAAATCTCTGAAGCAATTTTCTTTGTTTATTTGATCATTTATAACTAAATTCCAGGTTATCAAATGTATTTTGTTACACTGATATATTTTAATTTACGATCATCACTAAATATAAACTATTTAAGCCTGTTTAAATGACAAATGTATTAGCTTCAAAACATTAAACAAAAATTTGCTACTGTTACCACCGTTTACTTATTTAACTAGATTACCTAATATAATTTTAATGCGGTCTTAGTCAAACGTTAAAAGCAATAGCCAATAACTAGTCCCCCCTCCCCTTTTCTATTTGTGGCTTCCATTAAATGCTTCAATGAACAAAATAAATCCCCTTGACGAAGTAGTCGTAGCAGGAGCTCTGAGTTCGTCTATTTTTTGAAAAATTGAATTTCTTGAATGTAGTATTTAGAAATGATAACGAGCTTTATGTTCTTATGTTTCTCATCATTTTCAATCGAATGTTGCCATCTGAACACTTCAAAACGTGTAGTTGCGTTTTATCCAGATACCTCTTTAGTTACATAGCCTTGCGCAAATACCAGGTGTTTCAAAAATGACCGGTATACCGGTATATTTGAAAAATCAATAAAAACTAAACGGGCAGCGATAGAAATACACCGTTTGTTGCAATATGCTTGGGACAACAGTGAATTTTCAGGCAGACAAACTTTCGAAATTAGTTCACGGTGTATTTCTATCGCTGCCCGTTTAGATTTTTCAAATATACCGGTCATTTTTGAAACACCCGGTAGATAGTGAGCTTAATTAATACCTACTTACATTAATACGACAGGATCAATAACAAAACAAAATTTTTCAAAGTGAGCGGAGCAGAGTCGACTAGTTGGCGGTCGGAAGCCAGTTATCTCTTCGATCAAAAATTATCCATTTCTTCCTAATTCTTACTTAGGAAATTGAAGAAATGATAAATTATTATTGCCACCTCTATTCTTATAGCCAAATACTAAATAAGAATGAGGCATGACGAATATGCGATTTACCATTCAGGAAGATTGGTCGTAAATATCTACTCAGTGAGAAAATACCAGGAGACGTTAGAGAGAGAGAGCTAATTTTTAATGCTGGGGCATGGCGGTAAAATCTATGTCAACATAGTCAATTAGAAAAATAATTAGCATTAATTATTGTTTGAAAGCTTCCATAGTGTGATTTTTTTAGTAAACAAACCAAAAAAAAAGTTTCAAAATTCATTCAGTGTCATTCATGTAATGTCTCATTTTTTAAAATCATCTATTCATGACTTCGCTTTAAAAGCTACACACATTTCAATAAACATTCATTTACATAGAGTACATTAATTGAATTAAAATGACCAAAATAATTATTATATAATAAAAGGAGTGGTTTGATAATATTCCAACAACATGTGAGTCACCTTTTTTAATCCCCTCCTTCATTAGAACTTACATTGGTCCCATACATTTATTTATTTTCATTTAATTTTATTTTATTTTCATTCAAAAAGGAGATTCACATTTATGTTATTATAACCGAAGTAATATTTGGTAACTCTTTCTAGTTTTTTTTTACTTAAAAAATCACGCTGTGGAAGCTAACAAACAACTGGGATTATCATTAAAACATTAAATCGACCCAAGCAGCTAACCTAACCCTACGTCACTTCCAGAAATATAATGGCCGGCGCGAGGGGAGTGCAAACGCGCTATTTTTCGCTTTTCAAAGCATTTTTTATATAGAAATTATAGACCAAAACTAAAAATTTCAACGGAATCATGTTATATTTATATCAAAAATTGATATTCTGTAAAAAAATTATAGAATTTTTGCGTAGAGTTGTCCCTTAACAAACTGTGATGCAGGTCTACTTTTTGGTTTTGCCAAGTGATGCCTTCTCCGGTAGAAAACCCCATCCTTCAATTTCATAATGTCACCTCAAGACCCTTTTCTGGCTGCGGTGTGCTAAGTCAACCCCATTGGGGCATTTGTTAATGATTTTATCAGGACCCTTAAACCTTTCAAAATTTTGTCATTTTTTTTAATGTTTTTCCTTCACTCTTCCTTTTCTAAGCAATTCTAAATTTCTTTTATCAATTTTGGGGGGTAATTTTTTTTTATTTAACTTTTGCCCCTTTTGCCTGTTTGTAATGGTAGTTTCAGAATAACTCAAATTTTTCTTTTATATCATGTTTTTTCTATTTATGCTTGATTTTTTTTAAATGCCTTTATCAAGCTTTACATTGAATTAAATCTTTTGTGAATATCTCTATTCCCTTTTGAACAGCATACTTTTAGTAAAACTTTTATTTTTTTGTGTGCCTTTTAGTTTAGTGCCTTAGACTTCGTTTTATTGCACATTATCTTGCTGTTTAGTTGTCTTGGCCTCACATCTAACTTTTGAAATATCACTGTGTTTTGGGTTAGTCTTATACAGTTGTCTGTTACGCCAATGTGATTTATCTAGTTTGGTTTCACTTTGTAATTTTCTAAGCAGATTATTCACATGCATTTGTTTAATCTTTAAGTTTCTCTTAATAATTTTCTAGAAGTTTTTTTTCTTTTATGGGAATGTAATTTGTCGAATATTACAAATGAATGATTCATTATTTTCAAAGTTTTCCTCTATGATTAAAATCTTCTTTAAGATTTGTAAGTGGTCTTTCTCTTGTTTTCCTATCTGCAGAAAGCACATTTAAAGCATACAACTGAGTTTTAGATTTAGTTTTATCATAACTTTTGAATTAATTTTAGTAAAACACAACGCAATGTACAGTTTAAACGACGTTTAAAACATTAAAATCCACTTTACTTAATTTTAGCCAATTTCTTTATCTTAAATATTTAACTTCACTAACGTCGTGAAGCCTTGTCTTAGAGTACTATTCAGTTAAATTCTAATAATTATCATAAAAATTATATTTAATCTTAATTGAGTATTGGATGAGAAGTTTTCAACAAAAAAATAGTCAAATAATTAATTTTATTGTTATTTAAGACGATTTAACTTGAAAGATTTTATTAGCATCAGTCAGAACGCTTCTAAATTATTATAAATAAAGTAACGTCATACTAAGATGCGACAAGACGTTGTTACGAGTTGTTTGATATATTACATATCATGTCTTAAATTGGAAAGTTCCAACTGTACCATAAGGTACCATTAGAAACGTAGTACTAAACCGATTTCAAAAGTTTTTAATTACTTTATATTTTTATTCATGACACATCGCTATGGGATG
Source organism: Rhysida immarginata (assembly GCA_023313115.1). Classification (NCBI taxonomy): domain Eukaryota; kingdom Metazoa; phylum Arthropoda; class Chilopoda; order Scolopendromorpha; family Scolopendridae; genus Rhysida; species Rhysida immarginata. Next base: position 445,787 of record JAHWFO010025106.1, read on the forward strand.
TTTGATATATTACATGCTATATCTTAGCTTTGAACGTTCTAAAGGTGACGTTTGGTATCATAAGAACATGTACTTGTAAACAAATTTCGGCCATCATTAAGTATTCGTTCATGATTCGTCGTTACGAGTTCCTTGATATATTACATGCCATATCTGGTCATTGAAAAATTATAAGGGGGTATCATAATAGTCCCGTTAGAGCCCGTGCTATTGTACCTATTCCAGCTATCTCATATTCAATCTTGTTCGTGCTCTGTCCCATTTTAATGGAATGGTGAAAACAGAATGTGAAAAAGTTAATTCGATTTCAAGTTATTTTAATAAATAATAAGCTTCCTATGAATAAAGGCACGGATATTCCCTTTCTATAATTGTCAATGACATGCATCCTGCACGCACACCATCTCAACAAACAACGTTTAGAGCATGTGCAGAGGCGTAACGAAGTGCTCGGCACGCGTTTTCCCCAGTGCAAGGCTGATTCGTCTCTTCCAGCAGTTCCCTATACGCACTCTCCCACGTCCATACTATATCTACAGGCCTGATAACTGACGTCATGCTAGAGGTCTGCGAGGCATGATGTCGTCTGCCTGTCATTTTGATGGAGGTGATAATTTTTTTCATATTACTGGAGTATTCGTTTAACTTGATTAAACATAATATGTCATCAATTAAAATATTTCAATGTTAAATTATTTCCGTTCAGAAGGAGGTTCCCATAGCAACCGACCTCCTGCATGACATCACCAATCCTCAGTTGTCAGACCTGATAGATATAGATGACCGTGACGCTCCCCATTCCAACGCAATGCATTGTTGAAATTGTGTCGACAGATAAAGGGATGGATGTCTGAACAAACCGAACAAATAAGCTACTTTCTATTTATTATGCGAAAAACGAAATCCTTCATGTAGAGATGAACAGTTATTAGCTGGAAAGGTTTCCAACAGTTTAATGCAGTTATAAGTTGGAAGTTCAAAGCCAAATACTAGCTCCCATGGTGGAGATCTACTATATCTCCACCGTGCTACCTCCTATCATCGCATTTTCTTTTTCTTTCCCCAACCAGAAGTACTTATGGAGAGAAACTCAATTGAGTGCAGCGACTTCTGTTGACGATTTCATGAACCTATCATTGTTTGAGAGAAAACACAACACATGGAGACACCTGCCGGATTTCTTTGGAAACACAATCACTTCCGTTATTTCTGGACATATCACTTCTGTTATTTCTTGATTGGACGGTTGTTTCCATATTTAAGGGTTTGTCGCCCTTTGTGACACGACAGAGAAAGCTTCCCTAACTTTCCTCTTGTCTTGTGGCCAGTTGCGATCTGAGATTCTTTTGGGTGGATTTGGTGCGTACTGATTATTATTTTTACGAACGTGCTCTATCTGTTTTTACTCGGTCACTGCTCGCCTCTTCTTATGCTTTTCCGTGCCTATTTAATAAAGGCATATTCTTGGGCCCGTCTCTCTCCCTCTTTCCTTGTCTTCTCATCTACGTGCATCAGCAAGCGAAGTCGTCGTCGCCCGCAGTTAAGCTAGGCAACTTTAGGGTGAGTTGTTTTAAGTATATAAATTTATATTTTCTTATTTTAGTGGGTCGAGCCTAGCTGTCCGTTCGGATTCGCCGGACCTTTTTATTGTTACCCCATTCTCTTTTTTTTTGTTGTTATTCATTATTATTATTATTATTATTATTATTATTATTATTATTATTATTATTTGTTAATCTTTTACATTGTTCAGCCCATTAAATTGTGTTTTTCCCGTTAAAGGTCTTTTTTTTGTTTCTTTTCTAAGCAGCGTTATTCTTAAGTACATCTGCTCGCCCCTGTTCCTCATTTCGAGTTTGGTAGTGGTTCCAAACCTCCTGAATTCCACGCTATACGACTTTACCATCCTTAACAAAACGCGAATTCAGGATCGTTGAATCGTTCGCCAAAATCGTAGTGGTTCCCAACCCCTCGTTGCCCATATTACCCATGATGACTTTCGAATGGATAATGAGGGATTTTATTCTATGCCATACCTCATATGTTTAGATTACACTAATCAACACACATTTTGTGACTAAGACCACACAAAGTGTTCTTAGAAGTAATTTGTAGGTAGAATCCGAATCTGCTTTTAGATTTTTTCTATCACGTCAAGTTTCCAAGTTATGCACATCGAGACTTCTATGTTAAAGTAATGGGAGTGAAGAGAAGCAGCTACATTGATAAAGTATCCATATTTTGGGGCCGCAAGGAAATTTACCAGGTCCAAACACTGAATGATTTACAAATGTTTCATTGTAACAAGAAAGCTGTGCGTGCTAGAGAAATTTAAAAATTTTATTCGTAATCAGCAGAAAAAATACTACCAAAAATCACCCACTTTCATTTTGTCACAAGAAAAATCTTAAATTTTGTTGGCCAGTGTTATTAATTAGAAATAGGAAAGAAATCTACATTACTATGAAGTTTGGACCAAATTCTTCCAGTGGGATCAGACAAGTGGGGGTATTGGTTACCTGATCTTTAGGACTATTAACGTTTCAAAAGACAACATATTGCATGTGATATATCATTCCATCGAAAGAGATGTGAAACAAAAGAAGGTAGAGTTCATTTTCTAAATACTACATTCGACAAAATCAGTTTTCGATTTTAAAAAATGGGGGTTAAATAGTTAGGATAAAAGGGATTAAAAATCGACTAACTCTGCTATTTTCCTATACCCTCCTAGGAGGAATTAATGTCTTATTAATTATTTCAAGAATCAGGAGAACGAATAAAATGCAAACAATTCCATTATATATTTTATCAAAAACCAATTAATCTTTATTAAACAAAAATAATTTATCAAAATCCGCTATTAAATATTTAATAAAATTTTTTCATCAAAAACATGTTGTAACAATTTAAAATATTAAAATGGTGCCATCTTGGGTGAACTTTTTTTTATAATAAAATACAAAAAGTTATATTAGACGAAACGCATAATTTCGGATTGTTAAATTCAGCCCATTTTCTGAGCTTGAAACATCCGAATTAGTAGATTTATGATTTTAGTGTTATCCTGAACTTTATATACGTAAATTATGAAATTTGATCGCGTGAATTATGAATATTAACATTATTCCCTGGTATAGCTATCAACTTAGTCTGAATTAAAGTAAGGAAAAAGAAATGAGAGCCAGTATTTTGGGTCCAATTCATTTCAAATTCTCTAAAATTGCAGTAAATATATGTTAGTTGGATTTTCTTCCATTACGGTACTGTTTGATTACTTCTAAAAATATTTTTTGGCTTTGCAGATCGGTTAGGTTGAGTACTCATAATACTCCTGAGTACTCCGATACGTTTCCTAAAAGTATCGATAATACTATCGAGTACTTTTTACAAATACTCGATAGTTCCAGTATAATGTAGCCTACTTGAAGAGTATCGCACATCATCATACACGCCATCGAGTCCTAATATTAACTATAATACCGTAGCCTACTGACGATGTATGTTGTTTTAAAGCCTCTCGAGTTAGTTGTTGGTTACAGCTTTTTCACATTGCTTTCGTACTTTTTCACGAACATTTAGTACATTTTCACAAACATTTAGTACATTTTCACGAACATTTAGTACTTTTTCACAAACCATTCGTACTTTTACACAAACGTTTCGTACATTTTCACGAACATTTCGTACTTTTTCACAAACATTTAGTACATTTTCACAAACTTTTAGTATAATTTCACAAATATTTAATTCATATTGATAATAAACATTCTAAATTTACAGAACAATTACAAAAAATGATCAATTATAGACAATCATTCACTCGTGAACCAGAGGCTGAGGCCAGAAAATGTAACTGGAGAGAATACTGTGACATCATTTTAACGCGGTCGAAAACGCAGCTGCAGTTAGTGCTCCTATGCCGAGCTGGTTAGTCCTAACCAGAAGACAAAGCAACCTTGTCTCTGGTCCTAACCGAGAAAAGGACGGTGTAAAAATTTAGAAATTCTTGCTAACTCTTTTCACCGGTGAGGGTTTTAGACCTCACCCAGAGAATTTTCCGTATAAGACAAGAGAATTCGAGCTCTTGATCGCGTTGAGAACTCGTCGGCCTCGTCAACAGGCTACTTTACCTAGATGAGATGGCTTCTGGTAAATTATGACGTAATCACGAACGAAGATGTGAAGCAGCCATCGAGATTTAATACTAACTGATTAGATTTAAATAGTATTAGACCTCGATGGAAGCAGCAAACGACTGATAGTTGAAGTAGAAAACTGAAAAGATACGAGAAAGATATGTAAGCAAATATTGAAGCAACTTCTTTTTAGTTATGTTTATGGCTGCATCTATTAACCAATCAGAAGCGCTTTCACAAAATGCAGCCATAATAGCATAGCCTAATAATAATAATAATGTTATTATTAGGCTATGATAATAGTTTCGTGTAAGCGCTTCTGATTGGCTAATGGATCCAATGATAGTGTAAAATCTGCTTCAATATTTGTTTACTTATGTAAATGCACACAAAAATTGACTATTGCCTATACAGTATGGATCCGGTCGTACGCGGTTGTCGGGAGCTACGATTTCGCGACCGTAATTGATAAAGCCACGTTTGAGCCATCCCCCCCCCCCCCCCTACCACGCCGATCGAAACTTTCGCATCCCGTGATTAGATCCGCGATGGATCTGGTTTCTACTGATTTTTATAATTTCATTTGACATTATATCTATAAAATGTAGGGTGTGTTCGGTAGACTCACGGACCTCGCGATAGTAGGGTTTCCTCTCTCTGAATTGTTTCGATAGGTTTTCGTGAGGCGGTCTCGCCCGTTTCGATAGAGCTGAGAACCTCACGAGAAGGAAGCCCCCGACCCCACGAAACGGTCCGAGTTTCCGAGGTCGTACAGCTTCGTGAGAACCGATCCAGCTTCTTTAAAGATGGCGGCAGCCCGTTTCGATCCTGTATGGGTAAATCGGGTATCGTGGTATTCGCGGAGCTATAACGCGATAATATAACATGTCAATGTCTACTTTCATCGACGTCAACAGTAAATTACAGTTAGTGTTGGAATTAAACAAGAAATAAACAGTAATAAACAAGAAATCCCTGATACAGCGCAGGAAGAAAGAGTGAAAACCGAAAGTGAAACACCGCCTGAACAAAGATACCTCCCCAAAGCGTTTCGACAGCATGATCGTCGCGATTCTCACTTTAGCTCACTGGCCACAGTTAACACGAGTTAGCTCTCGCTAGGTCCGTGAGTCTATCGAAACACACCCATAGTGTATTTCCATGTAGTTCTGAATAAAGTGAAAAAGGAATGCAACTTCAGTATAACATTTTGTCCGGTTGCATTTTGTTCTACACCCTCTACTTTCAGTACTGTACATTCAATTGGCATGTTTATTAAATTAAAATAACACAAAACGAAACTGTATGCGTGCAGACGAAATATAATATGTATTTTTATTCATATTTGGTCTAAAAGAGATAAAACAGCTGAAATCGGTTCGAACGCGGTTGACAAAAGCCGCGATTTAATATGCACATGTACAGTTTCCTTTTCGTTTATGTTTACTTAATAGAAAGTCAGTTTGATGACATCTCAAATAAAATAGACGTGGGAATAAAAGACAACATATGCAGATTAAACAAACTCAATTCTGAACTTTAATTGCATTAATTATTTGCTTTTCATTACAAAAAAAAATAACATGTACAGCAGCAAGTAAGAATTCCATCATAAGACATCACACCTGAGAAGAAAGATGTCCGCTCGTGGTAAAATTAGCAAGGACAAGAAGATTATTTCGAGAGTATCTACTTGGCAGCAGTCTTGGAGTATCTCGCAGCGGAAGTGTTGGAAATAGCGGGAAATGCAGCAAAAGACAACAAGAAGGGTAGGATCACTCCTCGTCACATAGTGCTGGCCATCAAAAACGATGATGAACTGAGCAAGCTTTTTGCTAATGTGGTCGTTGCACAGGGAGGTGTGCTGTCTAATATTCACGCCGCTCTCCTGCCTAAGAAGACTAACAAGGCCGGCGATAAACAGGAAGCTAGCCCGACTAATTACTAAAAGGAAGAGTGGATTTTGGGCGGACAGTTAAACAAAATGGATCTTTATCTTGGCAGCCATGACAGAATACAAAATACGGGAGCTCAAAAGACTGGCGTCTTGGGACAGAAGACGCCTCCTTCCCTCCCGACAATCAGAGCATGACTAGCGGAGTCATCTGATGACGATTATTGTAGAATCATCGTATTCGTTTTGCCTCTCTTATCATTGTAGGCTATGCCTCTGCATTCCGATTGTATTTTCTGCCTTTATATTAATAATAATATTGAACTTAGCAAACATACCAGTTCAAAATGCTTTTATCTTCTACATATATATTTTTTATTTTAATGAATATTTTTATCTTAAGTACACCAGTTTCTTATAAAATATCAGAAAATTCGTCGCATGTATAATTCAGGTTTACATTCACTGACATGACTGCGCATAATCTTTCAATATTTAGCTTGCATTGTTAGATCTATCACTGCTCAAAAAATCATTGATGACGGAAAACACCCATTCGACAGTGGATTTTTACAGGCCAGAAATATTGCAAATTCCAATAATAATTTTAAAATTACCAAGGGAATGTGCTATGCTTGAAAATGTTTAATTATTTCCGCCACTACATAAAAATGTCGATTTTGGTTTCCTTCAATTTATAGTTTTTATAAATTGGTATCATACATTTTACATGAATTTCATACATTTCTAAATAGATTCAAATATGTGTTTTAGTTGAGTGTAAATGAAGTTTAATTATCAAAATTAAATAAAAAATAAAAATAAAAAAAACCCGCATATTTTTATTGAAACCTTGCTTTAGTAAATTTACTGAAAATTTGTTTATTATTATTTTAATTCAATTACAGAAAACAAAATTGTAACATAAACAAATGACACAAACGTAAAAAGAGTAACATTTAACCACGGCGTAATTAAACTAAAATAATAAAGTAATAAAAAAAAATTCTTCCTTATTTCTGTACTGAAAGGGTATTTCACAGGTAAATTCATTTAAAATTGTATTAAATTCATTTAAAACTGTATGAAACCAGTTTGTAAAAACTGTATTAATTTTTTTCTGGCGAACAACAAATATTCACGCGTCGGACTTCATAAAAAAGTTCATTATCGTGAACATAAATTTGATCCTTTTCTCTGACATTATGTCAGTGACCAAGGTCTGTGTAACAAGGTCTCGCCATGCGCAGGTCCCAGTCACGTGGTCTGACGTCATTGCCACCGTTAGCGTAACCTACGATTTTCTCGTACGCTACGCACCGTTAGATAGTAGAGAGTTTAAGCTAGGACGATAATACACCTAGGTTTTATTATCGTCCTAGGTTTAAGTTACACGTTAACGTGAAACGCCAGTGACGTTTCAGTACGTGAATGACGTTGCAGAAACGTCACTTCCGCATAAAATCTTCACATTGACGAGTCGACTTCACGGTGCTATGTGCGCGACGCGAGTGATGTTTCCATTTCGTCATTCGCGTTGCCTCACGGAAAAACGTTTCATTGACGACAGTCTATAACAATGATCACTGCTTTCTTCTATTGTTGTAGGCTATGCATTAACAATAATATTTCAATTATTTAAATTGGTTCTGTAGGGCCTAAAAACTAAAAATACTGTACATTTAAATGTACATACAGTACATTAAAATAAATAAATGCATAAACCAGCCGTGTTTCTTTACTTTAACTATTCATATTACTTTATAATATGGATGAGTGGTGCGTAAATTCATATAAACTTTAACTTTTTAAGTTTATAAAAATATTTTAATAACAAATTTTTTATTTCATTAAAAATATTACCATAAATAACATCATAAATAAAATTTTAAAAATTGTAAAACATTTTATTTTCATCTTAAAAATTATTTGTTGAGATTTCTTTTTAGGGTTTTAATGCTCGGTTCACATTGAGCAGGCAAAGCGATGAAGCGGCAACCGTTGACACATGCGCACTACGTCCAAGGTCAACTATAAATAGGTCAAGTCAAGTGCCGCAGCCGGTTGAAATAGCACATTTACTATCTCGTAAGCCATGGTTGAAATTTGTTCAACTTTTGCCGGTTGCCGCTTTTGCCGGTTGCAGGCTCATCCAATCACGTTCGACGACTGGAGCACGTGATCAAAAGAATGATGGCGGATCACAATTTTATAGTGAAATAGAATAAAGAGAATGCACTTTATTTTGTAAATGTGAAATTATAAATTGCTATTGTCCTTCAGCTTTTTACTTCGTTAAATAGATACGTTTGGTTAAATTTTAATTAGATAATTCAGTTGGAAATTAGCAAGTTTTAGAACAGAAACATGATCACGAACTTGTTTTCGATCACTTCGACTGAAAATATTGCTGATCGATGTTGGCAACCATCAATTTTAAAAATAATCTTGAAGACTTTTTATAAATACGAGAAAATATGCACACTGAACAAATATAAATAAAACTAGAGTTTATTTGTATAATCTGTTTTGTTATGCTTTCTCAGCGACATATAACACAGTTGAACTTCTTTATAACGAACTCTGATATAAAGAAAAAAATAAACGAAACAATTCGGAATTCTCAACTGTGCCAATTGGCCTTTCAACAGTGATATAACAAATTCCGAATTGTCTCAGATATAGCAAATTTCGGATAATGCAAATTTTTATGAACCGTGAACTTCCTTTCAAAGTTTTACTGCAATAACTTAAGATCAAAACGACGCCGTCATTATATAATTTCTTTTCCGTTGCTGCCTCTCTCGTGCCGGTTCAGTGGGAACAACTCGCGGGCGGCAGAGGCAAAGCCACCTAGAAACAGGTTTCTAGGTGGCTTTGGCAGAGGAGGCAGGAGGGGGGAGGCAGAAAAAGACGCTTCGCCGCTTTGCCGGTCCAATATGAACGGGGCATTATTTTTCGAATATTATTGTATTCCATTTTCATGGGCAATAAATGTATTATTATTATTATTATTATTATTATTATTTCCATAAAATTTGCGTTTCATCTATATCTTGAGTTTAATTTTACCACTTTACATAGGACCCGTAGGGGGTTTACTTTAACCCCCATCATTACTTGGAAATCGTCTCTTTCTCGGGTTAATCCCGTTTCTAAACTAGTCAAAAATTACGTGAAACGTTTTAATGACATAGACCTTTCCCTTGCTGAGGGTCTACATTTAAATTTATTTCCCTATTTTTTTCCCCCTTTCTCTCACCTGTTAGTTTATAATTCTTAATTTTTGTGTTTGTTCATAGTATTTAATTATTATTTGCATTTTTTTTCGCTTACGTGTTTTTCATCAATCCCGTTTGGACTATTGGCCTGTTGGAGGGCAACATGGGGCTCACCCCTACAGAGTATCTGGCGGGGTATTCCCCTTTTGCTGCTACAATTATTATTATTATTATTATTATTATTATTATTATTATTATTATTATATTGTTGTTGTTGTTGTTAAAATTTATTATCATAAATAACTGTTTAGATTATTGAAATACACTCACTTCCAAAAGTTAAGCACTGCCAAAAATGGACAAGCACTGCTTTGATTGACATGAAATGGTGAAAGTAAGTATCTCTATGTCTATTTATGAAACAAAACAAAGAATTACATACAGAGATTAAAAAAAATATTGAATTTACATAAATTATAAGATGATGACATATTTGCGTCATTAACGAAATGATGTTTAAATGCAAAACAAACAACAAAAAAGACAGTAATAGGGTATGTGAGCACCCCTCAACGTCATACAAAGTGTACAGCGTGTGATCATGCTTGTTACGAGGTGATCAACCACCGCAGAGTACAGTAATACCCATTCCTCCTGTAGGGCAGTTTCCAAATCGTTAAGAGTGGCTGGAGGTGGGAAACGTCTACATACAGCACAGCCGAGGGCATCCCAAAGATTTTCAATGGGATTAAGCTCCGGCGAGTAAGCCGGCCACTCCATACGCGTAATCCCCTCACTCTCCAGAAAGTCGTCAACGATGGCAGCTCTATGGGGACGGGCATTATCGTCCATTAAAACGAAAGAAGGACCAACTGCTCCAGCGTACAGTTTCACAATGGGGTCTAGGACTTCATCTCGATACCGTACAGCCGTCACAGAACCTCGCCTGTAGATGTGCAGGTCGGTGCGATATCCCAATGCAATCCCTGCCCAGACCATGATGCTTCCACCGCGGAATGCGTGATGTTCGATGATGTTCTCGGGCCGATTGCGTGTGCCATGTTCCCTCCAGACCCTTACACGCTTATCATCGGGTTATAGGGCAAATCTGGACTCATCTGTGAACATAACGTTGCCCCAATCCGACACAGTCCAATTCACATGCTGGCGGCACCACTGTAATCGTGCCTGTCTGGATTGGACGGATAAAGGAACACAAACTCGTGGTACCCGGGCGTACAGACCATTCATGTGTAGCCTTCGACGAACAGTAGTGGCAGATATCGTCTTACCAATGGCCGCTGCAACCATAGATGTCACCTGTGTGGAGGTCGATCTTCGATTCCGCTTGGCTACAACAGCAATATAGCGATCTTCCGAGGGGGTCGTAACCCTTGGACGACCGACTACAGGTCTTCGGACAACTGTTTGGCTGGTTTGGAATTGTTTCCATAATCGTGAAATGACGGAATGATGAACGCCGAAGAAACGAGCAACATCTGTGATAGACTGTCCTGCTTCAATGCGTCCAACAGCCCGCCAGCGTTCAGAATCTTCCATTCGTCTTCTGGAAGCCATAGAAACACGTCTAGCTTGAAAACAAATCTTACGAATGTGCTAAACACCTTTTACCAGCACTTATATGCAACTCCTATAACCCTTCACAATGTAGGCTTCTTATACGACTGCCTGTTTTGCATATTTCTCGACGCGAAATTGTGATTGGCTGTCACCTAACATATCTGCATACTTCCTTCTACATTTGGAGCAAATTTTAGCATCTTTAATTCAGATTGGCTTACGGAAGTTAACATTTTTTTCCCCGTGCTTAACTTTTGGAAGTGAGTGTATTATAATAATGAATGAATGAATGAAATCGTTTATTCCTGAAGGGAAATCAAGATCCAAAACAGCTTATGCCACCAAAGCTGGACTGAAATATATAAAACCACAATACAAAAAAAGGGTCAGGAACAATTAAAAAAATCAATATCCAAATCGTCCAAACAATCAATACATTATATTTTCATATTAAAAAAATACACAAAACCCTCTTTATTCCTAATATATCTTTCCAATCTGCCAATAAGCCCAACATGCTGTAGTGCCCGGGAAATAACTCCATCTACTTGGGGTCCAAATAAGCATTTGCTATCAATGATCATTCCCAAGTCTTTAATTTGATATACCCTATTATTTTTCTCCTTCAAGTTTATATTGAAAGGAAATGGGGCTGGTATACGTTGTAAGAGTCATCATTTTTGTTTTGGCTAAATTACATTTTAATCCATTTTATATGCAAAGTGCATAAGCTGTCAACATCTAACTGTAACTCATTTTGTCAATTTGCGAGTTGATTTCTTTTGATAATTTTATGTCCTCAGCATAAGGAAGATTATTGATTTTTAATTTATATGTAAGCCCATTTATAAATATTATAAATAAATAAGGTACCAATGGACTACCATCCGGAATTCCTATTGTTTTTTTATATCCTTCCTTATGTATACAAAAGGTGAGTCAAATGAAAACCGCAAAAATTGTAATTAAAATTCCAAATTTCGCCCAACCGTGTTTTAAGTCTGCATATTCGTTAAAAATGAGTTGTAGAAATATCCGGTAGGTGACAAGAAAGTAGAGACAAGCAAACAACGTCACAGCAGCATTTTAAAGATGGCCGCCCCACTTCAAAATGCACCAAAGAAAAACAGCGTTCAGTTCTCCGATTTTTGAGTACTGAAGGTGTGAAACCTATTGAAATTCATAGAAGAGTGAAGCTTCAGTATGGTGATGCATGTTTGCCACAGCAGCAAGTTTATGAATGGAGTGTGAAGTTCAAACACGGTGTGACAGCAGTGTCAGATGCCCCTCGACCGGGTCAGGCACAACGAGCTGTGATGCAGAGAATATTGCAACAGTTGAAGCCTTATTGTTTACCACATGTTTGGGACACTCAAGGAGGCAATGAGTGGATATAAACTCCATTCAGCAATCGGTGCACGAGTGGCTGTGCAGACAAACAAAATAATTTTTTTCAAGAGGAATTTATGCACTTTGTAAACGCTGGAAAACATATATTTCAAGGAGATTATTGAGAAAAATAATACAGTTGTTATTCACGTTTGCTCAGTGTCAAATCTTCGGAAGAGAAGATTCGACGAAACTCTTAAATCTGAGGGTTTGGCATATCACCAGCAGAGAATATCGCTGCCACGGAAGAGGAGCTCCCCCGCCAAGAATAGAATGGGCGAGAGAGGAGAGAAACGAGAAGAAAGATAACTGGAGGATGCAGAAGCGCCTCAGAATCCTCCAGGAACAGGGAAAACATCAGAAAGCGTTCCGTTCTCAACAGAGTAATAGGTATTGGTCCAGCCGCCCATGGACTTCCGATCAGCGACGTTCTTCGTCGTGAAATAATGAGGTCAGGCACACTAAGAGAAGTAAACGTCGACGATCATGTTCCGATGTGTGTACGGATAGACGAAGCTTAATACTGCACCGTCAGTGACCCATGCAATGCTACAAAAAGGAAATTTAGAAAGGAATCGTCGCTTCTCAAGTGAGCCTCTGAACTTTAATATTTGCAATAATTGTGCTTCCAACATGTATTCAGTAGTCTGCACGATATCCCGGCTGCCTCATTCCTCCACTCCATCTACAGAGTCCCACATAACCTTTTGCTAGGGGTCTGCAGAGAAAACGAGAAAGAACAGAAAAACTTTTGGTTGATAATTACAAATCTGCTTTATTTATGGGTAGGCCTATGTTGACATCAATAATTCGTATGTCCGCCATTTGCTTCGCGAACAGCATGCTCTCGATCTGTGTATGAGCCAGTAGACTCTCAAAAAGAGCCGTGTCATACTCCTTATCCTCAAGCACTATTGTCAAATGCCCCATGAGCAAAGCTCATGAATACCGGTCCGTCCATGTTCTTGGGTCATCAAAGTTTCCACGGCATCTTTTAGAATGGCTCCATAATGTTCTGCAGCATTCAAGTCTGGGGACGCACCTGACCATTCATTGGATGAAAATAAATCAATACCGTTTGTGCGTAGCAAATCTTGTGCGGCATTCGCCTTAAAGCAGGGAGCATTATCGTGGAGAAAGCAGACCTCGTGAGGATCGAGTGTGTTGTTAGGATCTCGCAGGAAAGGCAAGACATCTGCGATTAGGAGGTTTCAGAAATATTTCCTGTCCCATGATTCCCTTTGCTCCTTAAACCTCTACAACAATCGTTTAGCTGTGAAGATTCCACTGCATTCGGGTTTCTTAGAGAGCTCCTGGTAATGTTCATCATGAGTAATGGAGTCAGCTGAGAGGCTCCAAACCCTGTCGTTCTGATAATTTGGCCGTCTAACAGTCCACACAAAAAACTCAATGCTGGGGGCAAGGTGCATAAAATCGTCTTCATCCCAATCCCTCCGGTAATCACAAAACCACATTCTGTCTTCGATGTTCTGGGTGGTTTTCATGGGATTAGGAATGACATGAAATGGTTTTAGGCCTGCACGATCCCGGTATCTGCGAACAGTGTCAGAAGAAACTATTTTCTCGCGCTGAACCTCAATGTCACGCACAACACAAGAAATCTTTTAAGAAATCTTTTTTTAATCGAAAAACTTATCCAAAATTTCATTTTTATGAACTCTAGCAATGTAAAGGTAGGTAATATGCACCCGGCCATCAACGATCAGTCCCCGCCTCGCTGCTAAACAATACAAGAGACAAGTAAATCCGTTCGCTCAGCATAGAAGCCGGGTCTACCGCTCAGACAAATGTTTGTGTCAATGGATGGACTCAATTCATAAAGACGGTAAGAACATTCGTAAATTTGCTGATGTTAAATTAAATGTGGATCATGGTCATGCTTCCTATTCGGTGTACATCAATAACAATAACAAAATAATCGTTAAATTTTCCAAACAATAAAATTAATAATACGAAAACCAGTCAACTGATAACTTACAATAAAGAAATATACACAAATTGAAAAAAAAAACTGTTTTATAAATATAGCATAATTAAGATTACACAGTCTAATTTCTCTATCAAAATCAGTAAAGAAAATCTAATTAGTAACAGTAGGAAAAAAAAACGCGACCATTTCCTCTAGCATATACAGCATCCAACATCATAGCAAGAATGAAGCATTTTAACACGCTTAAAAAGAAAATGAAAATATTAATATGACTTTTTAAAATTAAAAAAATTAAACTAAATGCTGATTTATAGTGGAATACAAGCGGGATGAGTATCAACTAGTGAGTACTCAGGTCTTCTGGAAATTCTTTTACTCGGTTGAAGTCACATGCGACTAGCCGCAGAAATGACTCCGCTCTCTGAATGGTGGAAATACTACTTCGCTGCTTCCTCCTTTGGTGGAAAACGCATCGCTTTGGCGATGATCTGCAGGAACGCATCACTAAAGCTGTAAACTCGATCAGCGAGATGTTGACACCTAAATAATACCGTATTAAATAAATTAATTAATTACTTAATAAAATTAAATACCGTATTACACTGAATAGGAAAGCCCACGGCTTACGAGTTAGTAAAATATCTCGTAGGCCGTGGGCTTCCTTTCCTTTTTTCGAATTCAAGTTTATAAAAATAAACTTCTATGCTTTCCGAGAAGTAATTTCTAAATACATTTTTATACAATTTTTATAATGTTAAATTTATAAGTGTTAAAAAATAAAAGATTTTTATTAGCATTTCCATTTTTGGAATAGGCATGGATTAAATAACATTAAAAGTATCTGGATTAAAAGATTTAGCATAAGCTTGAGACATGTGTTTATGATTCCCGAAAAGCAAATTTTTAAATAAATTTTTATTTATTTATTTAAAAGGGTTGAACACTTACAATGAACCCTATCCGGAGCCTGTGTGGTCTCTGGAGGGGGCATTATATTACAGATAACATTATATTACAAAATATAGCATGGGTTACAGAGATAAAAGGGAAAAGAGGAAAAAAGAGAAATAAATATTTATAACTATTATTAAAGTTTTTTATGGAGGACAAGCTGGACCAAGAATGGGGGGGGGGGGGGGTTTCTAGAAATTTTTGGCATCGACTACTTAGGTCATTTTGCGCCTTTTACACAAGTTATATCTGTACGCAGCTCGGAACAAACACAAACATCCACGCCCATGGTGGGATTCGAACCCACGTCCAGGCGGACTCGAGGACTAGAAAGCCTACGTCCTAGCCCTCTCGGCCACCTGGCCGGCAACCAAGAATGGTCCAGAAAGGTGTAGAAAGAGGTTTCCAGCAAGATAATATAACTAGAGAAAAGAATTATTAGAGGAAAATAAAGGGGCAAATAAAGGGCTATTATAAGTAGTAAAAAAGAGGTTTAAAAGATGTTAGTGGGTAAGTTGTTAGTCAGAAGTAATTATTTAATAGTTTTTTAAATGCTGAGCTCGTAGGGGATGTGCGGATTCGCTCAGGTAAACTGCCCCACCATTTAATTCCTATATAAGAGATGCAGTGGCGTTGATAATTATTTTTGGTAAGAGGAAGACTAATTAGGTTTGATAATCGGGTGGAATAAGAGTGTACAGAATGCTGGTAAGATATTTTAATAGGTGTGGAGAGAATTAGTTGATTATTCAGAATTTTGTAGACAAATGTACAGAGTTGAATAATGTAAATCTAGTAGATGGTTAGAATGCCTAATAGTTCAAACTGATGGGAAATAGAGTTGGGTATTTTAATGTTAAGCAGCGTTCACAAGAACCATTTTTGTAGGCGGTAAAGGCGTAGAAGATAAGAATTTGTAGTGGAACCCCAAAATTGTACACCATAGCAGAGGGCTGAATGTATTTGTGAGTTATATAGGAGGATTAGTATATGAGAGGGAAGAAAGCGCAGATGATAAATCATTCCCTATCTTTTGTTAAGTTTTGTTAGCAAAGTATTGATATGCAAGTTCCAAGAAAGATCATGCGTTAAATGTATTCCTAAATATTTAAATGTGCTTGCAACTGATAATAGGTGTGAGTTATAGAAAATGGGCAAAACAGTAGGAACATATAGTTTGTTATGTTGAAAGAATAGCATATAATTAGTTTTATTAAGGTTTAGGTTAAGCAAGTTAACTGAATTTCAGCGACTTAGGATTGATAAGGTTTGGGTAATATTAGTGGATAAATTACCAATGTTTGGATCAGCGAATAATAAAGTTGCAACGTCAGCATATAAGATTAAATTTGAAGAGGACAATATTGAGGCTAAGTCATTGATAAAAAGATTAAAAAGTAATGGTGAGAGAATAGAGCCCTGGGGAACTCCCATGTTACAAATTAGTAATGATGATGTGATATCGTGGGCAGATAGGTGTTGTGTCGGCAGTCAACAAGTGGGGATTGTTGAGCTGCAGACACAGAAACGTTCGTGACAGTTTCACCAGTCATTGTTGAGCTGGTATTGTTGGAAAAAGACGATGCTGTTGCGAAGCAACCGATTAGTGAGCAGTCGGCCGTATTCCGTGTTAAATGAACAGTGCAATCAATGATTCACACCAGCTTAACTAGCCACTACTCAAAGGTAAATGTTTTCCTTATCCAGTAATTAAGTCGCGAAGTAACATTTGGTGTCAGAAGTGGGATAGATTACTGCTCAAGATTAGGGGCCGTCAACAGAGTGGAAGAGGAAGATAGCTATGAACTGTTCTCCATCCATCAGATGAACCAGTTGCCCATTAGATCAGAGTTTATCGCCAAAGCCACCAGGAGTGAACCGAGATTGGGGAGGATCGTACAGGAGCTCGAGAGCGCCCATGATTTAGCCCGAGCCGGATATAAATCGCCTGAAGACCACTACACCATTAGCGCCGGATGTTTGATGTTCGAACACCGGGTGGTGATTCCCCCATCCTTGCAATAGCCCTTACTGGACGACTTTCACACCGGGCACCTGGGAATGGGCAAAATGAAGGGCCTAGCGCGTTCATTCGTCTACTAGTCGGGTATCGATGGAGACATAGAACACACTGCCAAAATGTGTGTCGAGTGCGCGACCCATTCCAACGCACCACCACCTTACCGACTCCACCACTGGGAATACCCTAAAGGTCCTGGGAGAGGGTGCATCTCGACTACGCAGGTCCCATCGTAGGACAGATGCTCCTCATCATAGTTGACTGCTATAGCAAGTGGGTTGAGGTGAAACCGACAATGACGACAACTACGGGAGCCACAACTGCAATCCTTGACGAACTTTTCGCAACCTATGGAGTGCCGTCCACCATCGTTACAGACAATGGTCCCCAATTCACCTCGTCTGAATTCTCCGAGTTTCTGCAATGACGTGTTGTTAAATTCCATAAACGTACGGCACCGTATCATCCTGCCACCAATGGACAAGCGGAGTGCTACGTACAGACAATAAAAAAGGCTGTGAAAGCAATGGGCACGACGCGAGCAACCCTAAACCAAAACTTGAATATCTTTCTAGAAAGATACCGCCGAGCACCTCACGCCACTACCGAGGAATCCCCGGCCAAGCTCTTCTTGGGAAGAGAGTTGCGCACGCGACTGGATTTGTTGCGCCCACAAGAAATTAGCGTACGTATGCGGCAGAAGCAAGTGAGCCAAGCAATGCCGAAATACCGACACCTGCAAGAGGGACAGGCAGTATACGTGCACACGGGAAGACGTACCTGCGAAAAATGGGTTCCAGGTGTTGTGCTACACAGACTAGGCGACCTGCACTATGAAGTGGCTGTGGGCGAGGAACATTCGGAAAGACACATCGACCAGTTGAAGCCTCGTTTGTTGCATTCGAACAGAGCTCGCAATGCGCTTCGTCGGGCGGAAGCATGTGACAGCCACGCATCGCGAGCTCTGGAATTGACAAGTGTCGCCACGGCGCAACAATGAGGAGGAACGTCCTCGCCGACGAGTGCGCTTCAGCGGTAAAAACAGCAACCAACATCCGTTAAGCCTAATGCCGGCCGTCCATGAGCCAGGGCGAGCCGAGCACGGACAATATCAGGAGCAGGGCAATACTGCAGAGCCAACACCGCCTGAATCACCGGTTCTGGTACCAGCAGAGGAACCTGCTCATCCACCAGTGGTTGCCTGATCTCACCATGACCAAAAAGTGCCCATCGCTCGGCGCGCGAACGTCGTCCGCCCCAGCGGTATTCTCCTTAGCCTTAGTGCGACGGGAGGAATGTTGTGTCGGCAGTCATCAAGTGGGGATTGTTGAGCTGCAGACACAGAAACTTTCGTGACAGTGTCACCAGTCATTGTTGAGCTGGTATTGTTGGAAAAAGACGATGCTGTTGCGAAGCAACCGATTAGTGAGCAGTCGGCCATATTCCATGTTAAATGAACAATGCAATCAGTGATTCACGCCAGCTTAACTAGCCACTACTCAAAGGTAAATGTTTTCCTTATCCATTAATTAAGTCGCGAAGTAACAATAGGTAATAGGAACGATCAGCAAGAAAATCGGCGAGCCAATGAAGTGGGGGGCCACAAACATTAAAGATAGAGGAGAGTTTGTGAATCAGTAGTTGGTGAGCTATCGAATCGAAGGCTTTGGTATAATCTAAGAATAGAGCAAGTACAAAGTGATTTTTGGACATATGAAGAGATATGAATTCGATTAGTTCATAACAAGCTGTATCTATACTACGAATAGGAGAAAATCCATGCTGTGCTGCTGATAATAGTTTGTCGTCATGAATATAATTGGACAAGCGAAAAAAGAATAGTTTTTCAAAAATTTTAGAGAATACCGGTAAGATTGAGACTGGGCGATAGTTATAGTAATCATTATGGTTCCCATTTTTATAGATGGTGGTAATTTTAGCAGTTTTAAGAGATTTAGGAAAGGAGCCTGTGGTAAGTGAAATGCTAGCGTTTACTGCAATTATAATATCAGAACGAAAGCCTAAAGGATGGGGGGGAAGATGAAGATTTTAATTGCCTGATAACTTTAGATATCTCTTCATGGGTAGTAGGAGTGGCAAAGAAAGAGAGAGAAGATGATGGGGAATTGAAAGGATAAGGAGGGGGGGATTTGGGGTTGGGGAGGAGAGGGTAGAAGAATTTTAAGGAAGTCAGATAGTACGGATGGGAATAGGTTTCGAGGATCTGGTAAAGGCGAATACGAAGACTGAGAGCTTGGAAGAAGATTATTAATGGTTTTCCAATAAGTTTTATTAGAGTAAATTTTACTAAATAGTTGCGCAAAGTAGTTGCGTTTGGTATTTTTGATATTTCGCAGCAGGTTAGAAAAAGTACGGAATTTTTTGCTTGTTTGAGGGTTAGGATTACGACGGTAATTGCGTATAGCCACTTGACTAAGGATATAAGAGTTTAACCAGGGTTTGCGGAATGGTTTATCAGCTTTTCGAGGGATGGGAGTGACGTAAGGAAAGTAGTGATCATAACAGAGACGAAAATGGGTACAGAACTTTTTAAAAAGTGAGTTAGTTTCAGAGGAGTTGCCAAAAATTTCAGCCCAGTTAGTAAGTAGGAGAAACGACTGAAAAACTATTAAACGGGGAGGTGAAACTAATCTGTATCTGATAGCAGTAGGGACATTTGGTAGTGCCGAAAATGAATTGTATATATAGTAAATTGGAAGATGATCAGAAACTGGTAAGTCGAGTGAACCACTGTAATATCCATTATGTATGTATATGTTTATAATTTTTTTATATTTATAATAAATGTTTAAAAATAAAATATCTTTATTTGAAATACACATAGATTTAATAGCAGATTAAATAAATTTAAAAGATTCAGCATAAGTCTGAAAAAAAAAGGAAGTTTTTTTTTTCAAAATTAGAGATTAAAAACATTCCAAAAAAGGGAGGGGGGAACCTCTAATCCACAAGGATATTACAGGTTCCCCCTCTTTGGTTATTCCATTCCACAGTTTTTGCTTAATTTTTGATTAAAAACTTTTCAGGGTCTATGCTAATTAAAGATCAACACGAAAATAAAAGCAGACTACAGAGGCAGAGAAAGAGCTTATAATGGACATCTTAAAAAGTCCCAAGAAAGACCACGAAAATATTCATACTGCCATTTGTATTAACAAAGTTTTTAATCTCTTATTTTGAAAAAAAAAAATTAACATTTTCCATAGTATTGGGCCTTATATTGCTGATATATAAATAAACACAAAGGGACTCCAATAAAGCAATACTTAATTTTACTTGTGTAGCTGACGCGTTTCAAAGTCACTTCAACATCGGAGCTAATGAAAAGAGTGTGTCAATTGCAAATTCTTCACACTGTATTCAGTAGCTCCGATGATGAAGTGACTTCGAAATGCGTCAGCTACACAAGTAAAATTAAGTATTGCCAGGGATGGATGAAAGTATAGTCCTCATCCCATAAGTTAAACCTCGACCTTGAAGGGCTCGATTATTGGGTGTGTTCATGATTGTCAACGATAGTTGAGGTCGATGTCGGCATGAGTTGACATTAGTCATGCAGCAGTTGTTAGGGCAAACTGTTCTCATTTGAACTCTAATCTCGTGACTCGTTGACAACTGCTCGTGGATCACAGGATTCCACAATCACATGATTCAAAGGTTGTTTGAAATGTGAAGAACATTGTTTCTAGAAACTACCACAGAGAGAAGAATCTGGCCGAGTTCGCTTCTTCATTAATGGTATTTTTAAAAGAAATATTAGGTCATTTTGAGGATGACGTTGTAGAAGTGTCAAATTAAAAAATTATAGAAAATGAAGCAATATGGATATTAGAAAAGAAGCGCTGAGATAAATTTGCATTTGCTTTGATTAAAACAATAAATTTATGTACTGTTTTTTAATATTTTTACTGTAGTTTTAACATATGATATTATAGATAAATAATAAATACATGTATATATATAAATAAAAATATTTTCGATAGAAAAATATGATCTTAAATAAAAAATTTTTATTATAATTATTAATTGTTTTTAATATTGCCCGACTCAAACATTTTTTTTCTCTGAAATCGACTTAAAAACTCATGATTCGATATCTTGAAATTAAAAAAAAAACAAACAATCTTTACGTATGTGACCAATTTTGTGCAGCTAATTCCTCCAGAATTAGCAATACATATTTAACACGCTTTAATATGCCTTCATAATTAGTTAAGCCTCTTAATAATTTTTTTTCTAAAAATGAACAAATGACTGTAGCATTCATTCAAGCGATAAATTTATTCAAACAGTCAATTAATTAGACTCCTCTCATTGAGACGAACACTATTTGTAAATAAATTATTTATTTCTGAATAACTATTTTTCAGTATACTTAAATATTAAAAAGATTTGTTTTTATGAACTTTGTTTTCATTTTTTTTTCTTTATAATGTGGGAAGCCTGTGCAAATTAAATTTATTTTATTACTGAGGTGTATGAAATATTAGAGACTTTTTGCAACCTCAAACGATATGCGAAATACGATAGGTGGCATTTTGGTCATGTGACTGCCATGTAACGTTTGGTCATGGCAGGTTTTGTCGAACGAAAATACGAAAATTCTATAAAATTTCGTTGCCACCTTTGGTAATCAAATTTGTCATTGCGCATGCGTGCTGTGCGCAACCTCCACACTCTGACAGCAAGTTCCTCACGTTAACCAACATGGAGTCCGACGAGGAAACTGCTTCGCATTTGTTTAACACAATGTTAAATCCCACCACGAGTTATAGCTTTGAACTTTAATAGTACTTACTTCTCCTTGCTGCCATGATGCTGAGAATCAGATATCAAAGTGAGCTGAGCAGTGTAGAAGTAAAACCTGATGTTGGCAGTATCGAAAATCAAGAATTTCTCTTTTTCGCATTTTTTATTTCGAGAGTGCAAAAACTCTCAAAAACGAAATACGAAATGCCACCTTTCGCCTTTCGTATTTCGCATTCGTTTGAGGTTGCAAAAAGTCTCTATTGCGAAAATTAAAATATGCGTTAAATTAAAAAGTTTGTTTACTCAGTTGCAATTTATTACTGATGACGATTTAAATTTTCATATGATGCTAAAGCATATTTCTATTGACATCTTAAAAATGCAATTGCATACTAACATCTTGTTAGAACAAGTGAGCGAGTTAGCAGCAAGGGGAAGAGTGAGAAGAAAGAACCTTCACTGTTTTTTCTTTGAGTTTGTAGCTGTCACCTCTTCTTCCTACGGTTGAGATAGGGGAGGGTGCAGTTGACGCCGCGGGGCAGTTCATGTTGAATTGGCTGCATTCTTGAACACAATGGGTGGTGTCAACGAATGACTCTTGAAGCAGTCGTTGATAGCATCACACGGGAAGTTGAGATTCTTGAACACTGCCATTATATTGCTAAAATGGGAGGCAAGAGGATGGAAAAAAATCTGATGTAGTGGGAAGTACTAGTACTACATCAGATTTTTTCCATCCTCTTGCCTCCCATTTTAGCAATAGAATAATCCTAGCCCTTCAAGGTCGAGGTTTAACTTATCGGATGAGGACTATACTTTCATCCATCCCTGGTATTGCTTTATTGCAGTCCCTTTGTGTTTATTTAACAATTTATTTATAAGCTTAAGTTGCTTTCAAACTTATGCTGAATCTTTTAAACTTATTTAATCTGTTATTTAATATATACATATTTCAAATAAAAATATTTTATTTTTTAAAACTTCTTATAAATGTAAAAATTAAAAACATATACATATAAATTGTTCAATGGAGTATAGGTAGAGGGTAGACCTGCTACAATGGTCAGTCAAAATTTTATCATCCAGAACCAGTGACACGGCTCCAGCCTGAGCATGGATTTGTAACGCTCTTGCTACATAGGCATTCGGATCATCAGCGTCTAAGAAACGCAATGCTGAGAGACGCCACATTATTTCAGCTTGTGTCACTGAATCCGGCCTTCCATATCGACGCTTAATTGCTTCCCATAATGTCAAGGGATTGTCATCTTGAAGCATGATGACAATATCATCACTCACCATACTTAGGAGGTAATGCCGTACTCTTGCCCAGTCCAGGCGCATGGATGAGCTGGCTGATGCTTCTGTAGGGAGAAAGATCTTTTCTTGGACGTATTTGGCTAGCCCTTTGGTTTCGAGAAAGGTTAAAACTTGGTATGTCCATTGGATATAATTGGTACTCGTTGGCCTAGGGAGGGAACGACCCTCATCAAAATACGATTCCTCCATATTTATTAAAGACGAAACCAAAAAATAAATAAAAATAGAAAAATTTAACCACGCTCTGCTACCATACTGTTCAGAGGGGGAAGCAATAATAGAACAGAATTTAAGAGGCGATACTTAAATGAACCCCAAACATAAGAATAGACGTGGCTCGTTTAAAAAAAAAAAAACAACTTTTATTTTTGGTTTAAGAAAGATATTTATTTATGAAATACAAAAATTCTGTACAAAAGAATATTCTATACAAAATGATTCAATTGAGGAATTGGCATTGTGATTTCCATTACAAAAGAAAATATTTCTCAAAATAAATGATAAAAAAAAATATTTAAATGTAAGTTAATACAGCAAAATACTGTAATGTGAAATATCAATCGCTACATTGTGCGAATTGAGTTTAAATATCCAAATATTCATTGAGACAGATTAATTCCTGATAAGGAATAAGAAAGAAATTTCAAATTCCATTTATGTCTAAAGGAAGACTATGAAGTAATAGTTAATTATTAATAAAAAACTGAAACGTGCAGCATGGCATTCCTTATACACGTTGTTGAAACAGTATCAAAAGAAGTTTCATTATTACCTTACGAGTAAACCTGCAAAAAAAAATGCTGCTCGATAGAGAATCATGGATGCCGCGAGAAAGTGAGAAATTCGCCGGTCTAAGTCAATAGTAATGAACTAAACAACGAGCGGCAGGGTAGGAGCAGTTTACAAGGCATTGGAGTGAAATTAAAGTTGAACGCCATTGGCTGCGATAGGAAAGGCATGGAGAACCAGAAGGAAGGACTGGTCAAGCCAGAAGCTGGAAGTGGTCTGTCTGAATGAAAAAGAAACAAAAACAGTAATTACGAAAAGAACACTAACAATAGTGCGACACAACATCCTCGTGATCACGAAAATTATTCGCAAGGGACAACTACAGCAGATTATCACGTGGAGATTTTTATTAACATTTATTTAAACAATACAAACTCAACAATCACTGCCTGCAAACTAAAAAAACTTAAATAAAAAATATAGAATAATTATTTACTAATAAATATAATTATATCTATTTTACCGCAAAAAATCTGAGTGTTCCCGAGCAAAGTTCCCTGTAATTTTCTTGAATACGACAAAAAAAAATGACGGATACTGACGTTCCATATACAAGTTCGGATAAAAAAATTTATCTAAGCCACAATAAACAAAGAAACATTTATGCCTTTTATTGTTTTTTTTTCATTTTTGTGAGCGCACACAGTATGTTTTGCATTTTAGTAAAAAAAATAAAGATATGCATAAGAGCAATATTTGTATTTTGGTATATCAAATAAAATACATATTAAATGCATAACACGTTAACCAATGTAAATATGATTACTGCCTTCACTGAAGATAAGAACAAGCCCAAAAGATAAAAAAATCCTTTTTGTGATTTGAAAGCTAAAGTCATTTAACAAAAAAATATTGCGTTTAGAACCCCTCTCATCCCGCGAAATAAATAACTTTGCAATTATTAAGTTTAAAGGAACAAGATAAACTTTGTAAATACCTTCGTGTAGACTAGCAAATCAATGAGTTAAGTAATTTAATATAAACAATTACTTATCCTGCTCAGATAAGGATAACAAATCAAGGAATCTGCGTAAAGCAGGGGCAGGTAAAGGTTTAGTTAGTACGTCTGCCAGCATGGCGGGGGAAGAACAGTAGGTAAGAATCGCATTCTGAAGATAAATTTCTCCTGCGATGAAATTATGTAATCTCAAGATGTATCTTGTCCTACTCTTTGATTTTAATGCTCCCAGACATGCTATGACAGACGTTGAGTCAGTATAAATGATTGTGGGGAAAGAAATAAACTCCCCTTGTCCTAACTCGGATATGAGGTCCCAAAGACAATTCAGTGACTTCACGCATTCGTTTATAGCTATTATTTCTGCTTTGCAGCTGCTCAGGGCGACTAAACGTTGCTTCTTAGATGACTAGGTTATGGTATTTTTCCCCATTTTGATCAAAATTCCAGAGTATCCTTTACTCTGTAGGAGCAGTTTACAAGGCATTGAAATGAAATGAAAGTTGAACGCCATGGGTGCGATAGGAAAGGCGTGGAGAACCAGAAGGAAGAAGGACTGGTCAAGCCAGAAGCTGGAAGTGGTCTGTCTGGATTGTAACGTCTCTACGTGCAGGGTATTGCGTTGTGACCTTATTACCTGACTAATACTCGAAGTCCTGCACGAGTTGCGCACTTCATATGATCCTATCAAAAGACTGGGCTCGCTATTTCCCTTGTAAATCGATGTCTCTGGCCGTACTTAATCTGTGATCGTATATCTTAATCAACTATCTTGTCTCTAATGCTGTCCCACTATATAATCAACTTCCTTACTGTCGACTAGGTTACTATCACTTCCTATTGCATAATCACTTAGAGATCCCCTTCCATATTCAATAAAACACCGCAATATTAAAATTCATATTCTTAATTAAACTCACCTGTACCGTACCTGTTTGATTAATATCATGAGTGTTGTATCACAGACTGTCAATTCACTTTCATTTACTGACCCTTCATCTATGTTATTACAAAAAGAAAATAAGATTCTTATGTTCAACAACAAGAAATCTATCCTTCTTCCCTTAAGGAGCTGCCAATATTACACAAAAGCAGACTTAGCTATGCAACGCTGAATACATGATCTCCAGCCGAGGAAAATACCATTTAAAGACCAAATATACCCTGAAAATGAACGTCTAGAATCAACAGTTGTACCCCATGCTGCCTCTGTTAACATAATTAATCCTGACTGGTCTTTTGGTGTTAAATCAATAACAAGATCTTTAGTTGTATTAACGTATTACAAAATTCGTAGTAAAGCATTCCAATGTACAATTAATGGGTTTGAAGAAAATTGAGCAAAATAAACAACAGCGTGCCACTAACCTGGCTTTTAATCTTTTTATGGACCCATCAAGATTTGTAAACCCAACAGCAAGTTGGGTATTTCCTGATTATCTGGTCTCGGAATTTCCTCCCATACATTTCTTTCAACCATAGTCGTTAGTTCTTCTTGCATTGCCTGTTCCCAACAATCTGAATTACGGATTTGAGCAACGAAGCAAGCTACATAATCTGATTTCATGGTGTCACTTAAATTGTTATCTAAATTAACTTGGTCTGTAGAAATCATGCTCTCTATGGGAACTTTATCAGATACAACTATACCTTCTTTCATGGACAAGTTAAATTTATCTTCCCTGTATGGAAAACCATTTTCCTTACAATGAGCTTCTAAGGAAACATAAATTTAGTTTAGGAACATAAATATATGCTAAGGAACCAAACCTTGGAAAATAAACCAAATTTGGCTTTCGTCCAAACATTTTTTCATAGGGAGTACTACTCATATCACTAGCATGTGGCAATCTGTTTCTAACATGTGTAAACGTCAATAAAGCTTCAACCCAAAAACCATGCTGTAGCTTGGAATAAAACAAGAATGTGCGAACAACATTAACCGCATCTTGATTGATTTGCTCTGATACCAGTAGTAGATAAGTACTCGTTTGGGTCGCATATTAATGAGGTGGGCGTGGCCTATTTCAACCAATCAGCGTGCAGGTTTCGCATCACGTGACCACCCACCCCTCCACCCCCCTTTCCTGACGTCACAGGCTTTCAACCAATCAGCGTGCAGGTTTCGTATCACGTGACCACCCACTCCCCACCACCCCCATGTTTCGTGTCACGTGACCCCCAACCCCCTCCTTCCTGACGTCACAGGCGTTCAACCAATCAGCGTGTAGGTTTCGCATCACGTGACCAACCACCCCCCAGGTTTCGTGTCACGTGACCCCCAACCCCCTTCCTGACATCACAGGCGTTCAACCAATCCCCGTGCAGAATTCGTATCACGTGACCAACCACCCCTCCTCTGTTTTGGGTGTGGTCTTTATTTGGGCGTTGGTCCTCTGTTTTGGGTGGGGTCTTTTTTGGGTGTGGTCTTTTTTTGGGGCGTGGTCTTTTTATTTTGGGCGTTGGTCCTTATTGGGTGTGGTCTTTTTTCGGGGGGTTTTGACACAAGAGGGCGACACAGCTTGTTGTGCACACCCTTCTCTGATGGTAAGGTAATCACGTGATGGCGTCCATGTTCAGGTGGCCTAAGGCTGAAATAAAATTAATTTCTTCATCCTCCCAGATAAGAGGGGACCTGATGCCCTCAGCAAAATCCACTTAGGTGATTCTGTCTTACAAGTGAACACCTGTTGACTCGCTTAAATACCCACCTAAATTGGTAGGGGTTGGTATACTGGCACCTCAATTTGATCACCTAATTACTAATTCACTATTGTTTCTCGGGTAACCAAATTTTTTCCAAGCTCTTTTACAGTTACTTCTACGACTGCTGTTTCAAGGTGTATTGTTTTGTTTTTAATTTTCAACTAATGGCTACATTGTTTCAATTGACAAGTGTGCATCTGAGTAGGGACTAATGCTGTCTAAAAGGGTGGGTCTAAACTCTCATATAATTGCTTATAAATACAACTAGGTCACACAACCTGATGAAAGGGTCATATTCACTAACTTTTAGCTTATTTTAAAGCTGGGCTGTTCGAAATTTGTTTTATTTTCATTTATGCCTCTCTCACTGATTGCCTTTGCTCGCATGAAGGGGTGTTTTTTCTTCTCAGGGTTGAACTGGGTTGAAATGTTAAATAAAAATACAAATTTCACATTTCTCAATGTTGCTGAGGCATACTTGACTCTCTCTCTCTCTATACAAATTTGCACAACTTTGGCTCACAGAGGTTGATAAACGCGTTGTTTGATTCCCCAACCTCGCGATATTCAGTCCCCCC
>JAHWFO010025110.1:0-10898 GCA_023313115.1 Rhysida immarginata
AAAATGCATTTTATATAAAAGATTATTTTTTTTCAAAATCTCATGTAGACAGTGCTCTTCTCCTTATTTTTAAGGTCATGTGTACACAATTTCATCAAGATTGGAATAAAACTGTAGATTTGTATAAGAGACAAATATACATACATACAAACAACCATTATTATATATATAGATAGATAGATATACAGAAAAGGTACGTTATAACTATAAATGCTACAATGCGATTTGCAACAATGAAAAGAGAAAGTCTCAAATTTTTTAGCTGCTCTCATTACGTGAATGATCGCAGCAAGAAACGCGGTATTGTACTAAATTAAAATGGCAACTCCCGAGCCGAAAGCATTAAAAACTCCAATTAAAAATCAACGACGTTACCACGAAGAGCTACCTAATCGAAAAATTCACGTGCAACACGGGAACATACGCGGTACAAACAGAAAATTGGAAAAAGAGAATTATTAAAGAGGCCTTTTATATTAATAAAACAAATAATACTCTAGCTAAAGCATCACATGACATCCATAGCTTTTCATGTGATAGTTGGTTGTCATGTGACTTCCTTTCTTTCTTTTTTATTATTTTCTTTTTTGTTGTATCGTTCTCCATTGTAAGTGCTCATGAAGATGAAAAGCTGGTTCAGTTCGTAAATGTTTAGTGTTATACAGGGTGAACATAAAGTCGCAGCCCATTTTGCAGATAAACTTTATTCATGAGGTTTATTACAATAATAATATACAGCATATTAGTACTTTCAACGTGATGTCCATCAAGTTCAAAACACGTGCCAGCTTACCTCAACGACTGTGCGAGCTTACCTCAACGACGTCTATCCAGACAGACGGATAGGAAGAGGATCCACACGTCTTTGGCCGTCTCGGTCCCCCGACCTTACCCCATTGGATTTTTTCGCTTGGGGGTTCATCAAGGAACAGGTCTACAAGACGAAGGTTGCAAATTTGACAGTGCTGAGACAACGCATCAGCCACGCATGCCAACAGATCACCGTGGCGATGTTGGAAAAGGTGTTGCGAGCTACACTGACCCGTTGGGAAACATGTTTTGAACTTGATGGACATCACGTTGAAAAGTACTAATATGCTGTATATTATTATTGTAATATAAACCTCATGAATAAAGTTTATCTGCAAAATGGGCTGCGACTTTATGTTCACCCTGTATATTAACCATGAACATTTTTTCTTTGGGCTTTTTATTGGCATAATTTTTAAACTTCGGACTATTTTTGGACTTGTCATTTTTTTCAGTCTTCAAAATTACTACAAAATATGTGTCTTCAAAAATGTGTCTTCAAAATTTTAACTGGAGTCCGCCTTCATCAGTTTCATCATATTTTTATTGGAAAAATTCTTCAAACACCTACATACCTCCGCCTTGTTTTTATGCTCCAAAATGTTTTTACACGTTCTAATTAGTCAATTTTGTCTCAGCGAATCAAATGTAAGAATATCTCAATTTGTATAATTAAGGTTTTTTTATATTGTACATAATTTTTATATCTGAGATTTTTATTCCTTTGAAGGATTTAAATTAGAGTTTTACATTTTTATGAGGGGAGGAAAGTTTTTTAGAAATGTTTTTGAATAAATATGTTTATTATTATTTTTTATGTTAACTTGTTTTTATTGGGTTATGCCGTATTCGTTTTTTACGGAATTAGAGAGGAAATTATTAATTTAAAGAAATTGAACACGTGGTGTGCATATCACGAACAAAGGCGATAGGATCTGTTCTTCTTCATTGAGCAAACAATGAGCAGCACTAATTACCTGGATTAGTGGGTTAGTAGACCTACGACGGTTTAGAAGGAAACCGCTTACCAACTATAAAGGCGGTGCACAGTGGTTTAGGATCTGATATAAGCGAACGAAGCCGACAATTTCAACTTTTCCCAATCGTAGCAAAATTGTGATACGTTATTCTTATCACATTAAATCAAATTTTAGGCTGGGAATTGCAACTGATTCTTCACGCAAATTAAAGATACACGCTTTCAAACATTGTAAAATTCACATTTTTTAAATAATGCGATATTTTTAGTCTCCGTTTTATGTAATTTGTTAAAATTTCGTAATCACTTTTGTAAGTGTGCTAAGTAGGATTTGAATATTCTTTAATAAATTGTCTCTCTCTGCTTAGCTTGTCTATGTTGGCAATAAAAATATTGAATTTATTTTTTAGTATTAGTGTTGTTACTTAGTAACTAGATATTTGGTTTCCGAAAACTGTTTTTCCTGACAAAATAACTGTTTATACATACATAGTATTATTAAAATTATTATTGACAGTATTACCAAGGGTATTATTAAAAATTTGAAAATAAATAAAAATTTATTACCTCTTGCATAGTTGCACCTTTTCCTAAACGGTACACGCATTTCCACCCTCACGAGGGGTTGGAGGTGACAAGCTGCATCAAAACGTTTTTCATCACTCGATTTCTACATGACTTAAAGCCCCTGTGGTTAAATTTTCCCCTCGTTTGGTCAACTATTTAAGGAGCTGGAGGTTTCGATCGCATATATCAGATCCTAAACTAATGTCCGCTGTTAATGTTAATGTGCAATACCAAAGTTTGGGACCTTTCGAGATGAGGCTTTTGCCATTGCGGGGCTTGGCATTTTCCAGAGGAACGTGTTTTAAATCGTATAAATCGAAACTCTTTTGGCGGCTGTTGTTTGCATGGCCGAATGGAACTTGAACCACCGCAAGTTTCAAACGAATTAGTACGTCTCTTTATATGTTCCTATCTTCTGAAGGAAGAATTCCATAAATGAATAAGAAATTTAATTGCGTTCTTTTCGCTAGCAACTTTAACGTCAATGATGAAAGAACATTTAATAACCATGGCATTTACAGTTTCTCAAGGGTAAAAAAAGTCGAGCACTTTAAGGGTTCTGTTGCCAAAGGAAAATCCACCTCATGCACGAAATTTGGTGTGGAAAGAAATTTAAAATGATTCAACTGTTTGAAAAACAAACAATTTAAATAAAAATTTTTTGGTGAGAAAAAAAACCCATTTATCACAGGAACCACAGCTACAAGAAAAAAAGAACAGCCATTCAGGATTTTTTTTTTGGAATTGTGAACCTAATGCTTAAACAATGAAATTAATAAAGGCTTACCACGAGCAAAGCTCAGGTCGCCCAGATATTTTATTTTAAACACGGTAACAAGCTACAAAACTGCTACGTGACCAAATCTTTTTGTTAAATATTTTATAATGTTTGCAGTCATATATGTGGGTATTATTAATACATGGTGACGATCTTAGTAGACAGTCATTTTGCAATACTGAAGTCATGCTTAATTGGGAATTCATTATAACTCTATTATATGTCACGCCTGTAACCAATATATTCGTAATATTAAATTATTATTAAACTATACACAATAGTTACAGATTGCATGTTGTTGTTATACAGCAAGCTCAACCAACTTAATTTATGATATAAGTTGTTGCTTTAGAAACATTTTGTGTTTACTGCTGTAGTGATTACATGTGTGACGCCAGCTCAGTAACGGGTTTGACAAAACATGGGGTTACATACTATCCTGGTAGAATAAGAATAATAAGCATGGAATTAAAAACCATAGAATTTAAAAACCTGTTGCAGTTATCAATTATAACTACTTAGCTATTTATCTTGTAACTTATGACAAATATTGGGGGATTTGAAATTTATGTGCTTTTGGATATAGAGACAGGTCGAAAGCACAGTTTTTGAGCATCACCGGAGCAGAATTCTGTCTCCATCTTATATGGAAATGGACTTAACAGTAGAATAACAAATTAGTGAAAACAGTTTGTTTTCTACAAGTAGTAAACAGCTTTGTGAAAAGGTTGTTTGTACAACTGAAAGTGAATGCTATATAAGGAAATGTGGCCAATGTAATAACAGGCAAAGTCTTAGATTTATGAATGGCGTAAATGGGCTGACGTTGAAGCAACACATAAGAGATTGAAGTTTAAATGGAATCCACTGGTATTTCAGACTTAATCGTCCGACTTTCTGCATTTTCAATGCAACAGAAACAATTTTCAAGACAAAAGAGAATAAGCCGAGCTTCTACCAACGAACCAAACGATCAAAGAAATGTGTATTCTCGGCAATTGAAAGTTTGAACGAATCTCTCATCCACAAATGACCAGAGATCGTTAATCGTTAATGTACTTAAACCAACGATAATCTTTGGCACTGATTCCTCGAAGCAATATTGCGCCAAACCCAAGGAAAAACACAGGACAAACACAAACATCTATGCGCTCGGCGGGACTCGAACCCACGACTCTCCGGTTCCGAGAGCGACGAGATCTGCGCTCTCGGCCACTGAGCCGGCCCATCCCGACCTTAGATCAGTGAGTTTTTAATTTCTAATTTTCATCATTGCGCTTATTTGTGTGTTGAGTGTGTTTTTGCTTATCTGTGTATCTAATTTATCTTTGCGCTTATCTGTGTATTGAGATGTGTCTGCATGTATGATTGTGTGTATGGGTGTGTGTGTGTGTGTGTGTGTGTATGTGTGTGTGTGTGTGTGTGTGTGTGTATGTGTGTGTGTGTGTGTGTTCAGTTGAACCTCCTTAGTTGATCACCTCCCTAGGATGACCTCGTTTTTATAGTCCGGACATTCATTCCATGTAAAAAATGCATTTCCAACTCTTTATGTTAACAACCTCTGTAAGTTGTATCTTTACCACTTGGGCCATGACACAATCTTAATTTGTTCTCTATAAGTTGACCAATGTAATCACCAAATGTCGCTTATTAGCGAGGATTTTTTACTGATTTTTTCAAAAGATCTCAGACTTCGCCAGAGGCTTAAGGATGAAGACACCTTTAACCAGTGCGGATTCTTTTTTAAGGCAATGCCTGACAGAAGCCTCGTCATAAAAAGTGAAAAATTTAAGAGTGGAACATTATACAGTTTTGCTTTGCGCTAGCTCCACCGGAGAGAAGTTAAAGCCCTTTGAGAATGAGAAATCAGCAAGGCCACGTGCGTTTAAGAACGTGGATGACTGCTGCTATGTTTGAGAAGTAGGTGAAGAGTATCGACAAAGACATGAAGAAAGAAACGGCCCATTTACTGATAGTAGACGACTGTCCTAGCCACTCACAAATAAGCCATCTCATAAACGTGATACAGAAGTTTTTGTCTCCAAATATCAGTTCAAAAATCAGATCTCTTGACCAAGGCATCATCAAAACATTCAAAATGCATTATCGAGCTTAGTTTCTGCGGTGCATCATCGCTAACACCCAAGCTTGTGGTTTGGCTGTAGAAGCAACTACAGTCCTCTGGACCTGTACCATTTAGAATAAATTTCAGCCAGAAACTATTCCGAAGTGTCACAACGCAAGGGAAAGCAGCACCATTACATTTTTCATCTCCTGTAGCAGAATTTGGTGGAACAGATTTTTAAAGTTTTGATGCAATGAACGATAAACTGACAACCTGCAATGGATCTGATTCAGAAACAATTTTTCAAACAATAATTACCGAAGTACAATCCAGCAAAAAACGGCAGGAAGCAGCTGATTTATCGAGTGAAGCCAAGTTAGATCACTGGGTAGTTCTTTGAAACTTGAAGATATGCTATCTGCAAAGATCTTCCTCACAGCTCTATCCTCCAATATAGCTTGCAAATAAGTCAACTTCGAGTCGAATGCGGTACACTGAGGCGCGAAAAACAGCAGCAAAGACAGTATCAACAGCTAAAGCCAAGGCCTGGGAGAAGTTCGGGGAGAAATTGGAGGCAGACTATGGTTTGGCAAACAAGGAGTTCTGGCAGACCGTGCGCCGCCTCCGTGGAAAGAAGTCTCTATTAAGAGTTCAGATGGGAGGCTTCTGAAAACGGAGGAGAGCGTATTGCATAGGTGGAAGGAATACTTTGCATCTCTTCTTAATCCGGTGACAACAACAACTGAGGCATACGAGGTGCACCTTGGAGCGGAGAATAGTCACGGTAGTATCACTGAAACAGAAGTCAGATGGGCAATTAAGTCCCTGAAGACTGGCAAAGCTGCAGGTGATGATGAAATCCGGTCCGAGATGTTAAAGGCCTTAAATCAGGATGGTATCCTGTGGCTGACTCGAGTGTGTCAGGTTGCTTGGATATCTGGACAGGCCCCTAAGCAATGGCAGACAGGAATTGTGATCCCTATCTTCAAAAAGGGAGATCAGAGAGATTGCAACAACTATCGAGGCATCTCTTTGCTCAGCATTCCTGGGAAAGTGTACGCTAAGTGTCTGGAGAAGAGAAGTCGGGAAATAGTCGACTCCACACTGTCGGGGGAGCAGTGTGGTTTCCGACCTGGCTGAAGCACGATGGATCACATCTTTGCTCTAAGGCAAATCTTTGAGAAATCCTGGAAGTATACAAAAGAGGTCTACGCTTGCTTTGTGGATCTCGAAAAAGCATATGACAGAGTTCCTCGGGAGAAGCTCTGGCAAGTGTTGCAAGAGTATGGAGTGGATGGGCAATTACTGGTTGCTATCATGTCTCTGTACGAAAGCTCTGAGATGTGTGTCCGGATAAATGGCATTAAGTCAAGACCGTTCATCGTGGGTGTTGAACTCCGCCAAGGGTGCGTACTGTCGCGAGGGGAGAGGTTGCTCTTTGCTGAAGACCTTGTCCTGCTTGGGTCTTCTCGCACGAACCTTCAGCATGCACTAGACCGGTTTGCAGCCAAATGTGAAGAAGATGGGATGAAGATCAGTGTGGCTAAAACCGAGGTTCTGGTCCTTTCAAGACAGCCTGCTCAGTGCGCTCTCCATGTCAGGGGAGCCTCATTCTGACAGGTGGAGAAATTCAAGTATCACGAGTGATGGACGGCAGGAGAAAGAATTGGATGCTCGGATCGGTGCAGCAAGCTGTGTCAGACGTGAACTGTGGCGATCGATGGTAACGAAACGCGAGCTAGGTAACAAAGCCAAGCTCTCCGTCTTCAAATCTATCTTTGTCCCCATTCTCACCTATGGTCATGAGGCTTGGGTAATGACCGAAAGAGTGCGATCGCGGGTACAAGCGGCCGAAATGAGATTTCTGAGAGGTGTGGCAGGTATCACCCTACTAGATAGAGTGTACAGCAGCACAATAAGGGAATCTTTAGGTGTTGAGCCGCTACTTCTCCGCATTGAGAGATCTCAGTTGCGCTGGTATGGCCACGTGATACGGATGCCGCAAACTAGTCTTCCTAGGCAGTTGTTATTTTCCAAGCCGGTGGGTAAGAGACCAAGGGGTCGGCCTAGAACCAGGTGGCCAGACTACATGGAGAATCTGGGTTCGAGTCGCTTGGATATTACCAGGGAGGACATGCGCCTGATGGCGGAAGATCGCGATCGCTGGAGATCTTCCATAGGGCTGCTGCCCCCGCGACCCTAACGGATAAGCGGGTTTGAAAAGTAAGTAAGTCAAGTTAGATTTGCAGAGGCTCCAAAAGAAAATGATGTTAGGTATCTGATAATGCAGCTAAAATCGTTTGCACAGAAAAATGCCAGAGCATGCTGAGTGATGTAGCTAGCGTTGAATGAATATTCTCTTGTCATCTTTATAACAAAAATAAAAACAGATCTGCACTGATTCGTTTTTTTCTCAGGAAAAAACAATAAATGCCTTTTAATCTTTACCATTTTTCTTGTATGGTCTGATTTTGTATGATATAAGTATTAGAATAAACTTAGATAAAACTGTAAAATGTATATTTTGCATTTCAGTAAATTTTTCTATATGTTGGCCATCTCTATATGTTGACCAGTTTGTTGAACTTGCGGAGATTCTACTGTTATGAGCATGAACATAAATGGTCACATTACCCAGTTCTCTAAGTAATTTTTCTTTTAAACAGCTTAATCATTTATATCAAAGGAAAGGACATTAAAATACAATAAATAGAAAGAATTAGTAAATATATAAAATATAAGTGAACAAATCGATTTGAACTATATATTAATAAATAACTGTTAAAACCATAAATTTATTTTTTAAAAAAACTAATAGGACCAAGCCACAAACAGGACTAAAAAGACGTCGCAGTTTGAAACGGTGATCATGCAGCTAAACATGACTTCGAATATGGAGCTCTACTTTCTGGACATTATCCAGTCTGATAGTCTTACAAAGATGTTGAAGTAAGGCATGTGTACCAGAAAACTTATAGAGTAAGAATACCATTTAAAGGGACGCATACTCCGAAGCCTTATTCATGGATTAAAGGGGGGAGGGGGGGTTAACGCCTTCCACTCGGTATGCACAGAGAGTAAAACTATATAGGAATTTTTAAAATATATGATAGAACCCCCCTTCCCTGTTTTTAAGAATCCTGAACATGGCCCTGACAGTTATGTAGTTACTTTATTATAAGTAAAGTTAACTCAGTAAGTAATAATTCAACATCACTTTAATGTTTTGAAATATCATATAAGCGTTAAAACAAAACTATGAAACTGGAGCGAATTATTTTCGATCAAAAAGTGGCAGAGTTCATTAAACTTATTAGATCTGGATTACAAAGTTCATTCAGTAATTCTCAATAATTATTATCTCATTCAAGCCTGTCGTTCCAGTAATCGAATTTCGGTGTTTATATTTAAAAGGTCCCTGTTGTATCCGTGAATTTCGTCACCAAAAGAAGGTCGATGAGGCTGCAGTAAATAGCCGCCGTTTTTCCTCAATGGTAAAATCATAATTAAAACATCCTGCGTGTTCATTATCAACCTATATTAAAATACATTTATATCAGAAAATAATTGTATCTGTTTTCAAAGTGGAACACAAATTGCAGTCATTACCGGGTCGTCATTGTTTGTTAGTAGAGAAACAAAATAAACTAGTTAAAAGTGAAAATGATATAAAAATTTTCCTTAGAAATCTAATCAAAAAGAATCAAAAATCTAATTTTTATATGAAAGAAAATTTTCATAAGATACGAATCTTAGTCTATCGCAACATTTTATATATTAAATTTAAAATGAATGCTGGTGTCAACCTACATCTTTAAGTTAAATTTCTATAAAATTTAGTTTGAAAAGAGAAAATTGACATTATCTTCCGTTAAACAAAAAGTATAATAAAACATACATAACAAATATTCTTAAAGGACTGTATCTTTTAAAATTAATAGGTTAAACTGTCCATTCTTGACTCGTTCTTGCATTACAGAATAAAACAAATTTAGCTTAGTTCTTTTTTTATAAATCAAATGACTATCAACCCTACTGAAGACCTTTTAGTTCCTTGATGATTAAACGTAGCTTTTTAGTTCCTACGCACAAGCCACTTAAAACCCAAGTTGACAACGCATATGGTTGAGGAAGTTAAAAATCATTCAATACAGTTATTCTCTTTCAAACTCGGCAAGATCCTCATCATGGGGGCAATTGCTCATGATTGACCGGGTTCACAATAATGCACCTCTGAATGCTGCTGCTTTGCAGACCATTGCCAGCCAGTTCACATATACTCCTTTATGACACATTTTGTAGCGAGACGGTCGACGAAATTTGTCATATATTTTAAAAATTCCTTTTCTCGATTAACGAAATGATTTTTGCCTTCCTTTAGATTTTAAATAAATAAAATGCGTAAATATTTTAGATGCTAGCCCATTTCATCCTTAAATTACTTGGAAATAGAAATGAAAATTCTACGAACCCGGTTTTAGTAATGCATAAATTCCTAATGAAATGAGAATGCAATTAATCTTTATATATTTTATTAGCACCATCATATAAACCTTTATAAATGAATGTATTTGTGAATTTTAGAATCCTGTTCAATACCAAACCATGCGTATTCTTCTTCCTACATTAAATGATAAATAGTCTACATTTTATGTGGCGATGTCTTCCTCGTCATTGTGTAGAATATTAACAGGTAAAATTCAATATGATCTCACAGGATGCAAATTTTTTTCCTCTTACTAAATGTACTTTTCAGACCAAAAGCAATTCATTTCTATCATTTACTGAATAGCGTTCTCAACGAATAGTTAATATAAGTAGTTTGGTTTTTCTTTCTTCCTACCATTAAGGTAAGTTATAATATTAAATATTTCTAGAAATACCTGAGCCAATTATCTTAAGAAATTATTAAGAGAATAATTTGAGTCCATAAGATCATTATTAATTTAAATTTAATTGCTAATGCTTTATTAATTCAAACGGCCATTATAATAAAAATAATTTATATTAGTAAATCACAAACTGATTTAATAAGATATTCTTAAGTATTAAGACACATTTAATCCTATTAATATGGGGGTCATTATGGGAGATCTTTTTATTCCATTTTCCGATAATTATAAATAATTTTTCAGTCGCCATTCGTAAAATGGCAAGAAATGTGGGGTTTCTTGCTTTTATAAATATTTTTGTACACACCTCAATTATATTTCAGACTTCTTATTTAGACCAGAACATTGTTTCTTTAATCCTTGCGGCACTATTTTACATCTAATCATTTTCAGTAGAAATGACATGTCATGTTGGAATAATAATAGAAATAATAATAAATTATCCTCCTTTTATCCTCGTAATTATTTAAGCCACACGACTAATACCAAAGAAAGAGAAATGTTGTTTAAAAAAGTGTCTTAGCAAATTAATATGCTCAGAGAAATGAATAATAAAGATAGTGGTAATAAAACGAATAATATCCACGATATTATGAAAGAAGTGACAAGGAGAAACGTTAAGCATAAGGTAGAGATAAGAGAGATACGGTGAGATCCAAAATTTCTAAATTTGTGCTCGTAAAAACATGACAAACTACTTTATCTTGTAGTGGAATGGTCATAGTATTGTACTTCTTAACGAAAAAAAATAGAGGCTTTACAATACTGCATTATAAAAACGACGACTAGTTTCGGCTTTATTACCTG
>JAHWFO010025111.1:0-22930 GCA_023313115.1 Rhysida immarginata
GGTGCGATAGCCCAACTGGTAGAGGCGTCGGCCATGACAGCCGAGGTTCCTGGTTCGATCCCAGGTCGCAGAATTTTTCCTTCCATTTTTCGATAGAAAAATCTTTACCTGATGCTTGGTAGGCTTATCTCCAGTTATAATATCATTTATTATTTCATGCTTATATTGTTTTAATTGGAGGATCAATCAATACAACTTCAGTTATGCACGTTGATCATTCATTAAATTTACTACAATTATTATTATATTATCTTCAACTTTTTTCTATTTTCAGGTCACCTCCCCCTCAGCAAGGGACCGTTTGGAGGTGTTCCTTTTCGTTTCCTAAAGCAGGTCTGTTCTACGTCTCGGCGTTACAGCCGCGCTTTTGAAAATCAATTTAATCCAATTGTAAATTTTGGTCGAATATATCTTTGTTATACCTTGTTCTTTCGGAATTATCTGCCTCACTCTCCTGTTTTTCGTATCCTGCACTCAGCACGCTGTACTTCGCACACATCATTTACCTAGCGTAGAGGAGGGGTCCGAAGAATTTCACCTTCAAGTTATAGTTAGTAATGGGAGGGGGGATGTTTGAGTAATAATTGTCGGGTATAACAATTGGACTAGGATCATTGGGGATTTGTTCTACAAACTTCTTGGTCGTGCTCAATCGTTGTTTTGGGCGCAGCTGTGAAGTTTGGACTTACAACACATCTTAATTAGAGATTGTGTCACGCGAGCTGACAGCGGAGGCTGAGCGCGGAGCTGAAGATGAGATAAAGCAAGGTCTTTTATAGACCTTGAGATAAAGCAATTATTGGTGGCGCTATCCATTGATACGATCGAGAGTGATAATCGTAGGAGGAAGAGGAAAAGGTGGCGACGTAGGAAGAAGGAGAGTGCGGAAGTGACGCAACAACCTGCGAACGTTAGTAAGAAGGCAGCCATCGAGTCGGTCGACGACGAACACCCCGCTGCGACCAAAAAGGCCTCGTATGGTAGGACCACGTCGTCAATGAGGGAGCGTGTTTCTAAAGCGAGTAGGAGTACGAAAAGCGAGGCGAACGCGTCGGATAACCGTGCCAAGCAGGATACTTCGCCGCCGGAAAAGCCCGCTGCGTCGAGCACGTTGCAGAACCCCAGCGAGCCGATATTGCGTCGCCAAAAAGAGGCTATCCCTGCTTTAGCGTTGTCGGCTCCATTCACGGCTTCTTCCTCAGCGTATTCTAGCGAGACGGACGGTAATCCGGTCCAGCCAGTGTCCACGCCATTAGACGGGGTTTCTAGCCGGCTGAGAGCGAGAGCGGCTTCAGCTACTGTAAGTACTCTCTTTCGTTATTCCGCCATTATCGCGGTACAAGTACGCTTCTTCGGGCGACGGCGTTAGGCCCGCAGCCAGTAGCCGCGTTAGGATTAGCGCTACACAATTTAGTGGTGGTCAGAGCGCGTGTTTCGTTGTTGGCGCTCGAAAGTTTTCAAGAGGGTTTAATACAACCGCAGTCTAAAGAAATCGAGCAGCTATTCATTATGCCCTGGGGGCTTGTTGCCTATTGCATTGATGATTTGGGCTCAATCTACTGATAAAGCCCTCCTAGGCCTGTAGTCCAGGTAAACCTTGGTGTCCCATTGAGTATAAAATATTTTCGTACCTTGTAATCAAGAATTCAGGGAGCGTCTTTCCGCTCTTCATTTTATGGTATAATTGATATCTGTCCCTTTTGTTTGTTCCAATTAGGTCCTACCAATCATATTTATATTACAACAAACGCCAATGCGTCGCCGCTTTCTGGTAAAGAGGAGTTTGGAACCCCTGCGGTGAATGCAAGACAACCCAATTGTTTCCAATCTAGTGATATTGACTGCTGTTTTTTTGCCGACCTTCGGGTTCCTCAGGTCCAAGTGCTAGGTACCCAATAAGGACAAAGGCTTAATGGTATCGCCCGGTTTACGGGTTCGTGGCCATTCTTGTGCTGCCATATCTAGATCAATGTACTCTAATTGACTATATATGTATGTAAACATGGCAGACTCTTTTCTCCAAGGAGGCCAAGCATCCCATATATGTATATGGGCGCAAGAGACAGCCCTTTGAGATTGTATAGCTTAAGTAGCTACTGATAACGGGTTCTTCATTATTTTATATAAGTTTAGTTTTCTCAGCATCCGTCCCCACGACTCTGGCTGTGGACGTGGAGGACGCTGTCCTTGCGAACAGCTATTCGCAAGATCTATCTGATAGTATTTTGCCATAAGGAGAATTAAACCGATTTTGTTTTCATCCTACCTGCTGTGTCCTGCTGTTTCTTTGTTTCCACTGCGCACAGTTTCTTTTATACGTGACAGATTGCCATTTGGTTACGAGATTTGATTTCAGAACGGAAACCCCCGTTCAAGCTTGGTTGCCTCACAGCTTTCCTGTGCGGTCGCCTGGAGTTTAAACTATTTTTAGGGTAAAGGGTTAATTGATTTCCTTTTTCTACCCTGAGTGTTAGCGCGCTAGCGGTTGGATCGAAACCGCTACACAACCAGCACGTGTTACGATGTTGATGCGTAACTCGGAAACTACTTGTTGGAATGCGATCAAATTTTAACCGTATATAGTTTTATTTAACTTATTATTCCTCCAAATTTCATCATCCTAGATTTTATAGAACTTGAGTTATGTTGATCTTGGTGGCGGCATTTTTATTTCTATTCTTATCTCAGTTAGCGTTCAAATTCGAACCCGTGTTCATACGAATTTTTTTGCTTATAATCACCCATACTACCTCCCCTAAAAGTTTGTATTTTTAAAACTCCCTGTAAACCGAACCCACTGAAAGAGGAAGGAGAAGCTGCCGTCGCGTTTGGTAGGTTTTTACACTGTTCAAAGGCTCCAAACTCATATCGTCTGAACATTTGTTAGGGAGCTGAAGGAAGACAGCGCATCTCTTTGACTCCTCGGGAAAGACCGCCCTATCTATACCGTACAATTATACTCATTTCCTGCTCATTGTTAATAATTTTTGAAAATTAATGTTCTATTGCCCAGGCTTAGAATCACCCATAGTACCGCCCCTAAAAATTTGTAAAAGTATTTTTGAAACACCCTGTATAAGGATGCTGGTTTACGACATAAGGGATAACAAAGCATACATAAACTGGACTCTTCAAATCAACTATACTCTGCTCTTTAATAATCGTTCAAAGGATACATGCTAATTCTTATCTATCGAAATGCCACCGAAGAAAATGAGTATTGGTCAGAGAAGACAGTTATCCGGAAGCATCTGAACAAAGGGAGCTTCGTCTAAAGCAGGAAATTGTAGTATTATTTCTTTATTTTTTTATTTTTAATATTAATAATTTAACTAATAGTAATCCTATATGTCCATCCAGGGCCTGTATGGCCTGAGGCCGACGAGTTTGGTCCCTGGATGAACCAGGATTAACGACTGCTGTATGATGGTCACAGCTGCCGGGGGGTGAAGATTGTGAGTCACTGAATGGTCGCCCATCCAGTGGCTAGCCGTGCCTGATGTTGCTTAACTTCACAGAAGTTGTTACATTGAAAGCCCACCAGGCCATGGCCTCCCCAATTACTGGAAAACAATTTGAGTTATTATTTAACTTCTAAAGGTTGTTCTGTTTACCTACATCGGTAATTATTTCGGGCAACGCCGGGTGCTTTTGCTAGTAATATATAAGAAATAAATCTATAATGGTATTTCATAAGAAATAGTTACCAATCTTTCGAAATGAAATACCTTCTGGGTTTATGCTTAAAAACATAACGTATTGGCAAACAAAGTTGTTTTC
The DNA here is from genome assembly GCA_023313115.1 of Rhysida immarginata. NCBI lineage: Eukaryota > Metazoa > Arthropoda > Chilopoda > Scolopendromorpha > Scolopendridae > Rhysida > Rhysida immarginata. The sequence goes on from JAHWFO010025111.1 coordinate 3,781, forward strand.
TCATCCATGACCGGAAAAAGCATACATTTATGCAGTATATATATGTATGCTGTTTATTTATGGCTTATCTTATAAAATAGAAGCATAATATATGGTGGCATGAACAATTTCAGTATCCAAATATTAGAGAATTTAAAAAGCAATAAAGATAAATATGAATGTTAGAAATTACAGAAAAAAATAAACTAAATATTTATTGGTGAAAATAGGAAAGAAAATTCCACAGACTGGATTCGAACCATGAACCTTCACCTCTTCAAAGTTTGCCGGTTTGAATTCAGACTGTGGAATTTTCGTTCTTATTTTCATCAATAATTTAAACATCTGAAGTTTGCCGTAGGATAAACCTTCATCGAACATTCTTGAGATATTCTTATATATTTATTGCTTTGTTTTTAATAAGTGAGTTAAATATTTCATCTGCAAAGTCTATCTTAGTGAAATAAAAAGCAGCGATTAATATTTTCAGTTAAACGTACGCCCGCACCGGTCATAAACCTAATACCTATTTCCACTCTCGACGGCTAAGTCCATTTTAAACTTCTATGATGATCGTTCAAAGTGCTGCAACTGAAAACGTTTTCGGAATAGACTGTACATGGGACAAGAGATTTCATCAGCGATTAATTTTTTTTTTTATTTTATAAGTAATTTCTGTAAATTTTTTTTAACTCGTGGAGTTGACATCAATAATTAACTTATAAAATTCTCCTTTATGAAAATAAAATGCCTCTTTACCTGACTTGATCGTTTAAGATCGAAATAAAATTTTTTAATATTTTCATTAAAGATGGAATGTAGTGAAGAATTAAAGACAAAATCCTGAATATGATCCGCTGTAGGGAAAAAGAAGGAAAAAAAGGGAATTTGTTTCTTATACAAACGAGTGTTGATTATACAATTTTTTCTTTTTGTAAATTTCATTGTCGTAAAAATCTGAAGTTTCATTGTTGGGATGGCAACTATCTCCTGCCATGCACAACAGCTTCACTCATCCGGTTGCCATGACAACCGATTGTTTGTTTTGAACAAAAAGGCGGACAGTGATGTGTTGACCAAAGAGGAACACTTAATAATCACACAACGAAGGTGTAAAGGCGTCTGAAATTCATCAGACTTCAAAAACAGTTCAGAGTTAAGTTTATCTCGATCATCCGTCTTTGTTTGATTCCAAAAAGTTTGAAGGGGGGGCGAGAATCCACTGGCAATGAATCTCATAAGGCAAGGCCAGCAACTGCTGTCAATGAGGGTATCATCGCACGAACAAATGAGCTGATAAGGAACAACAGGCGAATTCATGTCCGAGAATTGGCTTCAATACTGAACATCAGCACTGGCAGTGTGGAGACCATTACCCACGATAAGCTGAAATTCAAAACCACCCGGGTGGAAATCTGTTCCATGCTGCTGCAGCGATATGACAAGGAAGGTAGCAACTTCCTTAAGCGTGTTGTTACCGACGAGACATGGATTCATCACCATACTCCTGAAAGCAAGCGTGCGAGCATGAAGTGGCGACACAGTAACCCACCACTACCCAAGAAATTCAAGATGGCACTGAAGGTGATGGCGACTGTATTCTGGGACATTAAGGGGTTCATTCATGTCGATTTTCTGGATGAGCATCGAACCATAAATGCACCCTTTTATTGTGACATTTTGAGGATGTCCCTGAAGCCGGCACTAAGGAAAAAGCGACCAGGACTCATTACCAGTGGTGTTTGATTTTTGCAAGACAATGCCAGCGCACACAGACAGCCAAACCGACTATGGAAAAACAGACGGAACTCAAATGGGACATCTTATCATATCCTCCATATAGCTCCGACCGTCGATCTTTCGGGACGAGTATGAATTCCTTATCTGGGGTTTGAATTAAGGTGTTCTTGATTGTGTTGTATTTTATGTCTAGATGAAGTTGTATAAATCATCTTGTATGCAAATTTGGTTTTCTTGGTCTTTTGCTGGGTGAAAATGACCACGCAGTTAACGCGCCCAATAACTAAACAAAACAATTCCGATTTTTAAGTTTTATTTGTTGATCTGGTGAGTATCACTTTTTAAAATTATTCAATTTAATAATTGATATTAACGTTGGGAAATTTTTATATATCTTCTTTGCCAGAATTTTGTGAATACTCCCTCGAGCAAATAGTTTTGACCCAACAATTAAAGTAGGTCCTTGTAAGAAAATGTGCAAGGAAACGTCAACAAGAGTATCGTTGAAACTAGGACGATTAACAATGGACATGACACTCCCGTAGAGCGAATGCAATTCAAATGCGGCCCAGGAAATGATACCGTGGTGGTGAAAATTATAAAAAGGACGTACAAATTGCTGTGAAATGTTCATCATTTTTGCCGCTTTATTTATTATGTTGCGGACTTGTCATGCAGAAGGAGTTTTAAATGTTTCGTTTTTTACCCAACAAGCTAAAGTATATATGAATTTATATAATTTTGGACAGTTTCCAGATCAGTAAATTTAATGAAACTTTTCTCTTTTCTGTAATTTTAGATAGCATTTTATTAAGAAGTTATGTCAATAATATGAACTTACTTGCAAAACTGTATCTTGCAAATTTTTTATAATGAAATCCAAATGAGCTGCAGTTGAAAATGATTTATATGAGCATCCAGATTACAATTAATTTTACTAATTTAAAAATAAATTTAAAAGTCTAACAATTGAGCCATTAAAACTAGGCGGCATCATTATATAAAAATTAAACACTTGTTTCATCTAAAACAAACAACGGCACGTATTGCTTTGTACGTCCTTTTGACAATTTTCATCACCAGAATATCAATTCCTTGTATCTTACGTCACTTCCTGGGCCACATTCAAATCTAAATATGGCGTCAGTGTCAAGTCCAGTATTAATCGTCCTAGGTTGAAACAGGTATAAAAATATTTTTAATATGCATTTGACATAATTTTGTCAACAGTGCTGAAAGAGAGGATAAGTCAACACCTAATAGGGCCGTATGCGGGGGAAGGGGGGGGGGGCTGAGGGGACTGCAGCCCCCTCCTCTGAAATTGATCATCTACCATATAAGTCTGTTACATGTCCCCTCCCTGAAATAAAATCCTAGGTAAGATGTTGTCACCTAATGAACATTTTTTGCCATTTCTCTTACATAAATAGGTGAGTAATAATTTTCTAATATTCTTCTTGATTTAGAGGAATATCCTCCCTGCTTTGACAAAGGATAGCCTCTAGCCGAAATGTCAGCTTTTTCTTTATTCTTTTGATTTATTTAATTTTTATTACTTATCTATTATTTATAAATAGGTGAGTGTCACGGAATATTAATTCGGTTAATATCTCCGATGACAAAGATGCTCGTTTTCGATCGAGAATAGTCTATAATTCCGGTCGAAAACGGAGGCGACGTCATCAGCGTCGATTCGAGCATCTTCTCGCAAGAGCCAATGAGAAAGGAGGAAGTCTGGCGAGTGCGGGCTCGAGCAAAGAGACGAGAGAGATCGACAGAGGGAGTTTGGCGACGACCAAGAGAGAGCTAAGGAAACAAGAGCTCCCGACGAAGGCTGCTGAATGGCAGAGAGAATGCCATGCTTTCGGCAGGACCAGGGAGCGGGAACGAGCTCATGCCCCCACGACGGAGACGGCTTCGGAGCCAGCATTAGCTTCGTTGGATCACGCCACGTCGTGCAGAGAAGCTAAGCGGGCGGAGGAAAAAGCTCAAGCTGACACGACGAAGACGACTACGGAGCTGACAATTGCGCCGTCGGATAACGCCACGTCGTACGGAGCAGGCAAGCAGGCGGAGGTTTACGCCGACGCAAAGCGTGGGAGGCGACGGAGTGAAAGGTGTCCGTCGACAGCGTTTGCATTTCTTCCCCGTGCCCCGAGAGCTTCAGTGGGCGACCGTTGCTACGCAACAGTAAGTGCGTTATTTAATGTGAGCTCTAAAGCTGGTTTGTTAAGAAAAGCCTTTAAAGAACTAAGTCGCCGGGAACTGCACAGGAACACAATAGTGTATGGACTATGGCCCTGTGGAATGCGGGCGTATCTATTCAACGATTTTGGTTTCACCATAATTAGGTGTAGCTAAGTTTTTATGTGCGCCGCATTAAGTTAAAAGAGTAATTAAGCTGTTTAGGCAATTACCCTTTCCCATAAGTTAATCTTTGTGTTCCGTTACAAACGCTTATCTGTGATATTGACCTAATTTTAATTAATTTGATTTTGGACTTCACGGACATTTGATTTACTCGGTTGTGACTTTCATGAATTAATGAACTCATTCACTGATACTCAAAGTTGGAACTTTGAGGGCGAGTGCGCCGCTTTGTGCTTATGTAAGCTCTTAAGGTGGCTGTGAAATTTATGTGATTGATTACTGTAAATTTCTGTAACTGTTCAATTAATTTCTATTAGATGTAAGTTGTTTAAGCGTTTGTCTGGCATATTGTTTTCTATTTGCTTAAAACGAATAAGTTGGAGGCTGGTCGCTTTTTAGGTGTTCTAGGGACCAACCCAGTCAATTTGCTATTTCTATTTTGACCTATATCAGTGTCGGGTGTTAAGCATTTTAATTAGCTAGTTAATAAGCTAATTGTTTTCATTGCTTTAGCGGTTTAAGCTATTTCTTTTATGTGAATTTGGTAATTACAGTTTTTGGTCGTTTAGACATTAATTGAGGCTTTCATTTATTTAGCTTGTAAGCTTTGTGTTGGTTGCTAGCTGAATTATAATTGTAAAGGCTTACGTTAGAGCCTTCGATGTAATTTACTTTTATGTGAATTTAGTAATTACAGTTTTTAGTCTTTTAGACATTAATTGTCGTAATCATTTGTTTAGCTTGTAAGCTTTGGTTAGGTTACTAGCTGAATTATATTGTAAGGGCTTGTGTTTGAGCCTTTGATGTAATTTACTTTTAGGCTTGTGTGCCTTGAAGGTTTGATTTAAGTTTAAGGTTAATCTTTTAGTTTGGGATTATTTCGCACTGAGGTGCAGGTAAAGTTAACCTATTCATGTTTATCTTGGACCGTTGTTCAATTGCATTTTTGTGATTAGTATTAATAATTAATTTTGCAAAAGGGAGCCCACTCGACTCCTCATTATCTTTTGCTACTTTTATTTGATTTACAATAAACTTTATATTTTATTTTACTCTATTTTGTGCGCTGTTGCATGTTATTTAATTTCCACTGCGCTACTCCTAATTATAGCTTAAATACATGTGACAGTGAGTGACTGCTGAAGTCAAAAAAAGCAAAGTAAAAGTTAAAAGCCATGCATTCAATTGAGATTATCAGGAAAGTAAGACAACCACGTAAAAATGGAAAAGGAGTCAGGCAAATAGCTCGTGATCATATGCTAGCTCCACAAAATGTCCACAAAATGCTCCATAACGACTAACAAGGGGACATTACGACTTCGGAATTTTAGTTTTCTACGAGACTTCGTATAGTTGTAGTGTACCTTTAGGATGTTAATATACTTAAATATTAAGGCGCACTGATCAGCCAATTTTGAAAAAAAGACGGTTTAAAGTTTCGAGCACCATATATAAGGGAACGTTTTCCTCTTTGATTGTAAGTGATCCGATAGCTCAGACGGCAGCGTGGTTGCTATTCACAAATCAAATTATTAATATGAGGTGGCGAGTTTGAATCCCAGTTGTAACAATTTTTTTTTCTTTACCCAAATAATTATTCAATATATTATATTTACAAATTTATTTGTGACAACGAACTTTTTTCCTTTTCTCAAAATCATTATACTTATTTTTATTGTTACAAGTGTCTACGGAGTAATAAAGTATTTTCTGCAAAATATTTTGTGTGGAATCAACATTTTAAAAGCAATAACTATTTTATTTTATTTTTTATTTTATTAAAAAAAATTATTTCGAGGCTACCTGACATATTTATCATATAGTGCACAAGGTAGGCAGAGCGCAGAGAGGCACGTGAGAAGAGGTTTGGAATGTTCTAGATCTTTCTCGCGCCACTGGCTCTCGTCAAGTATAAGCGGAGGTTCGCCAAGCCGTTACTAAAAAAAGCCGTTTTTAACTGTAAACCAATAATGGTTTTTTAAACATAAAACAGTTAATAAAAACGTTTTTCTGTGAAAATGGAGAGCGGAGAATATGCTGGCTCTTCGGGGATTGAAGAGAAAATTGACGAATATATGAACAGCGAAGTTTCAAAATTGCGATTGAAGGATGCAGTAGTATATTTTGAAATATTGCTCCATGAAAATAATATGATTGCATCAGAATCGTCAACTATAATTTCTCACGAAGCTATGATGATGGGACAGCAACTCTATGAACTTACATTAGAAATGCTGGATGAAAAAATATTTGTAAATGAAGAGGCATTGATTCATGTGAATGAAGATTGTGAACCAGTATCTTGTCACGAAATTGAAGATCTTTCATCGGACGATTATGAACCAGAAGAGAAAAAGAGCAGAGAAATAGAGTACGTTCCTTTGAACAATAAAATAAAAGTTATTAATATTGCCAAAGCACATCCTACGTGGACCTTGCAAACTTTGAAAAAGAAAGGATGTCGACGTTTGAAAAAGATGGAATATTTATCCCAGTGGGAAAAAGAAGTAAAAAAGGTGGAAATACGTTTGATAAACATTCAATTATTGATTCCTGGACTTAGGACCGTTTTGTTGAAGCTAGAAAAAAAGTTAGTTGTCACAAATAAATTTGTCAATATAATACATTGAATAATTATTTGGGTAAAGAAAAAAAAATTGTTACAACTGGGATTCGAACCCACTACCTCACACTAATAATTTGATTTGTGAGTAGCAACCACGCTGCCCTCTGAGCTATCGGATCACTTACAATCAAAGAGGAAAACTTTCCCTTATATACGAGATCTGTTCAAAAAATACGTAGACTGTTTGAATTGCGCGGGCCCTGTTGGTCCCAATCAAAATCGCTTGGTGTCGCCATCTTCTGACAGATCCGCTGATTACAAGGCAGTTTTTTGATTGCAAATATCAGTATTGGTTGATTAGCTACGCGGTTGTTTGTGAAGTGTGGTTTTTTTCGTTTGGCGGATTTTTAGAATGAGTGACTTGAACGAGCAAAGAGTTGCTGTGAAATTTTGTGTTAAACTCGGAAAAACTGCCACTGGACGAGTGGAAAAGGCCAGAAATGTGGACGAGAGGTGACTGGTTGTTTCGTCACGACAACGCTCCAGCCCATTCAGCCCTCAGAACTCGAGAGTTTTTGGCCAAACACTCGATCACTGTTCTTCCTCACCCACCCTACTCACCTGACCTCGCTCCTTGTGACTTCTTCTTGTTTCCCAAACTCAAAAGACCTTTGAAAGGAAGGAGATTTGAGACGATTCCCGACATAAAGGCAAATGCGACGAAGGCGCTGAAGGACATCACAAAAGAAGCGTTCCAGGACCGTTTCCAAAAGTGGAAACACCGTTGGGATAAGTGTGTGCGTCGGGGAGGAGAGTACTTTGAAGGGGACCCAGATGTGTAACTTCTGAATAAAGTATATTTTGTTTTATGACGTCAGTCTACGTATTTTTTGAACAGACCTCGTATGGTGCTCGAAACTTTAAACAGTCTTTTTTTCAAAATTGGCTGATCAGTGCGCCTTAATATTTAAGATATTAACATCCTAAAGGTACACTACGACTATACGAAGTCTCGTAGAAAACTAAAATTCCGAGGTCGTAATGTCCCCTTTGTAAGACAATATCACAAGGAAACGAGAACCCAAATTCAAGATACAAACTACGAAAGGAGGAGAATTGAAAATGAAAATGCAAGAATAACAGCCAGAAAAGTACAAGAGAAAAGTGATTCCCAAGTGACAGCAAGAACAGTTCACCATCAACTACGCAGAGAAGGAACTACCAAGGCACACATGGAAAAACGACTTCAGTGTGCAAAAGCATGGTAAAGTGAAGATAATAGCTCGTTATTTCCAATACTGCTACAGAGTACTGCGCATCTCTGAATGAAACTTTCTCTGAAAGGTGGATTGGGCGCCGTGGCCCCGTCGAATGTACGACCCGGTCCCCAGACCTGACGCCTCCCGATTTTTTTTTCTTGCGGGGCTATCTCAAAGAGAAAGTCTACGCCCACCCCATTGACGGCATCGAGAAACTGAAGGAAATGATAACCCAAGAATTTAACGCGATCCCTATTGAATTCTGTCGTAAGGCGTGTGCAAGCGTGACTTTGCGCCTTCAAGCAGTAATCGATCTCTATAGAGCACAGATTGAGCACAGAAAACCGCACATAAAGAAACATTTTTGTATGGTTTGATGATGAATACCACTTCAAAGATTAAATGAATTGTGTTCTACAGTGGATTATTGGCTGTCAAACACCTGAACTTATTTATACGTGGGTCACCTTGTATACTCGAGAAGGATTGGAATGGACCCATAAACACATTAATTGGAACGATGAATGACATGACTGCCATCTCGGTATTATTTGGTGATGAAAAAAATGGAACCTGGATGGACCAGATGGTTGGATAGGACTATTGGCATGACTTGCAGAAAGAAGAGAAGTCTTTCTTCAGTCGTCAACAGAGAGGAGGTAGTGTCATAGTTTCGGGAGGGTTTGGTTATAATGGGGTCACAAGTTCAGCGATTATTTCTGGTCATCAAAAATCTGAACACTATCAAGACACTTTCCTTTTGTGAACATTCTTTGTCCAGGATTTATTTTTCAACATGACAATTTTGGTGTGCTATCTAAGAATATAACCATTAAAAATTTTTATTGGCTCTCGTTTAGAAAATACACTACATGATCAAAGGAGTTGGGACACCCTTGTGAACACCTGCCGTAATTGTGGGACACTTCCAGCGCTGTGGGAACACTTCGGTGACGGGCCGTTCCTCTTCCAGCACGACAATGCGCCTTGCCACAAAGCCAGATCCATATCTGACTGGTTTGACGAGATGCGGGTTGAAGAACTGGATTGGCCCGCCCAGAGTCCTGATCTCAACCCCCATCGAACATCTTTGGGACGAATTGGAACGACGTGTGAGATCCAGGATGGTTTGCCCTACATCTATCCAGGAACTGACCACGACACTCCTCGAGGAATGGAGGTCAATACCTAGGGACACCTACCGTAAACTTGTGGACAGTATGTCATGTAGGGTGGAGGCAGTGATAACAGCTCGGGATGGTCCTGCACACTACTGATTGAAGCTTTATGCGGCTTTACGGTAGAGCAACAGGTGTCCCAACTCCTTTGATCATGTAGTGTATTTCATTGTTCATTTTCTAGCCGAGCAAGGAAATTGCATTACTTGCGGAAGGAATGGACTTGCAGACAAAATATAGCACTGGGAGAGAAGAACATTTAGCACCAGGTCTAGTCGAAACTCGAAAATCCTACTGCCACCCCTGCACATCAAACTAGTTTTGATGAAGAAGTTCGTGAAAGCCGTGGATCGGACTTCGCGAGCTTTCCGATAGCTGCATGAAAAATTTCCTCGACTCAGTGAAGCAAAGATTAAGGAGGGAGTTTTTGTGGGTCCTCAGATTCAAGAGCTTTTCAAAGATGACCAGTTCAACAACTTCAAGGAACTTGACTGCAATATGTCTCTAAAGATTCACTTTCTTCATTCTCATCTGGATTTCTTCCCTGACAACTGTGGTATGGTTAGTGATGAACATGGTGAACGTTTTTCATCAAGATATCGCATCAATGAAACAAAGATACCACGGAAAATGGTATACTTCAATGCTTGCTGACTACTGCCGGACACTCCTCACTGATGCTCCTGAACAGCTATTTTTATTGACATGCATTTCGTTATGTAAACAATTGTTTTTTGCAGATTACAAAAAAAGCAAAAAAAAAAACCAAAAAAACTAGAGTCAATTTTGCATTTTGACGGTCATATTTGTCAAATATGATAAAAAAAATGACTCAGTTTATCTTAGTAACATGATTTTTGTTAAAATTTGTTGACCAGTGTAATTTTGAGTCACAGATTCTGCAGAAACTTATCACAACAATGTCTAATCGTATATTTGGTGTTATTAACTATCATGGACAACAAGCAAACGATAAATTTGCTTTTTTCATGTTCTTGTTACACAATCTATCTATATATATAAAGAAGGATGTTTGTGGGTGGGTCTGTTTGTATGTTTTTTATACAAATCTACAGTTTTATTCCGATCTTGATAAAACTTCGCATACATGACCTTCCAAGCATGAGGAAGGTCACTGTCTACCTCAGATTTCGGAAAAATAATAAATATCGATAAAAAATCGATATTCATGGTTATGGCAAGGCATTTTAATGAGAAATATCTCATGACCAACAATGCAAGGCAAAGTTTGTACAACAATAGGTATCAACAATGGTATCAGCACGCAATTCACAAACACACTGCATGAACCAACAATATATATCTCATGACCAATAATGCAAGGCAAAGTTTGTGCAACAATAGGCCTATTGTGTTCGCATCAACAATGGTATCAACGCGCAATTCACCAATAACAATGAGCACAGAATGATGATGTAATGTTAAAGCAATTTTCCAAGAATTATAACAATGAACATAAAATGATGATGTAATATGGATAAGTTTCAATTTGTAACAATGCATAGAATTCCTGTTATTCAGGCTTTTCTTAGAAATGAGAGTTCTTAGTACTTAACAATTTCTTGATAATCTTTAAAAATGATCAGTAACTGGAGATAATGGATAGATAGCAGACTATTGAGAAAGAGTGGAAAGACGACAGAGGAAGCACTCCTTTAGTTCCGTGCTGTATTGAGCAAATGGGAAGCAAGTAAATAGAAGAATCAGCGACCGCTAGACTACACAAAGTGATGAAAGGCCAAGTTTTGCTTCAAGCCATCGAGAGAAGAGTAAAATTGCAACAACATCGAGTGTACATCTGAAGTAAGATTACCTGAGTAAGAAATTATTGGAGAGTTCCATCCCTTAAAATTTTTTTTTCGAATTTAAATTTAGAATTTTTACTGTATTAATTCTAAGCATTTTCATGTGCTTATTTTTAAGATATTGCAAAATTTAATTTAATTTTTTGAGATTGTTCTGTTTACATCCAAGTGTAATTATCTCGGGCAACGCCGGGTACCTTTGCTAGTCTATATATAAATACGGCAACGCATTTTTTGTCATACACTTTCACCTGTGTTAACGTGGACGAATACGCATGAAACGTATGTGGTTGAAAAGGTCGTGTGCTGAAGATGTGCACAATATACAGGGTGAGTCAAATGTCGCAATACACCCTGTTTTTTTGAGAACCTTGCATGAATCGGGAAATCTGAATATTCCAGTAAGGTATGGCTGAGGTAGTCTATCTTTTACGGTATATACCGAACATGGCTGCCATCTTGAAATCGGCCATCTTGAATCTAAGCCAATTTTTTTTAAATGGAAAGGGGGTCGTGAGATATATCAAATAACATCAGCATTTTCTATCAACTTCATTCCTGTAGCAGTTATGACTCAAAAGTTACAACACATTTTGTTTGGAATTACAGGCTGGACTGTTACACATTACAGGACAGCCATTTAATGTGTTCAACGTGGTGTCCCTCTTGGTCAAGGCACATTCGAAGGCGCTGAATCCAATCGTCATGCACTCGCAGAAGGATTTTCGCAGAAATGCTGGCACACGCTTCTTCAATGCGTTGCTGGAGATGCTATCTGTTTCTGATTTTCTCTGCATATACGAGTTCCTTTAAATGACCTCACAGATAAAAGTCAAGTAGTGTGAGATCAGGTGATTTGGTTGGCTATTCCACAGCACCACGCCAATCCAATGACCAGGAAATTGATGAGCCGGGATTCGTGCGATCGATGACTGGCTGATTACACATTCTCTTGACAAACGTCGTGTGCTGCGTTGTGGGCTCTTGACGAAGGACGCCAAATCCATTGTTGAGGTTGTCTGGTCAATAGCACTTATTGGACGGCCACTCGGTGCCTTGTCAACCAGTCCCTGTTTCTCGGAATTTCTCCATTCCATTCTAGTAGAACCACCAGAAGTTTCTTTTAAACGGACATCTAATTTTAAAGATATTCTGGTCCATGGTGATATCACTAAACCATCTATTGTGTGAAATTGGAGCTCTTTCTGGATGCCAGTTGTTAAAATCTGCAGCTATAACAAGGAAACTTCGTTCTCCAGACATAAAAATGACCTCAATTCTCTCCTCCGTGGTCAAAGCATCTTCACTTACCTGCTACAAAATGAAACAAAATGTGTTGTAACTTTTGAACCATAACTGCTACTTCAAATCTGTTTACAGGAATGAAATTGTCAGAAAATGTTCATGTTATTTGATATATCACACGACCCCCTTTCCATTTAAAAAAATTGATTTAGATTCAAGATGGCCGATTTCACGATGGCGGCCATATTCGGTACATATTGTAAAAGATAGACCACCTCACCCGTACCTTACTGAAATATTCAGATTTCGCAATTCCTGCAAGGTTTTCGAAAAAACAGGGTGCACTGCGACTTTTGACTCGCTCTGTATTTTGTTTGCCTATTTGTTCACGTTAACACAGGTAAAAAAGCGTTTAAAAGAAGGTAGCATTAAGGAACAGATTGTGCGCCATATTATACTCTGGTTTCTTTCTTACACCGTGATGGAGTACTTTCTTACATTATACTCTGGTGATGTGCCAATACCTATGTCACGTATTGCGCAGTGGAAGTTTATGAATACTAATCAGACAACAGAGTATATCTTTTGGGTTTAACAGATTTATTAACAACAACCAAAAAGGTGTTAAGTACAGAACAAAACACTAAAATAAGGGCTACGATCTTGCTTATGTGCAAGAAACGCCTATAGAGTTAGCCTTGCCCCAAACGGCGGAATAAAACCCCGTTTTGCAAGTTTAATGAATAAGCGTACATAATACAAATGAACGAGGGCGTTATGCTAATAGGAACATTAGCGTTAAGAAATAAGCAAGCCAATGCTTTGCCCTATCTAAGGAACGAGCCTCAGATTCACAATAGTATTATTATTCGAAAAAGTTTATGGGCACCGTTCTTGCTTAAGCACAAGAAACATCTAATGGCGGTGCCTTGTTCGATCTGAGGGACAAATCCCAGGTTAAACATAAAATCATTGGACTGAAATGATCCCATACAAAATCTGAGAGATGACCTTGCGTACGCGCAAGCAACGCCTGAGGGCACTATCTCGCCCAATCGGAGGAACTAACCTCTTGAGTTTTTACCAAAACATTTGGCAACAATTAACGTAGGCAAAGTTAGGCAACGATCTTGCTTATGCACAAGAATCGTATGAGGACCATGCCTTGCCCGAACCCGAGGAACGAACCTCGGAGCTGCCCTTAGCACTTGCTTGAGCGACAAAGTGAAGGTCGGCTCGCAGTATTTGAACGGCTAAGATTTTAGAGGAGCTATTGTAGAGGAGCGGTCGTTAAGATACGCTTCTAGCTAAATATAAATAAAGACCACCAGGACCTTTGAACGAGGGAAAAAAAATATTGCAAAGAAGTGATTCTACCTTGTCTTATATGTTAAAGCCGATGTTGATGAGTAAAACTGCTGGGGAATGACGCCTAAGCAGTATTTTACTCTAATACAGAAGAAACAAAAAAATAATGAAGTCTCTCCAGGTAAACTGCACGACGCACGCCCACAGCAGTACCGTCCGAAAACGGCGATGCCTCCGCGTTTATAACTTGGCTTGAAGCCGTAAAAAACTGCAAAACACATAAAAGAAAATAGTATGAGAGCGCTGTCTAACCAGCAAAATATTACCTAGCAAAATTACGCTTAGCCAACAGAGAGCAGCCATGGATGAAGAAAAGATGGATTGCCTTCCTCAGTTAGTTTGATTTTGGGGCGAAATCTGGAGCTTTGCATAGTACTAAATATAATCGTCTGCTTAGATTAGGTTAATAAAATTAAAAATAGACTAAAACATAAAAGTAAAAAATATAAAAAACTTTCTCAGCACACTTTTATCTTAAAAAGTCACTTAATATATGAATTTCTTTTTTAAAAAAATTCTAGTACTACGCAAATCGAAACGATGGTGGTGAAGTTTCGGTTTAGTACTGGAGAGAGAATAGAGAGGGCTACAACCGAGTTTAACGTTTAAGGACAGAGATTTCACCCACCTTGAATAGGGCACGAGGGAGCCCAGTCCATGGCGTTATCCATACGCTGGGTTCCGCCGGTATGAGGATTGGGTCCAATGAATGAAGCTGCTGCAAATCAGAGGCTTCCAAAACGGCCACGACGACCATTGTCCGGGTAGCTGGGAAGTAGCTCGGAGTCACGACCATACGGGGGGCGGTGAGTTCGATGTCTCGCGGACGAACCGACGTTGCAATCCTCCGTGCTCCTTGCATGTCGTTATTATCGGCTCGCTGTCTTCCTCGTGGAACACCTCCGTTAGCTGGGCTTCTCGGTAGGACAGTGTTAAGTTCATAGGTGTCACATAAAAATGCGACAATCAGTTTATCCGATGTCCCCGGCCGCGCAGATCGGCCGGGAAGCAAAGTCGGATTTTCCGCGCCGCCATCTATTGACAATATTCGGCTAAAGCAAAGCATTAAATCAATAGACGGGCGAGCGGAAGCCAGCTCTCGGCGAAGGCGGAAGCGGCATAAGCAGGAGCGCCGTTTTCAAAATCTCGATCGGGAGCAGAGTTTTAAGGGGAGAGAGAACCGAGCCTCTGGAGCAGGGGGGTGAAACTCATAGCTTTTTATGTCAAACTAAGATGGCGGCGCTATGAAGACTGCTTGCTAATGTTTTCTGCATTTTGGCGTTTTAATGACAAAATTATAAATATATATGAGTAAATAAAATTTTTATGATGGAATTTGATAAAAATAAATTAAATAAATAAAAAATAGCTAATGTTTAATTAAAATATAAAATAAATAAGAATAGATTGATTAAATGATAAACATATGCAATAAATAAAACAAAATAAAATAAAGTTAATAATTAATTAATTAAATAAACTTGGCTAAATGAATAAATAAAGTAAAATAATTAAATGCACAAATTAATAAAAAAAAATCAGTAAAATAACAATTAAATTTAATCACTGCTTTGAAGACATTGTTGTTACAAAATGCGTCAGCGAAAATAAAATTAATTTAACCTAGTGCTAAATCGGAAATATCTTATCTTTTTTTATATAGATAATTGATTTTACCAGTTTGTAGAATCACCTTTTGCCGTAATAACAGTCCCAATTCTTTTGGGCGATGATATTAGTAAGGTCAGGGCAAAGTTCCTGTGTAATATATTTCTAACACTTTGGATGCATTCAGTGAGATCTTTTTTGTCCTTTGTCAACGGTTTCTGTATTCTATTTATCATGATTGCCCATAGATTTTCGATTAGATTCATGGCAGGCATTTTTCCTGGCCATTTCAGGACACTTATTTCTCTTTTCCGATTTTTTGGATGTATAAGCTGGTACACTATCCTGTTTGAAAATAACATCTTCTCAGAGTGACAAAGAATTCCATCATTTCTGTATAAACTTCTGTATGGAACCGGCTGTTCACAAAAAAAAATCAATCCACCAAAACTTTGACTATTAAAACAACCCTAAACATCATATGATTTTAAAGGGTGTTTTACTTCTCGGTTGAAAGATTAAGGCAGAAAAACGTTTGCAAGAAATCCATCCAATTATTTCTTGGAAATCACTATAATGTTCTCATTCTCATGCTGAATTGTACTTGCAACTATCATGATTAAATATGTAAGAATAGAATAGTATTTAAAAATGTTAACCAAACAATATGCAAACAAAAAATTAAAGTATGCCAAAAGAGTTTTGAAATTATCTTAATAAAAGAAATAATGAATTCACAAAAGTGAAATTTATTTTTGTATACATATGTAGGCCCTTTGTTTATTGGATGAATAAATTTCAAATTTCAAATTATAAAAATTTCAAACAATTAAGTTGTTTTTTTAATATATTCTACAACAGTTAATTTTCTACTTTAACTTATTATTCGTTTGTCCTCCTAAAATTACTAAAAATAAAATAAAATATTAAAAAAAAAACTTTATATTTTTACCCCCTTATCCATTCTTGTTTTTACTTTAAAAAAAAAGTATTCCTTTTTGGTTTAAAAAGTGAAATAAAAAGTTAAAATAAGAATTCATAAAATTAAAAAAAGACAAAGGTGTAGCAGGGCATAATTTTTTTTGATTTTAAAATTTATTATTATTATTGAAAGAGCACTCTCCAGGAGTAAAAGAAGAATAGTGTGAAAATTAAAATTTAATATGAAACGCGCGCTCTATTTAAGCACACAGAACGTTGGAAATGCCTTATTAAGCAACAACGTCGTCTGATTATTCTTCATGCGAATCGAAGTGCCGCCCTGGCGAGCACTTGATCCCGTTTCCACCTCTGGTATATATCTATCTCTATGCTCTGGAGGGAAAACACGTTCTAAAAGAGCTCTGGGGAGACCGAGAACGGCAGCTTTAGCGAGCAAGGAGGAAGGTTTGCGTACTGAAAGAGCGTATGGGAAACTGAATGACTGTGTCTTTTGCGCTAACGAGTTTTTCTGTTCTTCAGAAGGAGCAACGCCTTCGTTAAGACTAATGCATGTTTCTTGCTCGCGCCTGTTCCGCATTACGACAGAGTCCTCGGAAACCACGTTGTCCGTCAAGGGAGAGGCCATAAGTGAACCAGCTCGTCAGCGTGGGAGTACTTCACCCGTCGAGACAAGCAGCAGCGTCGTTGAAAACGCACGTAGGCCGTTCAACGAGGTGCGAGTAGACGTGGCAAGGCTGTTCAAGCCCGGACCCGTGGGCGGAATACTTCGGACGTTGGTTCTCGTCATAGGAGTACCCAGGAGCATCGAGCAGGCAGTATCCACGACGGTTGCGGAGTCACATAGCGAACGAGAAGAAGATACCGAGGTTTGGTGTATCGCTCCATGGTCGTTCGTCGCATTGCTCCAGGAATCACTCGGTGCCGTCATCCCAGAATCCAGGTAGGCTCAATGCATTTTATATTTAAGTTCTCTCCCGCTCTTAATTACTCGTTTGCTCCCGAGCGCGTAATAAAGAATGCTTTACACAGCAAAATTCAAAGTTTGGGGTTAAAGCAAGGAATAAGCAAGCGTAATATCTTATAAGCAAATTAAATGCGTATTAGAGCTTTACCCCGGGTCAATTGCTTAATTTGTAGGGTACTTTGGAGGCGCGCGCGGATTAGGATATGTATTAATCATAATATCCTATTTCTTTCTCTTTACAGTGCTAGAGCACACAACACGGTTGCGAGAGCGAAGCCCCATCGTGGAGACTTCTAGTTGCGGGAAGGTGTTCAAATTGTCCTCCGAGAGGAAACGTACGGAGTTCGTATAGGCAGTGGGCAACCAGCTTTTGTTTCGGTGGGAAGAAAAAGGAAGAACTTTTGTTGCACTTCAATTGGGCGCATGGTTTACGTTTTCCTGGTGTGCCAATACAACCGGAGAGTTAAATTTTTTTTTTTTTTCAGTATTATTCACATTATTTCATACGGGCGGGTATTCTACGTGTTAGTAGAATTCCGCCCATTTACTCAAAGACAGGGCTACGGCATTGTGGCCTAAATTTTGGCCGGTTTATTGCCTTTGAATTTTGATAAGTTTTTCTTTGGAAGGCTAAACGTACCCTTGGGTAAATTTATTCTGTATTATTTCATTAGTTCTTGGAATAATAAATTCTTGATTTCGAATTAAGCACTAAGTTATTTTCATTTGCTCTGTGTTCACTTCATTCGCTTAATTCCACTGCGCCTAGTCGTAAAATTACGTGACAATAGGATAGGAGAATACGATTAATAATGAAGCAGGCACACGCGCATTCGTTGGCGGCTGCGAATACGTTTCATTGCGTGAGAGTCCTTCGCCTCCCGTTTCAGAGTCGTCGGCGGAGCATGAGGGTCGCTCGAGGCCTCTCCTTCCATTCAAAAAACTCGAACACCGACGCTCGTCGAAATTTTCACGGGAGCAATCTCTTTGCGTCCTATTCGCTCGGTTGCAAAATCTCTCTCCTCGATGTCTTTTGCCTGCGATTTCCCTCAGGAAATTCGCTATGCTTTTGTATACTCCGCCAAACCTGGTGACAAACTATATCATCGAGTCGCCAAACCTGGTGACAAACTAAATCATCGAGTACTTTGAGGTATAGCATAGTCATTTATATCGTTTTTTTTTTAAATATCAAATTAATTCATATCATTTGATCGAATTTCGATCACTGGGGGATCCTTGTTTGTTATTAAGACAACATTTACCTAAACTTTTGAGACAGATCATTTTTGACTTTTTGGTTACAAACTAGAAATAACTAACAGAGGACCCGGCATTGCCTGGAATAATTACACTTGTAGGTAAACAGAACAATGTCAAAAACTTAAATTATAACTTCAAATTGGTTAAATAATAACTCAATCAATACAACACAGAGCGAAGGGACTACGCATTCTAGAAAAATCCGAAAAACAGGAATTTTAGGTGATATATCGGGACTTTATTTAAACTCTTCTTGACTTGCCTCAGATTAAAATAACATCACTGGATAGTTTGGATCCACGTTTTTCTTGCCCTTGACGTAGAAACTCGTGTACCCTCTTGCTCTATTCGAAACTCGCGTTGTTCAGATGTTTTTCAATGTCCATATAACCTTTTCTGTTTTAGCTGCAGAGTTTCTCTGATCAATACTCGTTCTTTCTTTTTCCTTTCCCTCCTCAATAGACGCTGCCTTTTTATGTCCTGTCACTGCATCATCATTTAATGCTCATTATTAATAATTCTTGAAAACGAACGTTCAATCATCGCATTATCATGTGAAGTCCCAGTTTATTATCATGCTTATTTAAATGAGAATATAATTATGAATAGTAATTTGTTCTTATTTCTGCTTACTACCAACATTTAATTGTTTATTTGAGCATTGTTGAACTAAAGACGAGTTACAGAGGAGAATTTATCCCTCTTTTATTAAATTTCTAGAATTGAATAGATGATTTTGTTGTAAGTTAGAATCTCTTTTTTGTCTAAGGAAATGTCTCCCTCTCTTCTTGATTTTGTTTATTGCTTGCATGTGGAATGCTTTTAGCATCTATCCCTTTTTT